>WOVY01003158.1:0-204242 GCA_013436015.1 Rhipicephalus annulatus
GTTTCGCTAGCTTACATATACAAAATTTGTATTACATAACGTGATTGGAGGTTTGGAAGTTTTTTAAGCGCGCGAACATGGCAAAAAAGGGAGCAGGGTAGGCAGAAAGAACGCTGTCTCGCAACTAACTTTAGTTCACGTAGTGGCAAATCTGAGGCAATCGAGGACCCGTCACACCTGTTTGGATACTGATACATTGATTAAGCTTTTATTTTATCTTCCTGTTCTGTATCATCCTTTTCGGCGCATATATATTTTGCTATTCTGCGAAATAGAATTAGTTGGAAGTCAGTGCTCTTCTTGGATACCCAGTTCTTTTTTTCCTATGTTCGCACTCAAAACACTTGAAAATGTAACTACGTATTAAGTAACCCTAGCTTCCACTCTTGTAAACGAATGACGAAAGTATATGACTGGTGCAAACGTGTTAATCATGACATGCGTGTCATGCAAGGAGATGACTAGCGGCCACGCTCATAATGCGCTCATGGCCATTTCCGCTGGCTTCACATTTACCGGATTTCGTGTTAGGTGACGTGAATGAATGACGGAGGTATATGACTGGTGCAACCACAATAACCATGACGTGCGTGTCATGTAAGAACACGATTACATACCACGCTCATCATGCGCTCACGGCCATTTCGCCATGTTCATATACACCAAATTCGGTGTTACGTGACGTGAATGGACGACGAAGGTAAATGACACGTCCAAACACAATAGCGATGATGTGCGTGTCATTCATTCCGTACTTAACATACATATCTAATCTTGCTTTGAGTACCGGTACTTGCCCCGCCGCGGTGGTCTAGTGGCCAAGGTACTCGACTACTAACCCGCCGGTCGGGGGTTCGTATCCCGGCTGCGGTGGCTGCATTTCCGGTGAAGGCGGAAATGTTGTAGGCCCGTGTGCTCAGATTTGGGTGCACGTTAAAGAACCCCAGGTGGTCGAAATTTCCGGAGCCCTCCACTACGGCGTCTCTCATAATCATATGGTGGTTTCGGGACGTTAAACCCCACATATCAATCATCATGAGTACCGGTATTTTTCCTCAGCGCATGAAAACTGCCAAAGTAACATTATTATATAAGGGGGGAGAGAAATATAATCTGGGTAATTAGAGACCAATTTCTATATTACCAACGTTCTCAAAGTCTCTAGAAAAAATATTTTTATTAGGTTGACAAGGTTTTTTGACGAATATCAGAATATAGCACCATTCAATTTGGTTTCAGGCCTGGCCTCTCAACGCAAACTGCACTGCTTCATCAAAAGGAATTTTTATGAAAAATATAGAAGCAAAAAGATGAACGTTAGATGTTTTCATAGACTTCTCCAAGGCCTTCGATACTATACATCATGCAACATAACTGAAGAAATTAATATGCTATGGAATTCGCGGCGTCGCCTTGTACTTAATTGAAAGTTATTTGACTCACCGACACCAGTGTGTGTCAATAATAAAGAAACTATCCTCACTAGCGAAAATAAGACATGGCCTCCCACAGGGTAGCGTACTCGGCCCAATTTCGTTTATTATCTTTATAAATGACATCAGAAGGGTAAACACATCCACAGAGTATGTTATTTATGCAGATGATACAGTTTTTTTTCTGGAATGAACATTGACAATATCATATCATTGGCAAATGATACATTAGCAAATAAAGAACTTCTTACGAATAAACTTTTCTTAAACTAACACTGTTATCTTCAGAGCGAAGTCTACACCATGTCTAATACTTAATTCATTGTACCTAAACAACGTGAAGATAGAATTCTCTCCCTCTGCAAAAACGCCAGAAGTTGTGTTTCATGAACATAAGTATTAGGAGCATCCCACCGGTTATGTAAGTAATAAACTTTGTAGAGTAGTGGGAATTCATTGAAAATATAAACGCATATTACCAGAACAGCAAAAACCTATGATATATCCTGTCCTATTTACTCCCCACTTACACTATTGTCATTTAGTTAGGGGAACCGGGACAAAAAATCATTACATAACTTGATCATATCACAAAAAAACGCAATACGTGCCTTTTAAAATATTTTCTACGATGCGCATACGTCTGATTCTTTCACAAGATTGAAGTTTTTGAAAATTGCATTTCTCTATGAATAGTGTCTCTTAACAACATTCAGATCAGAACTAATCCGTAAAAGCCGCCACATACATGCATTTGCCAACTTAAGTGTTGTTGTGACCGGCGCCCGAGCTGACGAGGGAGCGGCGCTCCTTTAATCTCCAAACAAGTAACCGAACGACCGGCTGCCTACTGTTAGGACCGGCGCCAGGTCTGACAATGGATCGGCGTTCCTTTTGATGTTCCTTTTTAGTCGCCAAACGGGTTGGCGGCCTGTGTCCGCCATGTATTGTTCCCCCCTGGCCGGAGGGTGCGGCGTCTTGCCGCCACGACACCGTGAGCAGTTCGGGAGACCACAAGTGCAGCTTCTTCTTTGGAAGATGACGGCGGCGGCGGCGGCCGGAAATCGTCCCGCTAATTGAACGAGTCGTTCGGCGACCATTTGAAGCTTGTTTACGGCGGCCCTTTCGATGGATGCAGTCATCAACTTCAGACCCCTCGCCCAGCGACACCCCTTGACGAGGAGGAGCCACGTTCGTGCCACATGGCCGTGCAGTGACCACGCTTCAATTTTGAACGTTCACGTGGACCGTGCGTGCTCGTCACCCTCGCGGGTAATGTGTGATCCGTGGTTGGACGGTGCCCTCTGTACGCGGTCCCCGATCTAGGGATCTGGGGAGGACAGACCCTTTATAATGAGCCCCCACGGCTCATTCGGTGTGCTTTTTTTGGAGAAGAGAACCAGGCAGAACAGAGCAGAACCGAGCAGAACCATGTAGAACCAAGCACCATGTAGCGCTATGTTAGGAGTCATGTAGAGGCCTGCCACGTTTGAGGGCTCACCGTGTAGGGAGTTCGCAATGTATATATTGTAAATAAACCCTCTTCAAGTCTCTCTTCCTCCTGCCTCGACAACTTCATCCCGGACCTCCGGTTGTCTGGAAACCCCGGTCGCAACAACTGGTGGCAGCGGTGGGATACGAGTCTGCGACGGAGAGCGACATGTACCGGAGGCCAGCCGAAAGCCCTGGAACTCGGCGGGATCGAAGCAGCGTACCACCACCGCACGTAATGGGGTGAGTGCCTGGCTTTGTGCTTGAGATATATCGAGTCTTTTAGCCTAGATTCGTTAAAAGATAGATATAACCAACAACTGCCTGGCCACTGTGGTTGTTATCTCAGCACAAGGCAGCACTGGATGATTATCTGAGCAAGTACGCTAAAGCAGGAAAGCTTAGATGATTCAATAGGAACAAGTGGTAATGTTTCAAAATTTCTAAGGGTACGTTGCGGGTTAAATTTTAGGATGTTGTAAAAAGCAGGAGTGAAAAATTAACAAGAAAAAGTAGAGAGGGATGTTGGCCACGTAGTGCTACTTGGGTGCTTAAGCTTGTGGTCTCCGCTGTGAGATTTGCCAGGCTTCAATTTCTCTAGACCCAGAATTGAAACGCTGGTGGGTTTGTGTTTTGTCACAGCTGAGCCAAAGCAAAGTAGTCGCCATGGATCTTACGAGATTGACGAGAGAGAACCTGCTGAACCTGTGTTGGGATCTGGAGCTAGATTTTAATGATGATATGCCTGCTTCTAAACTCCGCGAAGTGATTCTCGAAAGCAATAGTGACAATGAGGAAATCGAGCACTTCGGGAATATGTACTTATTGGACCAGGAGGAGGAAGTAAAAAGGGCGCAAAGAAAGGAAAGATGGCGCCAGGAGGAATTGGAAGCTGAGCGCAGGCATGAAGAACATATGGAAGTACAAAGGGCGCAAAGAAAGGAAAGATGGCGCCAGGAGGAATTGGAAGCTGAGCGCAGGCATGAAGAACATATGAAAAGGATGCAGGAATTAGACGAAGAGATAGATAGGATTCGGCGTAGAGGGGTGGCATTGCAGCAGAGTGGTCAATCCGTAGATGTAGCGCACGAGCGGTGCAAGGTAGCGGCGGTGCCGTTTAAGGTTGAAGAGAAGGCTACAGGTCAGAAAGTTGTAGATGTAGCGCACGAACGGTGCGATGTAACGGCGGTGCCGTTTACAACTGAAGCGGAGGCTACATGTCTGATATCTGTAGATATAGCGGCGGTGCCGTTTGAGGCCGAAGAAAAGGCTAGTGCCTGTAAGGGAATGGAACAGGTTTTAACCCATTCTGAGAGAAAAGAGCTCGCGGTCGCAGCAGGGTGTGAGGGTTCCGTGGTGGTGGAAACGGAGTTAAGATTAACAGAGTGTTCCATCGAACCTTGCAGCCCTGTAGACTATGTTGATGAGCGTCAGAGGCGGACGAAAGGCTCCAGGTTTGGCACCAAGGAATGTGCCAAACGGAGAAAGCGTCCGAAAAACAGAAGCGCGGCAAGGCTCGCGATCAGCGCGGCGCGTTTGACGAGGACCTTCAAACGGCGTGGCGGATTTGCGAGAAAAGGCCCGTTGTCTTCTCTGACTGGCTTAAATCGCATGCGTCTGAGCGGCCGGAGAGTAAGGAACAGAAGTGCGCAATCTACGCGGCCGCGGTCTAACGATGAACTGATAGGCAATCATCAGGACTGGGCGCGCGAGATGGCGGAGGAGCATATCGGTGATGAAGAACGTCAGAGTAGGACGAAAGGCTCCCAGGTCCGCACAAAGAAGCGTGCACAGGGGAGAAAGCGTCCGAAGGGCAACAAAAAGGCAAAGCTCGAGATGAGCACAACGCGTTTGAGTAAGGGTTTCAAACGGCGTGGTAAAATCGCGAGAAAAGTGCCGTTGTCATCTCTGACGGGTCTGTATCGTATGCGTCCGAACCGCCGGAAAAGAAAAGCGCATCGTACGCGGCAGTGTTTGAAGGATAGATTGCTAGGCAATTATCCAGACAGTCCGCGCGAAAAATCAGATGAGCATGTGGGTGCTGGTGAGCATCAGAGATGGGCGAAAGGCTCCGTAGACGGCACCAAGAGACGTGCAAAACGGAGAAAGCGCCGTAAAAACAGGCAGGCAAAAATCGCGACGCGTTTGAGGAATGTATTCAAATGGCGGAGCGAAATTTCAAGAAAGTTGCCGTATCGCAAGCGTCCAAGCGGCCAGAGAACAAAGAAAAGAGAAGCGCATTGTGTGCGTAAGTGGTCGAGGGGCAAGAGACCCTTCCGTTGTTCTCGCGGTGCATTGGACGGGGTGCGGGGCAAAAGAGTCGGTGGTTTTCGAGGGGCAGGAAGCGACAGCAAGTCGGCTTCGAGGAACGTCGCGGGGTTCGGTAGCAGGGCGATTGACGCGTGTTGTAGACCCCGCTTCTCGAGAAAATCGTTCCGGGCGCGACCACCGCGAGTTCGACTCAGAGTTGTTGCGAACAGCTGTTAGCCTCTCGGAAAACGTCGACTCGGGACTGTTGAAAGGAACATTTTGTTTGTTTTTGTGATTTTGTAAATAACTCGTTTGTACTTTGTTTTCGTTAGCGCTCTATCATTTTGGTAGCCTATATGCGTTGTATAGATCTATTGGAAGGATAGTGACACGCATTAGAGCGTACAGAATTAGGCGTTTGTCATCGGCACCGGAGTTGGTTTGTATGCGTCCGAGCCGCCGGACAAAACGAAAAAAAAAAAAAGCACGTTGGGTAGAAAGGCAGACCCTTTCGTCGCTCTATCGACGGCATGTTTGATGGACTGCGGGAGTGCGAGGTACTCAGCGAGAGTAAGAACGCAGGTTGTCAGCGCAGAGCTTTGCGGGGGTCGGAGGCGAAGCGAATGGGTTTTGCCATTGTTCCATTTCCCGTTCGCCTAGAAAGACCCACAGGACGCGACACCGCGCGTTAGTCCCAAAAAGGAGTAGACATCCGTGAGCTTTTGACGATGGTCATTAGTGGATTTATTTTGTTTTGAAATTTGCTTTTGACTGTTTAAGTTGTTTTGGATTTTAATGTGTTTTTTAAGAATCTCGTCTACCAAATAGTGTTTAGGTAACACATTTTTTGGTTTTGTTCATTTCTTGGGCGTTGTACGTTTAGCTAAGGTAAGCGTTGTGCGATTGCATAAACGACACGCATAGGAGCCTGCGTCATGGTAGATACGTGTAAATGAGCAGGAGCAACGTTATGAACTAATTATGACTGAGCGTAGAGACGCAAAGTTATTGCTTGCGAGATTTTTCAGGATTCATGCGAAACTTTTTTTGTTGTTCATTTAATGTTTTGTTCGCATGTGTCCGGTGTGTAAGAAAAGCTAGCTCGTGAGTTTATATGTATGCTTTGTGAAAGTGGCAACAGCAAGGGAACGGTTAGGTGGTATCTCCTCCAGGCAGGCGCACTGTGATGTGCGTTTGCGGATGTATAATAAAGAGGTTCCTAATGCAGGTGCAGCATGGCAGTTATGCTTTCGTCTTCTCAAGAGGAATTGACGACTGGCTTTGGCGGCACTAAATTTCGGGAACTAAAAGATAGCGTGAAGTAAAATGCTTCATTTTATGAGTATGATACCTGGTGGGTTACGGCGGATTACTCACGCAGGCACTCGGGTATGCCACGGTGAGCGCATCACTTGACAATTAGTTTTCTTGAAAGCAGTTTGATGGGAAGATTATTATCGGATCGGGATTAGGAGTTTTGGTGAAACCTCAGAGAAACGTCCCGATTGCTGCTTTGTGTTTGGTAATACTGCTTAAGTAAGGTTGCTTTTGGATAATTTGTCGGACTCGACGTGTCTCAGTGCGGGCAGGGTGCTCTCCCGTGCCTGTGGTGGTGTGTATGAATGCTTTTCCCAGAGGGGAGCCACAAGGAACGAGAGGGAAAGAGTCCTTGGCTGAGCGTCATCAGCAGTGGCCTGGAAGCCAGCACTACACAGCGACACTTCGGGCAACCTGTGCAGCTGGTCACCCTCAGGTCGCTTCTCCCGCCGGCGGACGAGCTGTTGTGACCGGCGCCCGAGCTGACGAGGGAGCGGCGCTCCTTTAATCTCCAAACAAGTAACCGAACGACCGGCTGCCTACTGTTAGGACCGGCGCCAGGTCTGACAATGGATCGGCGTTCCTTTTGATGTTCCTTTTTAGTCGCCAAACGGGTTGGCGGCCTGTGTCCGCCATGTATTGTTCCCCCCTGGCCGGAGGGTGCGGCGTCTTGCCGCCACGACACCGTGAGCAGTTCGGGAGACCACAAGTGCAGCTTCTTCTTTGGAAGATGACGGCGGCGGCGGCGGCCGGAAATCGTCCCGCTAATTGAACGAGTCGTTCGGCGACCATTTGAAGCTTGTTTACGGCGGCCCTTTCGATGGATGCAGTCATCAACTTCAGACCCCTCGCCCAGCGACACCCCTTGACGAGGAGGAGCCACGTTCGTGCCACATGGCCGTGCAGTGACCACGCTTCAATTTTGAACGTTCACGTGGACCGTGCGTGCTCGTCACCCTCGCGGGTAATGTGTGATCCGTGGTTGGACGGTGCCCTCTGTACGCGGTCCCCGATCTAGGGATCTGGGGAGGACAGACCCTTTATAATGAGCCCCCACGGCTCATTCGGTGTGCTTTTTTGGAGAAGAGAACCAGGCAGAACAGAGCAGAACCGAGCAGAACCATGTAGAACCAAGCACCATGTAGCGCTATGTTAGGAGTCATGTAGAGGCCTGCCACGTTTGAGGGCTCACCGTGTAGGGAGTTCGCAATGTATATATTGTAAATAAACCCTCTTCAAGTCTCTCTTCCTCCTGCCTCGACAACTTCATCCCGGACCTCCGGTGTCTGGAAACCCCGGTCGCAACAGTGTAAAGCCTTCCGCACGTTCAACGAGGTACACTGCTAACTGGTCCACTCCACGGCCTCGTACAAACTATGGGTCGCAGCTACTACAATTTTGCCTACCCACTGTACTAAATAAGTTAAAGAAACAAGCGATACTCTACGTGTAATGCCTAAAAATTCTATTTTAGGTATGGTTTCATTAGATGTTTACCTTTGCAATAAAGAATGTTTCTTGGGTGTTTGTAGTGAATTTTGCAGTGCGAGTCTAAATGTTTCTCATAAGTAAATCTCTGTCTGTACCGAACGTTGGTACCATTGTGTCGGGGTGACGGGACTTGTTAGGCTGCAGATATTGCAGCTTTTACCCTACTATCCTCAACATGTATGATACTTTTCCTCTTTCGAATTCGACCTTTGTTCAAACTGTATATAATATTATGAATCGATTATGGTGAAATAAACCAAATATCAATCTCAAATCTTAAATCTCATGTAAAGTAAGAGTACATCCTACGCTCATCGAGCGCTCGCGGCCGTTTTACTAGGTTCACATAAAAAATTATTCACCGTCATCATCATAATCATTATTATCAGCCTGACTAATCCCACTGTAGGGCCAACACTCTCTCTGGATTCGCCAGTTCATCCGGTCTTGTGCTCTTTGTTGCCACGTTGTATACCTGCGACATTTTATTCTCACCAGGCCCCCTAATTTTCTGTCTCCCCTTCGAGAGTTAGCCTTCTCTGGAAATCCATTCGGTTACTTTCAATTACCAGCGGTTATCCTGCCTACGAGCTACGTGCCCAGCCCTTGTTCATTTGTTTTTGATTTCAACAATGATTTCCTTATGACCGCTTTGTTCTCTGACCCACTCGGCTGTTTTCTCGACCCTTAAGGTTACGCCAATCAATCTCTTTTCCATCGCTCGCTGCGTCATCTTCAATTTAAGCAAAACCCTGTTCGTAAGCCTCCGGATTTCTGCTCCATCGATAAGCACCGGCAACATGCAGCTGTTATATACCTTCCTCTTGAGGGTTAGTGGTAGATTAGAATTCATGATTTGACAATGCTTGACGAATGTGATCCACCCCATTTGCATTCATCTAGATATCTAACTTTCATGGTTCGGCTCCACCGTTACTACCAGTTCACAGTATACATACTATTTTATGATATATCACAAAATTGAGAATAAAATACACATCATGTACAACACAATTAACATGCCATGCTCATGGAGCGCTAACGGCAATTTCGAAAACTTTATATACAACTTCGAATTTAAAACACCAGACTGTAAGAAAAACATAAAGGACAAATGGTGATATAAAAGTTATAATATGTCATATACAGCATGACTTGCATGCCACTTTATGAAACACTCGTAACCCTTTCACTGGTTTTAAAAGCATCAAAATCAATGTTGTGTGACGTGACTATTACGAACATAAGTAGCAGACTATAATTTAAAAATCTTGACATGCATGTCATGTGCAAAACTATTTAGATGGGACGCTTGTGGTGCACTTGCGTTAGCTTCACTAAGTTAATATACACAGTAATGAGTACTGCTTGACGTTACTGTATGACGACTATAAATGGCACGTGGTAACATCATAATTACGAGATGCATATCAGTTACAACGCCAATTACATGCCACGCTCACGGTTCCCTTGCATCCAGTGCGCCAGTTTGATGTAAAAGATGGGTATTCCGCGACGTCGTTGTATGACGAATCAAAGTGGCAGGTGGTAACGCGAAAATCTCGACATCGATGTCATAAACAACGCCAATTACACACCACGCTCATGGTTCACTTCGGTCTAGTACACTAGCTTGATATACATCAAAATGGGTGATCCGCGACGTGACTAAAATACAAACATAATTGACAGGTGCTAGCGTCCTAATGACCACATACATGTCATGTACAACGCCATTTACATGTCACGCTGACGGTTCTTTCTCATTAAGTGCGCATGCTTAATATACAGCAAGTTGGGTATTGCGCGACGGGAATGGATGATGAGTAACGTCGTGATCACGAAGTGCGTGTCATGTACAACTTTATTAACATGCCATGTTCATGCTTCGCTTGCTTTGATTGATAGATTGATTTGTGGAGTTTAACGTCCCAAAACCACTATATGATTATGAGAGACGCCGTAGTGGAGGGCTCCGGAAATTTTGACCACCTGGGGTTCTTTAACGTGCGTCCAAATCTGAGCACACGGGCCTACAACATTTCCGCCTCCATCGGAAATGCAGCCGCCGCAGCCGGGAATCGAACCCGCGACCTGCGGGTCAGCAGCCGAGTACCTTAGCCACTAGACCACCGCGGCGGGGCCATGCTTCGCTTGCGTCCAGTGCGCTAGCTTTATATGCACCAGTATATTCCGCGGCGTTACTTTATGATGAGCGTAAAGAACAGGTAGTAACGTCATAATCACGACATGCATGTCATGTACATATTTATTTACGCGCAACACTCATCGTTCGCTAGAGTCAAGTGCGCTAGCTTGATATACACCAAAATGGGTATTTCGCGACGTGACCTTATGATGAGTGTAAATGACAGGTTGTCACGTCCTAATTGCGACATGCATGTCACGTATAACGCCATTTAGATGCCACGCTCATCGTTCGCTTGAGTCCAGTGCGCTAGATTGATATACACCAAAATAGGTATTCCACGACGTGACTTTATGATGACCGCAAACGATAGCAGCGCCCTAATCACGACATACATGCCATGTACAGCGCCATTTGCATGCCGCGCTAAACGTTCACTTGAGTCCAGTGCGCTAGCGTGATATACACCAAAATGGGTATTCCACAACGCGACTTTATGATGAGTGTAAATGACAAGTTGTCACGTCCTAATTGCGACATGCATGTCACGTATAGCGCCATTCAGATGCCACGCTCATCGTTCGCTTGAGTCCAGTGCGCTAGATTGATATACACCAAAATGGGTATTCCACGACGTGACTTTATGATGACCGCAAACGATAGTAGCGTCCTAATCACGACATGCATGCCATGTACAGCGCCATTTGCATGACGCGCTAAACGTTCGCTTGAGTCCAGTGCGCTACCTTGATATACACCAAAATGGGTATTCCACAACGTGACTTTATGATGATCGTAGATGACAGGTTGTCACGTCCTAATGCGACATGCATGTCACGTATAACGCCATTTAGATGCCACGCTCATCCTTCCCTTGAGTCCAGCGCGCAAGGTTGATAAACATCAAAATGGGTATTGGGCGACGCGACTTTATGATGAGTGTAAATGACAAGTTGTCACGTCCTAATTGCGACATGCATGTCACGTATAACGCCATTTAGATGCCACGCTCATCGTTCGCTTGAGTCCAGTGCGCTAGATTGATATACACCAAAATAGGTATTCCACGACGTGACTTTATGATGACCGCAAACGATAGCAGCGCCCAAATCACGACATACATGCCATGTACAGCGCCATTTGCATGCCGCGCTAAACGTTCACTTGAGTCCAGTGCGCTAGCTTGATATACACCAAAATGGGTATTCCACAACGCGACTTTATGATGAGTGTAAATGACAAGTTGTCACGTCCTAATTGCGACATGCATGTCACGTATAGCGCCATTTAGATGCCACGCTCATCGTTCGCTTGAGTCCAGTGCGCTAGATTGATATACACCAAAATGGGTATTCCACGACGTGACTTTATGATGACCGCAAACGATAGTAGCGTCCTAATCACGACATGCATGCCATGTACAGCGCCATTTGCATGCCGCGCTAAACGTTCGCTTGAGTCCAGTGCGCTACCTTGATATACACCAAAATGGGTATTCCACAACGTGACTTTATGATGATCGTAGATGACAGGTTGTCACGTCCTAATGCGACATGCATGTCACGTATAACGCCATTTAGATGCCACGCTCATCCTTCCCTTGAGTCCAGCGCGCAAGGTTGATAAACATCAAAATGGGTATTGGGCGACGCGACTTTACGGCGAACTTGAATGGCAAGTGGTAACGTAAAAATCACAACATGCATGTAATATAAAACGTAATTTACATGCTGCGCTCATCGTTCACTTGCGTTCAGTGTGCAAGTTTAATATAGACCAAAATGGGTATTGCACGACACCACTTTACGACGAACGTGAATGGCAGGTGAAAACGTAAAAATCACGGCATGAATGTAATGTACAACGCCATTTACATGCCACGCTCAAGGCTAACTTGCGTCGAATGTGCAAGGTTGATATACACCAAAGTGAGTATTGCACGACGTCATTTCATGACGAACGTGAATGGCTGGTGAAAACGTCAAAATCAAAACGTGCATGTCATGTACAACGCCATATACATGCCACGCTCATGGTTCACTTGCGTCCAGTGTGCAAGGCTGATATACACGAAAATTTATATCGCATGACGTGACTTTATGACGAATGTCAAAGGCAGGTGGTAACGTCAAAATCACAACAAACATGTAATGTACAACGCCATTTACATGCCACACTTACAGTTCACTTGCATCCAGTGCGCAAGGTTGATATGCATCAAAACGGGTATTACATTACGTGACTTTATGACGAACGTGAATGGCAGTTGGTAACGTAAAAATTGCAACATGCATGTAATGTGCAACGCCATTTGCATGGCATGCTCATGGTTCACTTGCGTCCAGTGCGCAAGGTTGATACACGCCAATATGGGTATTGCACGACGTGACTTCATGACGAACGTGAATGGTAGGTGGTATCACAGCATGCTTGTTATGTACCACGCCATTTAGATGCGACACTTATGGTTCACTTGCGTCCAGTGCGTTAGCTTGATATACACCAAGATTTGTATTGCGCGACCTGACTAAATAAGGAACGTAAATGGTAGGTGGCCGCGTCATAATCATGAAACGCAAGTCATGTACAACGCCATTTACATCCCACGCTCACGGTTCACTTACATTGAGTGCGCAAGCTAGATATACATCAAAATAGGTATTGAGCGACGTGACTTTAAAAAAACGGAAATGGCAGCTGCTAATTTCGTACGTTTCTTGCCTTTCGGCGCTTTCTAGAATCAGAAATAATTCACTCCTCCACTTTTCAGTCACTATTTTACGTTCCTAGGCTAGCCATAGATGTAATTACTAGTACGAATACTTGACTTCCAACTGAGGGTCACTACTGTATCTATTATTTACTTATGGTTCAATTACTGTTCTAAAATTTCAAGAAAATATGACACAGCCCAAAGGGCAACGCCAACCTATTCTTTAGCAGCTAGAAAATTTTCGCGTTGATTTTTATGAACTGTAATCGCCAGCGACGAATACGCTCGACGTCAACAATCACACAGATGTCGCCGATTAGTTCGCAAACCTATAGCACGCAACTCCTCAGTTGGCAGGAACGGTCAAAGTAGGAGTGCGACAACTCAAAACGAGTAAAATTGCGGCCATGCGGACACTTAGAAGCCAACCATGCCAGATTAAGTGAGACAGGAAGAATTTAGAAAAGAATAAACGCGTCAAAGAAAGAGGAAGGCAATGTCATGACTATATGGTTGGAATAGGCGAGGGTGGCGGAGGAGTTTTACAGAGAGCTGCACAGAAGCCATAACAGCCGCAATATTATCGTGAGAAGCAATAACAGTCCAGAGAAACTCGACATCCTACCAGTAACGACCGAAGAAATAAAGCATATCCGAGAAGGAATGCAAAGAGGCAAAGGCGCTGGTGAGGATAAGATAACAACGGACCTCTTAAAACATCGTAGAAAAATTGTATTAGAAAAGCTGGCCACCTTATGTACGATGTGTCACATAACAGGAAGAGTCCCATAATTTAAGAAGAACGCCATCACAATTTTAATATTTAACAAATGAGACATCAAGGACTTGAAAAATTACAGGCCAGTCAGCTCACTGTCCTTTCGTTTCAAACTATTTACAAAAATTATAGGTAATAAAATAAAGGTGACATTATAGTTCAACCAACTGAAGGACCAAGCGGAATTCGGTACAGCCTACTCCACAATAAACCATGTTCATACTATCAATCAGGTAATATAGGAATGCGCGGAATGCAACCAAACCCTATACGTAGCCTTGATATATTGCGAGAAGGCGTTTTCCTCAGTTGAGACAACCGCAGTAATGCAGGCATCACGAAATCAGGGCACCGAACAAACATACTAGAAGAAATCTACAGCGAATTCACAGCAACAATAGTTCTTCATAAAGAAAGTGACGAAATCCCAGTGAAGAGAGATGTAAGGCAGAAATACACGATTTCTCCAGTGCTGTACCGCGTATGTACAGAAGGTTCTCAAGACCCTAAATTGGGAAGACTTAGGCATACGAGTTAATGGAGAGTACTTTAGTAACCTGCGATTCGGTGATGACATTGCCTAGATGAGTAACTCAGGGGACGAATTGCAGCTCATGACTACAGAACTGCAAACGGACAGCAGAAACGTAGATCTAAAAATAATTATGCACAAAACTAAAGTAATGTGTGGAAGTCTCGGCAGAAAACAGCACTATGCGTTAGATGGAGCCGCCGGAATTTGGGAAAGGAATATCTGTACTTAGGTCAGGCAGTAACATCGGAGCCTAACCATGAGAGTGAAATAACTGGAAGAATAAGCGTGGGGTAATTCACATTCGGCAAGCATTCAGATATCATGCGTGGTAGTCTGCCACTAACCCTCAAGAGGAAGGTATATAACAGCTGCAACTTGCCAGTACTCACTTAGGGAGAAGAAACCTGGGGTCTTACAAAAAGGGGTCAGCCTAAATTAAGGACTACGCAACAAGCGAGGGAAAGGAAAATGATAGAAGTAATTAAGAGACAAGAAGAGGGCTTAGTGGGTTAGGCAACCCAACGGGGTTAAGGAAAATCGACTTGCTGCGCAAACTTGAAGGAAAACACAGAGAGACAGGAAAGAGCACAGCTCTTCCCTATCTTCCCTCTCGGATATCATAGTTGAAGTCACGAAGAAGATATAGACTGAAACAGGGCAAGTAGCCCGTACGCAAGCTAACCGCTGGTCCTTAAGGGTAACTCATTGATTGATATGTGGAGTTTAACGTCCCAAAACGACCATATGATTATGAGATACGCCGTAGTGGAGGGCTCCGGAAACTTCGACCATGCACCTGGGGTTGCTTAACGCGCACCCATATCTGAGCACACGGACCTACAACACTTCCGCCTCCATCGGAAACACAGCCGCCGAAGCCGGGATTCGATCCCGCGACCTGCGGGTCAGCAGCCGAGTACCTTAGCCGCTAGGCCACCGCGGCGGGGCAAGGGTAACTGATTGAATTCTCAGTGAAGGCAAACCCACAATTGGACGACAGAAAGTAAGGTGTGCCAATGAGATTAAAAATTTGCAGGTATAACGTGACAACGGCAAGCAAGACCGGGTTGACCGGGTTGAATGGAGGATCATGAGAGAGGCCTTTGACGTGCATTGGGCATACGCAGGCTGATGCTGATGATTGTTATACCTGGAGAAGGGTCATCAAGGGCACTAAGCCGGCCTAAGCTCACAAGTTCACAAGTTCAAAAGCACGCCAGCGTTCTTTTTTTTCAATGCGGAGCATTTCTAAGCGACCTTAGGCCAGTTTAGCCTTATCTATCTATCTATCTATCTATCTATCTATCTATCTATCTATCTATCTATCTATCTATCTATCTATCTATCTATCTATCTATCTATCTATCTATCTATCTATCTGTCTGTCTGTCTGTCTGTCTGTCTGTCTGTCTGTCTGTCTGTCTGTCTGTCTGTCTGTCTGTCTGTCTGTCTGTCTGTCTGTCTGTCTCTCTGTCTCTCTCACCGTCCGTCGGTCGGTCGGTCGGTCGGTCGGTCGGTCGGTCGGTCGGTCGGTCGGTCGGTCGGTCGGTCGGTCGGTCGGTCGGTCGGTCGGTCGGTCGGTCGGTCTAGTCACCTACGACATTTAGCGCTCCTGGTCGTCGGGATATTGCCATCTATACCAAAACTGGTATGGCATAACATGACTGTATGTCGAGCATTAGTGACTCGTCGTAACATGAAAATCATTACGTGTGTGCCATGAATGTTCTACTTTACATGGCATGGTCTTGCTGCTCCTGTGGTGGTTTCGTTCACATGGCATTTTTGAAAACGGGTATGGTATGACATGACTGCATGGCGAACTTAAGTCACAGACCACGTTGAAATCATGACATGCGCGCCATGTACGAACATGACTACGTGCCAGACATGATGCGCTTGCGGTCGTTTGGCTAGCTTTACGCCCCGCCACGGTGGTCTAGTGGCTAAGGTACTCGGCTGCTGACCCGCAGGTCGCGGGATCGAATCCATGCTGCGGCGGCTGCATTTCCGATGGAGGCGGAAAAGTTGTAGGCCCGTGTGCTCAGATTTGGGCGCACGTTAAAGAACCCCAGGTGGTCGAAATTTCCGGAGCCCTCCACTACGGCGTCTCTCACAATCATATGGTGGTTTTGGGACGTTAAACCCCACATATAATATATATAATTGGCTAGCTTTACGTATACCAAATATGGTATTTCGTGATGTGAATGGATGACGAATGTATATAACTGGTGCAAACATTATAGTCATTACATGCGTGTCACTTAAGAACATGATTACATGCCAGGCTCATAGCGTGCTGGAGGCCGTTTCTGTAGCTTCATATATACGAAATTTGGCATTACTTGACGCGAACGAACGACGATGGTAAATGAGACGTCAAGATGTCAAGCGTGTCATGAAAACATGACTACATGCTACGCTCATAGTTCGCTCGCGGCCGTTTCGCTAGCTCCACATATACCAAATTTGCTATTACGTGATGTGAACGGAGTACGAACACAAATTGCAGGCGAAAACATGATAATCATGAGATGGATGTCATGTACAGCATAATTTACGTCCTACTCGTAACGTTGCGCTGAGTTTAATGTGACGATTCAACCTTCCTCATTCGTGCTTCGCTTATAATCGCTACCCACTGTGCGTGGGATCTGCCTTTTTTTTTCATTTGCGGTTTGTTTTTCATTGGGGTTCGTTGTAATTTCGGCAGCTACCAGATCATTATAAGTTTTGACTACTACCCGACAGGTTTTCTTTGCGGGTAGCTTAACGTATACGCCGGCGTATGCATCCGCGCCAATGGACATTTTTAAACTACCGTGATACTCCAGTTGATGCGTGTTGCACTATGGTCCTTTGTCTTTCGTTGCATTCGCAATACTATCATCTACGCTTTGGTGTTCATGCTGCTTGTTGTGTCGAATTTCAGCTGGCGTTTTAATTCATTTCCAAAGTAGGTTGCCTGATGCTGCCCAAATCCTTGCTTTTTGAGGCATTCGTTAAACTAGAACTGTATTTGAATAAATCCTTTATGTCTATTCATGACCAAATCACTCTATCTTAAGTGCGCACTCTTTAGGAACAAAATAAAAAGCTTGTATCCACAATCATGTATTTATTAACAGGAGCAGTTAACAGTTGCTAACTTTTGGGCACATACTAGCTTTTGTGACCTTCTTACTACGTAAGCTTGCAGACATTTAAAGATTGCAGCGGCTCTTTTGCGCACAGATACTAACTTTTTGCTATGCACCTGTTTAAAGAATTCGTCGATCAGATCTTAGATGTCAATATTACGAGCATCTGACAACCTATGACTAGCACAGGGATTCGTCAAAATTTATTGAGGCGCTATATGTAAGCTGATTATATGTCCAGCTTTGGTTTCATATATTAGGCCAGGTTGAGGCGGTATTATGCAAAGTATATGACATATTCTTTGTATTATGTTTGATTAGAAGTCATACACTACGTTAAACGCAGCCCCTGATATAATTGTACACTGTGTAGACAAAAGGGTAAACTTAAAATATTTATTATAAAGCATAGCTGCTCAATGGCACCAGTTGCATTCACCAAACGTACTACTACGAGGGCTTCTTGAAGTACTTGCGAGCTGAACGTGTCGCGCGGCCTTGTGTGTGGTGTGTGTGGTGCCGAGAGGCCTTGTGTGCGCTTTGTGTGGTGCCGAGAGTCTATCGATTCAAGCTGACGGTATGCGGTGAGTATAATGCAAACACGACATCACTTTCATACAAAGTTTCTTGCCTTTCGCCGCTCTCTACAATTAGAATTAATTCACTCCTTACCTTTTCATCTATTTCACTAAGTCATTAGGCTAGCCGCAGTTGTAATTACAAGTACGTATATCTGACTCCCGACTGAGGAACACTACTATATCTACTTACCAGAGTTTTAATATGGTAAACCAAAACGCCATCAACATGCTATACAGCCATAACAGCAGTGCGAGTATATTCTTTAGCAGCTAAAAACTTGTCGCTTTTTTTTTCCCGCACTCCGACCAACCGCGACTTATACGCTCAAAGTAACAATCATATAGAAGTAGCTGATTAGTACGCAAAACAGAAGCACGCAACAAGCCAGTTGACAGGCAATGTCAAAGTTATAATGCGACCCCTTGAAATCAGCAAAACTCGCGCAATGCGGACACTTCCTAACCAACAATGTCAAATTGAGCGAAACAGGAAGGAGTTCTAAAAGAATAAACGCACCCGAAAAAGGGTCATCCAGAAGCTCGCAAGGTCAGAGGTTAGAAACTGCCCCGGTTTTTGTTTAGTGGCAATTATATGGACACTCTCGGCTATATTATGCCTCCGGCGTCGACGTCGACGACCGCCTTCATTTACCGTGTATGTATAGTTATTGATCTATTGATCGCTTTCTCTCTCGTTATATATATATATATATATATATATATATATATATATATATATATATATATATATATATATATATATATATATATATATATATATATATATATATGAAAAGTAACCAAGAAAAGACTCCAGCGCACGAAATCAAACTGGCTTGTGAGTGCGGAGCTTTAGCCCCTGAAACACGAAGGATCACCTTCTTTAACGTCAAAGAAGGCAAGCTACGAGTCATGTAAAGTTGAAAGCTGGAGCCTGTGAGGTGGTATTCTACAGTGTTAAGAAAGTGTGACAGAACCCCCTACTTGTAGATAGCGCAGCAGGCTAGCATGCAATGACAGAATTCGGCTCATGTGTAATGTCATATCATTCCCAATCGTGCGTTTTTTTTGAACTGGCAAAAAAGGAATAGTTAAAAAAGAAAAAAAAAACAGAAAAAATGAAGAGGACCACGTGCCGGTAATGCACTTCTTCACCAGATCAAGATTGGCGACCGTCATGAAGTACTTGGGCACCACACCACTTATAAATGTAGCAATTAACCCTTACCCTCAGTCACGAGCGGCTGGGACACAACTGTCCAGGGCGGCGGTGAGGCCTGAGGCGCAGCGAAGGGTGCTAAGAAACCCTGGGTCTGGACAGACCGCCTTTGGAGTCTGAACTTGGCTACCTTCAACTCTAGAACACTCTATAGCTAGGCTAGTCTACCTATGCTGTTCGAGGAATTAGAGAGCGTTAAATGGCATCTATCAGGGCTGAGCGAAGTTAGGACAAGTGAGCCTTATATAGTCCTGACGAACGAACACCTGCTATGCTACCGTAGATTAGTCGACAAAAAAACTAGAAGTGTGGTTTCTAATACACAAGAATATCGCTGGCAACATGGACGAATACTACAGCATCAGTGAGAAGATGGCAAGTGTCATTATTAGGTTAGCAAAAGGTACAAGATGAAGGTGGTACAGGCCTACGTGCCAACATCAAGCAATAGTGATCATTTTGTTGAACGCTTCTATGACGACGTAGAGTCAGCCATTAATAAAGACACAGATACATACTATTCTGATGGACGACTACAATGCCAAAGTAGGCAAGAAACAAGCTGAAGACCACGCGGTTAGGGAATATGGCATCAGCTCCAAAAATGCCAGAGGGGAGGTACTGGTACAGTTCGCAGAGCGTAATAATTAACTGCTCTTAAATACCTTATTCAGAAAACGGGCTAACCGTAAATGAACCTGGCAAAGTCCTAATGACGAAACTAAAAATGAAATGTACTTCATTCTGTGTGTACACCAAGGCATTCTACAGGATGTAGGAGTAGTTTGCGAGATTCTATGCAGTGACCATAAAATAGTAAGAGCTCGTATTCAGCTATATTTTAAAAAGCAAAGGCAAAGCTAATACGGAGGAAACCAATTAATGAGCTAGCGGTGAGAGGGAAATACCGGAATTCAGAATTGCGCTCCAAAATAGGTTCGAGGCTCTGAACGACGTAACCAACTTTGGCGTTGACACGATGAACGATAATCTTACTAGTTGGTAAATTATTTATGTAAACGATGCAGAGGGCAGTATCATCATCAAGATTAGTTCTGTGTTCGGATTAAAAAAGAGGTCAACGGGTGGGCTTGGCCATGGGCACGGAGGCTCGTCCTTTCCTCAACATTTTGTGCCGTGAAACCCGCGAGGAAGAACCTTCGGAGGTGAGACGGAGCGGACTTTACGAATTTCGACCGCAGTCATAGTCTCGAAGACTTTTGTGAAGTCGCCGTCGCTAAGGCTGATGTGCGAGGCCTAACCACCGCTGTGACCTGGGAGCATGACTCCGGTTGCAACTAAGAATACTAGGAGCACCCATGGGCTGACGTGGGTGCAGGCATCGTCTGGAGGCTCACGAGACGGGAGTTCTCACGTCTTCTTCGGTTCAGTACTGATTCGTCCTTCACGGTGATGTGACGGATATTCATTGTGCGAACCTTCTGCGATTGATGCCGTGTTGACTCCGACTTCGCCTCGTGACACGACCGGCCAGTGATCTCTCCCATTTCCGACACTGAACCGGATCATGGAGGCCATCTACGAAAGGCGGAGTCAAACACGCAAGGCCGTCACGCAGGTTGTCGCAGATATCGAACTCCTTTGGCATATGGACCACCCATCAATATCTGAGTTGAAGAAGTTTCACCGAACTTTGACTGAACAGTACAATCTTCTCAGAGGAATTGATGAGGAGATTGAAAACACAGTTGACCTCGATCATTTGGAAGCGAAAATGGAAGAAGCTGAAGTTTATGAGCGCCAGATTATTCTAGCGAGGGTGAGAGCGGAGTATAAGATTGAAGATGCACAAAACCTTCGGCAAAGACATGTGTAATCGATAAAACAACGCATCGAGAGCAGAAGCAGAAAGAAAAATACTATCTCCATCTGCGTCACCACCATCTAGCCATTACGTGCCGAATATCAATCTTGTCGCACAGATACTAGATGAGTCGGCCTCAGGACAAAAAGAGAAATATAACAGCAGCATATAAACTAGGGTTCTAACTACAGAAAATGCAAACCGAAATACCCAACACCGAAAAACAACCTTCAAGTCTGAATACACCTTCCACCACTTACGAATTCACGTCAACGGACTGTACGCACGAAGATAATGACAGAATATCTACAACAACTCAGCTTATTATGGCGGAAGACATTTTTTTATAGGAAACTGGGAAGCTTTTTGAATATCGCATAGGTAAGCCGCCAGGTCCTGAAGGTAAATGCACGCCAAAGACGACAACTACAAACCAAATAATGTCACCGCCAACATGCCTAGAAGTGCCTGGCGGAAGCAAGACAAGACCACTTCTTGAAGCGAGTGGAAACAGAAAGACTACCGCGAGGACACAGATGCAAGTCCCTTGTACTGCATTTAGGTTCTCCTTTTCTAGGAAGCTACAAACATGAAGGTTGAGGGCAATGCGGATGACCCATCTTATTTCAGCGAAGAATGCAGAAAGAGGATCACAGCCGCGTATAAGAGAGAGCAGACCAAGACACAAAGAGTCTGCTGGCGCTTCTCAAGGAAACGAAAGCAAGACAGTAAAATCAAGAAAACTGTCCAAAGCGAGCTACAGAAAAACATCGTGGAAGAGACTGCGTCATCGTTGGTCATGTGAACTAAAAGTGCTAATTGAAAGTTCCCCATGGGGAAGACGTTCAAAAGCACACATTTGGAACAAGCATCGGAAACACCGCTGCAAGAGCCGGCACAGGAGAAAACTTAGATTGTCCTATATGGACTGACTTGGAACTCTCATAACTACTGACTAGTATTGTGTACTAAGAACCTGGGTGTGTGTTTAGTGTTCCTCGTCGTCATGCGTCATTTAGGGGGCGCGGAGGACAGTAAATAATTTATGTAAGCGAGGAAGATAAAAGTGTCATCATAAATATTAGCTCGATGTTCGGATTAAAGAAGAGGTCAACGGGTGGGCTTCGCCATGGGCACGGCGGCTCGGCATTTCCTCAACGCTAGTATCATCGATGAGTGTGCAATGGAAGTCGGAGGTGCAGTCACTAGATAGGAAAATCATAATGTAGTGCCACGCAAAAAAAAATAACTTTATGATTGACTTGTTCCAACTCGCCCAACAAGCAACGTCACTACACAGGACACTGGCAAACTATACCAGGAGACCGAAATGTCTCAAGAAACGACAAACCATGAAAGTCTCAAATGCAACCGACAGAGTAGAGCTAGTGGAATATTGAAGTTGAATAATAGACGTAACGTAGCCGACATCAGAAACTAAACATAGAGAGAATTGAGCAGACTCTAAACTAAAAAGCGGCAGAACACTAAAATCCGCGAAGGCAAACTTGTGCAAAAACAAAAATTGATTTTATGCATTAAGGGACAAGTAAGAGAATGGGATAACTAATGTGGATAGGATAGTTGAGGTGGCGCAGGAGTTCTACAGAGAGCTGTACAGAAGCCGAAACAAGTAGGATGATATCGCAATAAGCAATAATAAATAGCCCAGAAAAATTTGCCACCTTACCAGTAATGACAGGACAAGTGAGGAAAGCCCTAGAAGAGATGCAAAGAGGCAAAGCCACTGGTGACCATAAATTAACAACGGACCTGCTGAATGATGGCGGAGAAATAGTGTTATAAAAACTGGACACCTTATATACCAAGTGTCTCTTGGCAGGAAAGGTACCAGAACCTTGGATGAACGCACACATTATTTTAATCCATAAGAAAAGAGATGTCAAGGACTGGGAAACTTACAGGCGAATTAGCTTACTGTCTCTCCTGTGAAACAAACTAACGAAAACAATAAGTAATAGAAATGAGGTGACATTAAAGTTCAATCAACGAAAGGACCAAGTGGTATTTCGCACGGGCTACTCCACAGCAGACCAATTTCACACTATCAATCAGGTAATAGAGAAATGTGCGGAATGCAACCAATCGCTATACATAGCTTTCATAGATTACGAGAAGGCTTTTGACTCACTTAAGACACCAACAGTTGTGCAGGCACTTTGTAACCAAGGCATCGATGAACCCTACATAAACAAACTGGAAGAAATCTACAGCGCATCCACAGCCACCACAGTTATCCATGCAGAAAGCGGCAGTGCCAACAAAAGAAGCATGTAAGACATAGAAAGATGATATCTCCAATGTTATTCCCCGCGTGTTTACTGGAGGTTTTCAGCACCCTCAATCGGAAAGAGTTAGGCATCAATGAAATTGATGCTGAGAAAGCTTATGCAAAATTTCTAGGACAGTATTGCGATATTTATAATGGGCACTTTTTATTTAGGAGTAAACCATTATCAAAAAAAAGCTTAGAAAGCCTTGATTAACACGATAGCTGCGCGCTCACATAAAACGTAAAAACAAACTCTATCATTCCTATATTGCCGCCAAAAGTATGCATTTTCCAATAGATTAGGAGGTATAGAAATCTGTTTAACATATTGATATACGAAATTTCAATACGGCATCCAGATTTGGCGTCGAGACCACCCGACTCACGAGCGTCCCACAAGCTGGCCAAAGACACCAAGTGAGGGAGCGCGTCAGAACTGCTGAACTGGAAATATGGAGGACTTCGGCTCAGCCAAAGCCGGCGCTGTCAGTATACTGTAAAAACAAACAAGCCATTAAACCAGAACCGTTCTTCGACAATTCCAGGAAAATTAGTCTCCTCTCAGAGGCCCATAGTGGTGTCCTCCGAACTCGCGCCATGCAGGCCAAGTTCACACCGAGCACGCCGACGACATGCCACCACTGCAACGCGGCTGAGGAAACCATTCAGCACGTTGTGCTCGAATGCACTGCCCTACAGCCCAGGCCTCCACTCGAGCAGACGAACCCCAGTGCCTTGGCGACGGCGCTGGAATTACGCGAATAGGGTGCGCCTCCTAACTGGAAAGAGGTGGAATTAACAAAGCAACGGCTGGAGCACTGGTGGCACACCAGAAATCCACCAGGTGACCCGGAAAGTTCAGGCAACTAGAACTTCTTCCTTTTAAAGGTCAGATACGGTGCTGTATATGGTCATTGATCGCCCGCTTCAAAGAGCAAGACCACAGTTATCTTGATCAACATCATCATGACGTAAGCGGTACCTAGCATTTATATTCCTTCGAATGATATTGTTTCCGGGGTCAGCTGAGTGCGATAACGAGTCGTTTTGGAATTCCTCAGTTTTACAATCAACTTTATCCATTCGCAGCGGATGAGTTTGATGAAGCCCCGTCGCGGTGGTCTAGTGGCTAACGTACGCAGCTGCTGACCCGCAGGCCATGGGTTCGGATCCCGGCTGTGGCGGCTGCATCTCTGATGGAGGCGGAAAGGTTGTAGGCCCGTGTGCTGAGATTGGGTGCACGTTAAAGAACCCCAGGTGGTCGAAATTTTCGGAGCCCTCCACTACGGCGTCTCTCATAATCATATGGTGGTTTTGGGACATTAAACCCCTCATATCAATCAATCAAAGTTTGATGAAGTACTAAAGCTCCACTCCTTGCTGCACTTGACGTTACATGCGCCTTGGCTAAATAGCGACGGGCGGGGTTCACAGCCAGCAAATTCCACAGCTTGTTTTGTCGTGAAATATTTTTAGGGACCCCTTTTAATATTAAGGCGTAGACCCTCCACTTGTAGTTCAACAGAAAGCCGCGAATCATAAGGTGGCCTCTTTAACAATCCAGTGCTAATCTCCGAAAGAAGTTATGTTCGCCGGGCTGATGGAGCAGTCCGGGCACATCTACAGGCCCGCATGACGAATCGCAACGAGGAGGCGAAATTCAAGTGACAACAGCGAGCAGAGGAAGCGGCGTTGTGGGCAGAGCGCGGTCACCGGGGCCAACGCTCCCTTTCAGCAAAAGTGGCGTCTCCTATCCCTATTGCAAAAACCATCGCCTCTGAGAACTAGCGTCCAGCGCCTTGCCTAATTATAGGCACAGTATTGCGCTAGTATCTGCGCTTCTGCGCTGGTACTGGGACGCTGGAGCGGCAGCGTTCCAGTACCAGCGAGGCGCTAGGTACTCTGCGCAAAATGGCTTCCCAGGGTTAAAACGAAGGTGCCCGTTCGCCATAAATAAATGAATATATAAGTAAGCTAGCACACATTGTTAAGGGTTCGAGGTCGATGGCAGGTACGGCGGGCTTCTTTAAGGTAGCTGGCTTCCTGTAGTCGTTCGCGTAGCCAATCTTTGCCAGTGAGGAGACACGTTCGTAGAGAGGGAACGAAGGTTTCTTTACATGATGTAAAGAGATGGAACTGTACAGTAATTCAGCAGAGATTCAGCGTTATTTACAACAGAGATTCAGCGATTCTTTACAAAATGTCTTCGGTTTTTATAGCCCTTCGTCTCCTTACCGGAAGTCCGAAGAAGGCGATGACCATTCTTGCCACAAATCAGGTAACGAAGTCTTAGTGGTCCACCCACCAGAAAGGGTGGAAAAATTGGGCCACTCATGAGAAGAAGAACGTGGGTAAGAACGTACAATGGTTATCACGAGCGCACCACAAAATAACGCACCTGGCCCACGCCTTGAAGGCAACGCAGGGCGAGGAGGTAGAGTCCGGTGAAGAAGGGAAGTTGCGCTCCTCCGGGGAGATGACCACTGACACGAACGTCAGCAGGGGTCCAAAGCAGCGCTCTGCTACAGTGTTGCCAGAAGTGTCCCAAACTTGGCAGGCCAGGTGCTCAATCTCCGAGAACTGCGATTGCAACACCTTCCCAAGCTTCTGGACTGCCAGTGCTTTTGTGAGGATTACGCGTGGGCGACGACAGCCGAGTCGAGAGGCTCAATCCATAAGAACTGCCACAGTGGCGCCGTCCCACGCTGTTCGAACCCGTTGAACAAAAAGGTTGTCTCAGAAAGCTTCCGTTGAGACCCGACCAATACCTGGAACCCCTACAGGACAGCGTCTAGCTGACTGGTACCGATGGGGTTGAAAGCATCCTAGCAGACCGGCTCACGCGCAATGGCGTCTTCCCAGACGAACTGCCGGGCCAAACATAACAGCATTCATATGAAAACATAAAAAATTGAAAGGAAAAAAATACAATGCCGCCTGACGGGATTTCAAATCACCACCTTTTGATTTTGAACCGAGTACTCTACCCACTACGCCACGCCAGAACATGTTCACTGGGTTGTAAAATGACTATTTATTAAAAAAACACGCCGTTTCACGTTATGGTTACAAATCGCACGGACCAGATCGACGGGATATTCCTTTCCAAATAACAATTGCGTCTTAATTCGACAGTGACGAACGGCTTCCGGGCACCGAATGACGTGCGGATATTGGCAAGAGCGCGACGTTTTTAGAAGAGTCCACATCCTAACTATGAAAAACCTCAAATTGACTGGAGGAGCAGCCACAGATTGTCGCCTGTTGCTGCCGATATTTTTTTCTCTGATAGTCGGTTCTCGCTCTTGCTAGTGTTCAACATGCACAGGTGATATAAAATGACTTGTTGGGTGCATATGCGCGCACACAACCGAATATTGAGTATTTTTTGCGCGCAAGCAACGATATAGCAGTATACATTCGGCGTACCAGTGTACAGACGTGCAGTTATATTGATACCTTCAACTAAGAAACCGCCGAATAAATTACTAATGCAATCCACTGAAAAAGTATGCCAGTGTGTTAGTTCACTAAGGCGTACCAAATCACCAACTCAAATTTGCGTGTTCTTACATACGAGTCAGAGAAGTACCGGCTTCTGCGCTCGGAAGGAAGCTTTCAGTGACAGCCTGCGTCGCTGGAAGCACGACACATTGATCATTGTCACTCCTTGTGCGGACATCGCACAAGAAGCTAGTTTATTTAAGATCAGGAATGCACAAACTGTACTTTACAGTCATTCTTACACATTAGAATTGTGCCTACTTAAAGTGAAAAGTGCCGCCAGCATGTACACCGACGCGGCTGGCTGATAGGCCTCGCTGGGACGGGGCACTGGGTAAGGCCGCTCTCGAAGCAGCTGAGTTGCGATGCTTGAAGTTACCGCGTTTGAGCTTCGCAACATATCTAACTGTTACCTAAACTGTGCCTGAAGTAATTAGAAGGTCAATCATTGCCAGGCATGCATTTCCGGAGTGGCGATACCGAGCGACAGCCGTTTTTCTGGCTTCCGCTGGCAGTATACAGCGGGGGTGCCAGTGTACAGATTTACAGTTATATCGATACCAAGAATTTAAAAAAAGCACCCAAAGAAATACTAATGCAATCCACTGAAAACGTGTGCCAGAGAGTCAGTTCACCAAGGCGTACTAAATTACTAACTGGAAATTGCCTGTTGTTACATATCAGTCGAATAAGTACCGGCTAAGTGCGGCCGGCAGCTTTCCATGACAGCCTGCGTAGCTGAAAGCGCGACGCATCGATCGTCAACGCTCCTTGTGCGAACATCGACACAAGACAAAATAGTTGACACAGGTTCATGGATGTCTAAATAATACTTTACAGTTATTCTCTCACTTTAAAATTGTCTGCATACAAAGCAAGAAGCGCCGGTAACATATACACCGACACAGCTGGCACGATAGGCCTATTGCTCACTGTGCCGGGCACTGTGTAAGAACGCTCTCGATGCGGTGAGTTGGGATGGTTGACGTTTCTGCGTTTGAGCTTCGGAACATTTCTAACTCTTACCTGGAGTAAGTAAAAGAATAAGCATGACCAGACATAAATTTATGCGGTGCGGCGGAATTGAACGACAGAGTTTTTTTCTCGCCTCCGCTGGGAAACCTTGCGAGGCGATCCAGAGAGCTCAATTACGTTGCGTCCACTTGGCGGCAAAAATAATTTCATGTTTCTGTTAGGAGTGGCGTGAAGCTGCAGGCTTATAAACATTGCAACATGAAATGGTTACAGCGATGCACGGCTGATGCGAATATGACCGATATACGCGGGGGCATGTTAAAAAGTTGCATTATTGCTGCGATACATACGTCGACCGAAAAAATTACGTATGATCGGTATCTATTTGGGTAGCATATCTCCGTGCCGTCGAATTAAGCGTTTTATATTCAAAGGCACCGAAACATACCACGGCACACGCTACAATAATGTGCACGCTGCGCTGGTACAAACAATGCGTGCTCCAGTATACACTAGCGCTTCCAGCACTTCGCAGTGTTCACCAGCATCACAGCGGTTAAACCAGCGCCCCTACCAGTTCGACACAGCTATTTCCCAGTGCGTCCAGCGAAGTGCCAATAAATACTAGAGTGTACCAGCGTCTCCAGCGTGTACCAGTGCCAAAAAACGCACTGGCATCACGCTGAGGATGCCGTTTTTTGAAGTAGGGATGGCAGCTCATTTCAGGTTCACTGAATAATCATCACGACAGAGTGATTGGGCAGTGGTTTTTTACACCAAAAATGAGATCCGAACAAGGGTCGGTTTTGGCACCGTAGGTGACCACCACCGCCGGTGTCCGTAAACCTTTATCGCACGAAACAAGACATGTCTAAATAAAGAAAAATACCGCCTGCACCTTGCCACGAGGGGAACTCGTGTGAATGCGTCACAGAGCGATGGGGTTACGCGCGAATGCTGCGTAATTTGGTATGGCGTGGGAATGCCTTATTGTTATTTCGTCTTTACTATTATTTATTGAATGAAGGAGAAGCGCAGCCTTCAACGAGTGGTGGGTTATGTGCGATCCAGTGATTACATATACGGGGCGCTCAGTGAACGGTTGTGAAGCTCGAGCAGTCAGTTTTTACCAGCAGACTCCGGCGTTGTCAGCCCTGCGAAGCGATGGATGGCTTGGACATGCTTGATTGTTATTTTGTTTTTAATATTCGTTTTTATTGGATGAAAGAGAAGCGTTGCCTCCAAAAAGTTGTGAGACGCTGATGTGCGATCCAGTGCTTACATATACGAGGTGGTCAGTGAACAGGTGTGCAGCTTGATCAGTCTGTTTTTACTACCAGACGCAGCCTGCGTCGTTCTTGCGAGGCGAAAAGGGGGATGAGGGGGGGGGGGGGCAAATAGTTGGTACGAGAGGCAAGCCTGCGCAGTGGGGATGTGAACATCGCCGCCGACGCACTACGCGTGACATCGTAGCTTTTTACAACAGCAAACAAACGGCCAAGTTTGATACAATGTAAACTGCACAACGAGTAGATGGTATAATGCTTCAACCTATTACAAAATATTAGGACATATTTCTTCTTCGTCGCCAGCCACAGCAACAAAATGTACATAATTCCAAGGAAGTGTGTAGCGGGTACCTCGCTTCTCCGAACAATGACGAAGAAAGCCTTAGGGTATACCCACCTATAACAGAAAAGTTATAATGACTTATGGCAAAGTGTGTATCCTGTGCGTGAGCCTGTATCTGTTACCCAAACAGTGCTTAAAAAGGAAAAGGCCACTCTTCCAGTTGTCACTGAGACTGTGCTGCGCGTTCCGTGTAGACCTGACGTTTTTTTTATTATTGTAATTGGTACGAATTTGCTCCAACGGTAATTTTTACAGCCCCAATGTCGCCAGCCAAAGCCATAATTATTACTCGTCAGGGTTCAACGTCCCAAAGCACGACATGGCTATGAGGGGCGCCTTATAGTGGAGGGTTACCAAAATTTTGACCACCTTCATGAGGTAAAAAGAGCCAAAGTAGGAGACGGTTGTCACTCTCGTGTGGTCCCGTTTCTTTCTTTCCTTCTTTCTTCGATTTTCTTTCATTGTAGCGCGCAAAATCATACACCTAGGGTTCTTTAACGAGCGGTTAAATTTATGCACACGGACCTCAAGCATTCTGGACTCCATCGAAAATGCGGCCGCCCCGGCCGGGATTCGATGCCGCGACGAGCGGGTCAGCAGCTTAGCACTATATCCACTAGACAACTGTGGCAGGTGACAGAAGCTTCTCCCAAGCTCATCCGCCATGTGCACGGCGACATGGAGGAAAGCAGGCTCGTGGCCAGGAATATTTAGATGCCAAGCATCTCTTTGACTAGCCTACACAACGCTGTCCTCCGTACAACGCGCCGCGCGCCGCAGGTGTTGGCACGGTGCCAAGTAGGTCACACCGCTGCTGCGTGTTGACGTCACTCTTCCCTCGCAGTGCGCACTGACGTCACTCTCCCTCTCGCCTGCGGCGCACTCGCCACGGCACCCGCAGCTGCCGCCTCGTCCATTCGCGCGCAACACCTCGCTACGACGCCAACTGGCCGATTCGCGCGCAATAAACATGATGCGTGCCTAACGTACGCGTGGAAATATGTCTCTACGTGTCATCTACAAGACGTACGCCAGGCATCGCTGCAAAAGAGTCTTCTGGCTCTCACCGCAGCACCCGCGTTAGCGTCATTCACACCATACGCCAACCGTGCGCAACGGTGCTGCTTCACACCCCGTCACAGTTCCCTTCAGGGAGATGTTCCAAGTTTTTTTTTTTTTTTTTTGCGGTAGGCATCAAGATGAATGCCTTGAAAAACAGCTATTTGTATTATTTCTCCTCGGTAAAACACCCGCTTCATATTAATTCACCTCCCCCTCCCCCCCCCGCCAACCAGCAACGACCTACGAGAAAGTCTTCGCATGGGCTGTGTGACTGCGGCATCGGGTTCGGCAAGCACAGTGGCGCTCACACCTTTTAAGAATGCTTTCAAACTTTCGCATCTACTGCACCCCATTGTTGAAAACACAGCTCCTTAAATTTATTCGCTTAGTAGGTTACTGGCTTAGGCAAGTGAGTCGTTATCATTCACCACAAAGCTATTGTTTGATCAGAAGGTAAGAATAAGAGCAGATTTATTCTTCGGCGTTTATTGGGAGGAGAAACGATGTTTTACGCATATGTGTGCGCGAGACATATCTTGAGTCGCTTCTTGACATACATATATCTAATCGTGAACTAGCCCCAAAGAAGCCATACAGACGCGCTCCCACACCGTAAGTGGGGTCCACACGAAGACGCCAGGGAAGGCACATCTATATCCCACTCTATGAACGGTGCCAGACTCCGTTATTGGCACCCCGTTTGCGTGCAGCAGCTTCCTGGCAATTAACAGCAGTGCTCTGATGTCAAGCGCCTAGTTAGTCCATCCGTGGAAAACGTATCATGTTTCCGTGCAAGCCGCAGTAGCGGAAGCCAGGAAAGTACCCGAAAACAAGCATTTTTGCGTTTTCGGCACAGCCGCAATGCTGCCAGAGAACAGAAAGCGTTGGCGTGGCGTCAATGCCTTTCCAGAACGCTTGAGTCAGGAGTATTGGGAAAATCATTGCATTGAATTGCGCTAACGAAATGCAGAATAGATTAGGTTCACTTTCTTGAGACTAAACAAGCAACACCACGTTTCTGGAACCGTACTTCCGAAGCCCCCGCCGATTTATTATCTAGTCGTGGTAACAAACCTGGTGCCTGACTTGTCAGAGCGCCAGCGGATGTTTCGAAGCGAGTTATTATTGCGATAACAATTATATGGACACTCTCCACTGGATTTCGTCGCCGTCGATGTCATATATATATATATATATATATATATATGTGTGTGTGTGTGTGTGTGTGTGTGTGTGTGTGTGTGTGTGTGTGTGTGTGTGTGTGTGTGTGTGTGTGTGTGTGTGTGTGTGTGTGTGAAAACGCAAGAAAGAAAAAATCCAGCAAAAAAACCCCGGCACGCGGATTTGGACAGGGGACGTCTGCGTCTTGAATGCGAGGCATTAGCCACTGAGCCACCGAGAAGTACCTCCTTCAACGCTCAAGCGGCAAGCTATTTATAGCTACCACTTACCGCTGTTGGCGGGCATCTCGGGGAGGAGGGGACTATCGTGTTTTGAGAATTATCAGCGAGACGGCGCATGACCACGCGGCAGCTCCAATCTCTCACGCGTACTTTGGCCCGCGGGGAGAAGTGAACGATCTTTCGCACGCCCTCATCACCCGAGGGTGAGCATCATACGTCTCGGCTGGCGTTGGGCTTGAGCTGGAACTATTCTGATGTAATTACGGGGCGCACAAAGGTCACTGCAATTGTTGCACAGCCTCTGTTGTCGAAAAGGGGCACGCTTCTCACGTTCACTTAACTGAGCTGCTTATCAGCGCTCATTTGTACATGTGAGTACGTTTCGTGCGTCATTTGTGTGTGAGAAACACGGGACACGTTTCGATTTGCTTGCCATTTTGCGCGTAACCTTCCGATTTGTTGCTATCACTATCATTGCTTCACCTTGGCGGCAAAGATGTTACTTTTTTTTCTTCTGTGATAGTCTGTGTGCCTTCCTCTCATTTTCAGGGTGGGGGGAGTTGTAGAACGACCAGGTTGGCGAAGTAGTGCTGACCGTTCGCCCGTTGTTCGGTGAGCTGCCCGACGAACGGTGCAGCGACATCAATTTAACAAAAGTGATAGCTTCCACTGCTTCAACAACAACCGAGAGTCATGCCGAAAGAGGCAGAAGAGGGAAGGACATTTACAGCTGGAAATACAGAGGTGAAATGATAGCCAGCACCTCTACCGTGATTTGTAGTCGGGGTGACTTTTTGTTGCGATGGCGTCTGTTCCCGGTTCAACGAAAAATCACAGTAAAGAACTAGAAAAAAAAACACATTAGTAATCTCAGTTTTGACGCCACACCACGATCACTTGTAACGTTACATTTATCTAATCATTAGCTTGCTCCATCCGCCATCATTTCCGCCCTCAATAACTCTGGCGCTCGCCAAAACGCGCCGATGCGGATCGGTGGTTAGATTTGAGCTAAAATTATCCCCGGTCAGGTAAACGCTAAGAAATAGGTGCTCCAATAGTGTTCGAGAGCCCCTAAAAACTAGCAAAAGTGAGCCACCATGCGGCCGCCGATGAGCAACAGGAACCGCGACTGTGAACCGTATGGGTTAAGGATACCGCTGCGACGCTTACACTGCGCGTATAGCGGACACCTATATTTGCACTTGTGAAAAATAACGACGACGAAACTGCACAGCTAGCTACCTACTTACGGCGCAGGCATTTTCAAGGTTGTACGAATCACTACCTAATCACACTCAAATGGTGTTCATCTCCAATCGGGACTTATTTTTCTCCGAGAACTGGCCCAGATTCCCCTAGCCCAAATTCATATTTTGTTTTTCAAACAGTACTTGGCTCTCTAATCGTACGAAGTCATGGGTATGAGCCAAGATTTTACAAAAAAATACAGTCGTGTCCTCCTGCGATATATTTAAAGGGCGCCGCTGGCAAGAACGCGGCCAGTCTCAGTGCTGAATGCGCCGCTGAAGTGTTCATGTGCGGCAACTCGTTGTTTCTGTAGGATTAGTTGCCTTTCACGGACTTGCACACACCTTACTGTGAAGGCAGATTCAGCACGTGTGACAGTGTCTGCTGATAATTAGAATTCGCTAATTGAAAAGTCGTTGATTGTTGGGCGGGATAGTATTTAAATATGAGTATGTTTCCTGGATATTGAGAGGCCCACCGCACGTCATAAATGTCTAATGCCTAATAACGCGAAAAACAAGTGTTCCACCAGATGTCAACTTACCCGGTGACGAAAGTGTGGAAGAGCAGCGCAAGAGGCGAGTATGAGTATCGCAGAACGTTTGTGTGCACGTTAATGCACGAGTGACCAAAGTTGTGTGCATCGGCGCTGATTTACTAATCGCTCCCTAACCCATATACAACAGCAAAAGGCCTTTATTCCTGTTTTTTCGACAAACATATAATTTCTTATACACTAAAAATATCCCCGATGGATGTCAACCGATACATCATCATCAGCCTGATTATGGCCAGTGTAGGGCAAAGGCCTCTCTCATGATCCACCAATCAACCCGTTCTTGTGCTTTCTGCTGCTACGTTATACCTGCAAACTCTTCACTCTCATCGGCCCACATAACTTTCTGTCTCCCCTTCGTGCGTTTGCATTCTCTGGTAATCCAGTCAGTTACCCTTAATGACCAGCGGTTATCATGCCTACGTCAAGAACGAGCGATAGGCGTTCACAATACCTACAGTGAACTCACTGCGGCAACTGTCGTAACACAACGAGAGAGCAGCGGGTAGAGGCATGTTCCGCCTCACGCAGGCAAGGAGAAGCTCATCCATCGGACAGGGACAGTTGTATGCGTAGCTCCTTCGCCAGGGATCAAGGGAAGACTAAGAGCACGGCTACCACCCGGACTCGCTTCCTACACAACTATAGAACAAAAATTCATGACCCCCCCATTCTCGTCGCGGTGGCCACATAATGAAACAGTCAGTGCGTCCTCCATGACGGAGGCGGAAAGCATATGACTGAATCGTTACGCCGTCTCATTAGGAGCCAGATAGCATGGTGTAATAAAACAGCTAGCGACCACACGATCCTCTGGTGCCTCGGCTCAAAATGATAGAACGGCTCACGCACTAACTGTCAGCAGACTTCCGAACGCCTCACGAATATATCGTAGCGCTGCAATCGCAAAATAATGAGGCAGTCCCCATAAACACCTAACAGGAGAAGAGGCCATAAGTTGGAGAGGAATGCAAACTGGAGCTTATAACCACATAAAAATGTTTCCAACGTGTCATTCAAGTTCTTGACCCTGTTTACGAGCAATTCTTCATCAGCTGCCCAAAGCATTCTCCACACCTGACACAGAAACGACACGGAAACTCACGTCACTGCATGTCCAGCCTGGCCGACCATGCAACAGGCGCTGATCATCCACGTTGAACTGGACTCCACGGCTAAGGCCCTCAGAATCTCTTGTACCTCAATAAAGCTTATCTATCTATCTGTAGGGGAGTAAACTTTTTTACTCCACCTATTATACCCTTGGCGAAATGCGCCAAAGTACAACTCATTTTCTCCTACCTCGGCTTATTTCGGCTCACAAGAGCGTAGTTTTACTTTTACAACGGACTCGAGGGTCATTTTCTTGGCACTGCGCTGATCATCGCTTTCATTGCACGGCCTGCCTGCGCAATGCTGCGGCCACTAAACACACGAGAGCTCTTCATTTTGAGAAAACTTGGAGCAGGCAGCATCTCCTCGTCAGCACGTAATTCGCCTGCATCGCGCGCACACGCACTAAAGTCCCTAAAAAAATAAAGTAGCGCCACTCGTATCAATGCGCAGGCTCCTCTCCCCTCGTCTGCATAGCAGATAGTAAACTACGCTAGTTGAGGGGCTGTATGGCACCTGGCCGTAAAGATGGGCGTGTGCTCATCTTTCCGTTAGAGCTCATTTGGACGCTGTGGTTCTAGGCGATGCGCCGAAAGAGTGATTGAGAAAGAAAGAAATATGAAAAATAACGTTAAATACGACGATATGACGTGTATATAAGCAAGTGGCATGCAGTGGCAAAAAACATCACCGCAAGCGCGCAATACGCAACACAATAGCCCACCGTTTGGGTGCAGACGCGCTCAGCGGTGACGCTTTCGATAGCAGCGTCACTGCTGTCCGTGTAAACTCGGTGGAGCAAAGATGCTGCAGCATGACGCACTAACTTTTGTGAAGGTATCGCAAACGCCACATTGTTTGTCCACTTTCGCGAGCGCCAACTCCACGAACAGACACTACCGGCGTACCTTTTCAGCATACCGGAGGCACGGCCATTCCGAACACACGGCGCAGCAGAGCTTGAGCTGCCCAAGCGTCCAGCACGTCCAGTGCGCCCGCGAGCTTTCGCATTCGTAGTTTCATGGTGGACACCCTAGAGGCGCTGCTGTGGTTGCTGTTGGAGGAGCATAGGAGCGAAAGGGTGCTGTTGGCGCTACATTATTATTTGTGGGGGGGGGGGGGGGGGGGATTTAACACGCTCTCGCTGAGCGCACCATCTGGTGAGATTTACCGAAGGCTCTAAATGTCGATTTTACCTCTGGGGCGGAAAGCGTGTTGTCAGAAATAGCCGCGTTTGTGGTGGAAAAAGAAAGAGGGCACCCGAAATTTCACAGTACCGATTATGGTCTCATTGAGCATAGCTTAGACGAGTACTGATCAGAGATGTAAGAAAAAAGTGGCGAAAACCACTCGTGAAGGCTTCTGTTCCCAACAATGCCACGTCGGTGAACTGAACAGCCGTTTTCGAGCAATTTAGCATGTTAACTGCAGATTTTTTTTTTCTCTTTTATGTAGACGTCAGCCAGCGGAAGATAAACGGGAAGTCACTGTCCCTCTTTGGTTTTTCTAAGAAAATACAGAAAAAAAGTAAACTGCCGTCTAAATAGTATGTGGCACAGATCCCCAAACGCGCAGTATTTGCAGTCGCTTCATGGTACGCATCGTTTATGTTATGTGACAGGTTCTATATCGCAAGTGACGCAATGCCCGCAGTGCACAGTGTTCCACTCGGCCAAACGACAATTGGGCATGCTTAGATTGACGAGCAAACATATGTAGTGAAGTAAAGCCCTATCCGTTGAAAACTAGCTAAGCGCAATTCATGGAACCACCTGTGTTGTTTTCGCTTCGTATTAGTACTATATTCTTAGTATGATGGGTTTGCTCAAAACAAATAGCCTTGTGGGCTCGGCTCAATGCGGTGATCAGTGTAGCTGATGTGGCTGTATTAACACGGACGAGAAACACTTCATTTCACATCGGGGGTAACTGGCATGAGACATTTAATTTGTTCTACGCACCGGTCTTGTGCAACCCAAACAAGAATTGAATTTTACATGAAAAGTACGTGGGGGAATCCTTGTCGTGAGTTTAAAGCTTACGTAAGACGGTGGGACGTATTATGCACGCTGTGTGACATGAAAGCCGAATCGTGAAAAAAAAAATGTGTGCCTCGTCGTGTTTGGAATAACTACCCCAGTAAGACAACTCTTTGGTGAACCACGTCTGACAAGGCACGCAATTATGTACAACTATAGTTAATTATTTTCTAAGAACAAAACAAAACTAAACAATGTTGTCGAGGTTGTCTACAGTTTCTATAACCGCCAATTTTGCTGCTTAGCTTTGCAAACGACATCCAAAATTTCGCTAAGGTCGTACAACTGGTGAGCGAAATTATTTTTAATAAACACAATGTCGCTATTATGCCAATCATAGGCTCGAGCCCGCTTGGTGCGCTTAGTGCCGAGTCGGCAGAAGAAACTATCTGCACTTTATCGCCACCGCAATCCAGTCAAACGCCACAACTGTAAAAAGAAAAATAAGCGTGCTGACATGTAAACTTCGGCATTGCTTTTTGTGTACCAGCACCACCAGTGCTAGCTTCGTCCATCCCGATGGGCAGTAAACGATCGGGTAAGAAGGGGTTAATAAATGTCGAGCAAAAGATTAACAATTTGTGGGCAACAAACAAATGCCGTCATCGCCAAGAAATACCAACTGCACGCTCACACACGATCGCATTACCAGCTGGCTGTATAGCCGCTGCGACAGCACAAACCCCGAGTGAATAAGTAAACTTAAATATTACACGAAGAAAGGGCTTAACAGCGCAAACGACAGGGGGGGATATGAGAGACGAGAACAGAGCGTTGATATTCCCACCTGTCGTTCGCGCTGTTAAGCACTTTCTTCATCTACCATGCAGCACCAACTAGCCCAATCAAGCACTTTGTTAAATATTACAGTACATCGTAAAAATTGTACCTTTAAAAAATGGCAAAAAATGCTTACCCTGCTCTAAGGGGTCGAATATTCTTACGTTTTTTAACAAAAACAGTGCTGAAGACATGCTACACCACCCACTTGCGACGCGTTCGCGCTGTTGCATATCATCATATTTCACCACGAACGAATGAAAACCTTTCAGGACGTCTCACACACTCATTCTCTACCTATACTGCACCATTTCAATCAGAATTCAGCGCGCCACCAAAAAAAACGAAAAAAGGTGACTGCGACTGCACCCGTGCGATTACTTCTATAGAAACGTGAAGCTTTGCACGCTCTAGTAGGTTGCCAGACCAGGGACTGCCCCGCCCACGAGGCTATACGGCGGCGCCCACGTTAAAAAGGCCTGTACACTGCGTGCGTGCGTGTGGACACTAGCGTTCTTAGTCGCAATGAACTCTGGCCTGCGGACAGGGCTAGGCAGTATCAAGCCGATATACTACCTTAGATACTCTCTGGGTATCTAGTATCTGTATCGCGATATGTCTCACAAGACGAGTATCTGTATCTGTAATTCCGTAACATTTGATGAAGTATCGTGTATCTTAAGATGCGTAATACTGCGGTCGCTACGCAGTATCACGCATATCACGCATGAGTATCACGCATGAGTGGGCATGGCGAAGTGAGCAAAACAGCAATGCTGCCCATGTCTGTTCCCTTTGCTATCCAGGTTAGTAGCAAACACAGCTGCGTTCGTTCTAGTAATAGGTTTTTGATTGTTGTGCCATGCCCACAAACGTGCATCTGTATTGTGTATGATTCTTTTAATGCTTGCATACTTATGCTTTGTGGAGATGTAGAGCTGAATCCCAGTCCTCAAATAGAGAAGATGCTTAGTGAAATCTTGGCGCAACAAGGTGAAATTTTGAAAAGCCTATTCGATTTGAAAAGCAAACAGGCTGTCGGAAAATTCTCTCTTGCGGTTATGGCTGAAAAAATCTCTCTGGTAGAAACAATGGTCACCGAAACACATGACTCTACAAGCAAGATCAATCTGTTTGGTTCAAGCTTAGAAGAAATAAAGACTTCCGTAGTAGGAACATCAGCAAAGATCGTTGATATAGAAGACCGCAGCCGCCGTTCAAACTTAGTCATATACGATCTTGTAGAAAAAGTGGATGAAACAGAAGTTCACCTAAAAAATAAGGTCATTAAGGAACTATTTGGCAAAAAGCTTGGCGTTGAATGCAAGTCGATTGGACGTATACACAGATTTGGAAGGAAAACTGGAAATCGTCACGTAATTCTGGACCTACAGGATTGCAACGAAAAACAAGAAATCCTAATGAACGCCAAGAAGCTTAAAGGCACCGAAATTTTTATCCAAAATGATTACTACCGCTGCACGCTCCGCAGGCGTAAACTGCTGTGGGACAGTGCTAAAATTGATAAGGCTAACGGCAAGAAACCCTCTCTTTTGCACGATAAGCTCCGCATCGATGACGACACGTTCATGAGGGATGACAGCAGCGATTGCCGAGTAAAAGTTCTAACCATTACCCATCCAAATTTATCACCGCCACTTAAGCCCCCGGAAAATACCTGACAAATCCCGTCTACGCGTATTCAAACATTGCGTTTTCTTAATATCAACGCACGAAGCATTATCAGCATAGTCGCTGAACTTTGTTAGCATACTTTGTTAGCACATTGTCAGTATACTCTCCTCAAATCACGGTCTTGACTGAAACTTGGCTGCACGAAGGTGTCAGTGATGCTGAAATTGTTCCTCGCAACTTTAAAGTGTTTAAAAGGGACAGACCATCGCGTGGCGGAGGTGTCGCCGTTATCTTGAGCTCTCATGTGATAGTTACACCTTTGAAACAAACAGATGGCCATGAAAGCTTATGTTTGAAACTAAACGTGTTCGGAAATTCTATCATTTTAGTAGCGGCCTACCACTCTCCGACTTCAGACGATGATTTCTTGCCTGAAATTTCCGTGTTGAATATTCTGGACGCCGCCTAACACTAACAGTGGATTTTAATTTACCCAATATTATTTGGTCTAAACTGTGCTCTTCATACTCAAGTGACCAGGTTGTTTTTCATTTAATGCTGGCATGCGATCTGGAACAAGCTGTGAATGTGCCGACAAGGGTGCAGGATGACACATCGTCAATATTAGATCTTGTGTTTCATTGCGAATTCCTTTCTGACGTACACGTATCTGTTGATGATGGTCTGTCTGATCACAAATTGGTTTTCTTTACACTCCGTCTTGGTAATCAATCTGACAATATGCACGGGAAAGAGAAAGTGCTCAAAAAAAATTTTAGAGCCCATGACGAGACAGTTCTAGATTACCTCGATATAGCCTTTGATCGCTTTTCTGGTGATGGTATAAACTATCTCTGGAATACCCTCCGATTACTTTGTAGCTAATGCCTCGACAATTTTATTCCAAACAAAATTAAAAGCAACATCCCTAAAATTCATGGATAACTAGAGAAACCATTCAAATTGCACGGAAAGTGAAGCGTATGAGAAAGTGCAACTCAAAAGAATTGCCATTACAGGAAATAAAAAGAACGCTTTCAGAAAGAATACGGTCCAGCAGACATGTATTTTATTCTGTTAAATTACCCCAATTCCTTAAGAGTGATCCAGCCAAGTTTTGGCGCCACATCAAAGTTAATCAACAGAAAACTACAGATTGCATTGTGCTTGGGGATGAAATTATTCAAGATAGGAAACAAATGGCCACAAAATTTAACCGTTACTTTCACTCTGTTTTTTCCAATCCATGCTCATTTAATAGTGCCATTGGCAATCCATGCTCATTTAATAGTGCCATTGGCAGTAATTCAGTAGAAACTGATCCCGACTTCATAACGTTTGAAGGTGTATTTTCTATACTTCTGAACAAAATCTTCTTGTGGTCCGAACAACCTGCCAAATACTTCTTTACGTCGTTACGCTGAATCGATTTCCCGCTTCCTTGTAGTAATCTTTCATTTATCATTATCTCAAGGCATTGTTCCCTTAAACTGGCGCATCGCTCGAATAATTCCGGTACTTAAAAAAGGAAATAACACTTTTTTGTTTAACTACAGACCAATATCACTTACTAGCACTTGTTTTAAGCCTCTAAATCACATAGTTTCTAACTATATGATTAATTTTATAAACTAGCGCAACGTACTATCACCATTCCAGCACGGTTTCTGTAAAGGTCTATCTACGACAACCCAATTAGTTTCCTGTATACATTCTTTCACCTGAGTCCTAGATAAATCCGGTCAAACTGACGTCATCTTTCTTGACTTCAGCAAAGCATGTGATAAAATACCACACTCCAAATAATTCACAAACTTAGCTTGCTGGGTTTTCCCTCGACCATTGTTAAATAGGTAACATCGTATCTGTCTTCTCGTACACAGTTTCTTTATATAAGCGGTACCTACTCCAATCCTCTTCTCGTTAACTCCGCAGTTCCCCAGGGTAGTGTCTTGGGACCACTACAATTTTTAATCTATATCCATGATATTACATCCTGTGCTAAATACACACGAGAAAAACACACGAGAAAATACACACGAGAAAAACTCTCTTATCGCCCTTTATTATCCTGTATTTCTTAAACAAGAACAAATTGCTTTCTGCGCGCTGCTCTAAAATATTTTTGGCTACGTGCGTGCTAGGTCTTTTTTAGTAAGTGTATTGCGGATATTTGTTCTCCTCCCACCAGAAATGTTCCGATGTGTAACTTCAAATGACTTTTTGTACATTTTCTCTTTAGTGACATATAACGTGTTATTTTTTGTTGAGTTCTTTCAAAGTTTGATGTTTCCTTACGGTTTTGTCGCGACACTCACCCTTTGTAACCCCCCTTACACAATGCCCTGCAACAAGGGCCTGTAAGGTTTTTTAAATAAATAAATTATTAAATAAATAAATATGGTGTTGAAATGCGGCTATTTGCCGATGATTGCCTTCAGTTTAGTTCAGTGAAATCCACAGATGACCAAGTGTTATTGAACCAAAGTGTTGATGCAGTTAATACCTGGTGCGAGTGCTGGGACATGCACATAAACCCAGAGAAAACTGTATCTATGCGTATTACTAACAACAAAACAATCCCTAATTTACTCGTACAGTAATAAAGCGACTTCAATTTTACTTACACAAAGTTATAAATATCTTGGCGTCACAATCGCCAACAACTTAACTTGGTCCTGCCACATTGAAAAGATTCGCTCGTCTGCCCGTATAGAAAATTACGGTTACTAAGGCACACCCTCAAAAGCTCTCCCCCTAAAACTAAAGTCCTCGATTTTCACACAATAGTCTGGCCTTGTTTAGAGTGCGCGTCTGAAGTCTGGGATCCGAACACTAAAAAATATATTAATAATCTTGAGAAAGTCCAAACACTAGCTGTTCGGTTTACTTAGAATCGCTTCCGCCAGTCTGACTCCCCGACAGAACTAATAATTAGTAACAAAATTCCAACTTTATAATCCCGAAGTAAACTAGCTAGACTTAAATTTATTTTTCATATATCTAAGAAAAACACCATCATAGACCTTTCGCACGTCCTCATTCCGTTATCTCCACGTCCTACTAGAGGATACCATTCTTACAAATTCACACCTGCCTTTGCGCGCACTAGCAACTTCAGAAACTCTTTTTTTTCTCGCACAATAACAGACTGGAACGAACTCCTGCACCATATTTTTGAGTGTGCAAATGTACTAAAATCTCTAGAAAATTACTTTGAAGTGCGAGTTATGAAATTAGCGTATATATTGTACACATTTCTGATTTACTTTTTCTGTCGTTGTCATTTTCTTTGTTTTTTTTTCTTCTTTCTCTACACCTGTACACCTATTAATTGATCATATCATTATTGCTGTACCATCTCCCACTCCTGCTTGGGCCATTTTTATGGCTTGCAGTACTTTTTAAATAAAAAATTAAAATAAATACCGCGTGAAACACTAATCGTTGACTAACTCCGCTGCTCAGCTTGGTGCTGATGCCACTAAGCCACCTGAATAAAACTAAGGGCAGCGGCATCATTTTATACTTTCGTCCAACGGCGGGCGATGAAGTGTGCGCATTCCTTTCGGTGAAGCAGAGCAAAACAGCTCGCGCAGTCTCGACAGAAAGAACGTTCACGTGCTTGCCTCCGTGCCTTTTGCTTTTCGTGTTTTTTTAAGCTCTGTCAAAGCTCAGCCGTGACATTTACCGCCGCGCACCACAATGCGTCCGGTGATGACCACAAAAGTTATGATGCCGCTCTTCAGTATGGAACAATAACGCCACCAGTAGGTACTAATGTTATATCTGATAGAACAAGCACTTACCTATCAGACAATATGTTGAGTTACGATACACCTTTTTTTAAAGACCTCTTCAAAAATTTGTTATCATTGTTAGGACAAGTGCTTTCTCAGTCGCCCTTGCTTACCATACATCACCCGCTGCTCGGAACTGTACTTTTTTCTGCCTTGATAACGATTGCAATATCTCATTTGTAAAGTACAGCCGAAATAATTTCTTCGTTTTATTGTTATCGTTACCATTATAATAATGTTACCATTATAATAATGTTACCATTATAATAATGTTACCATTATAATAATGTTACCATTATTTTTGCTAGTACACACAGATTTATATTCAGTCGAGTTTATTTGTGCCAATGCGACTTGGCAAAGAAGTATGCCACAATGTGAGCGTGCGTTGAGTATGCAGCACCAAACGTTCGGCTTACTGCTTGGTTAAATGTTCAAACTGAGTTTGCGTCAAAAAATGGGAATATAATGAAGAGCCATCTTAGATATCTTAGAAACTGAAATCGAGAAACAATGTTTTGTCAAATGAGCCGTTTCCGTACGAACTTTTCAACGAGGCATTTCCGGGAATGTTCTATAGTCACTATTTTTTTTTTCATTGTCTTACCTTCACAGGTAACTTGACAATACTTCACACCTAATTGTCATATCTCTTATGAGTGCCACCGGTATCGCGCATCTGAGCTTATTCACCACAAATGCTTGAAACAGAACGGTTTTTCTATTTTCTCTGTAATTGTTTTCATTTTCAGTTCTCTCTATTGTTTTACTATTACTTATTGCCACGTAATCGTACATATATATGCGGCAATAGAGTGAACAGCGCTGTTATCCTCGAACGATTTGTGCAACTATGCTGCAACGCACTATTTTTTTTTTTTTACTGATTGGGTGTAAGTACAACAAAAAACTTATGAGCGCTCGGCGCAAGCCACCCGCAATGTTTCGTAAACCTGGAGATTGTTTCAGATTGTGCTGCTAAGATTACGTGCAAATCCTGCTGCGGCAGCCGCAAGTCTATAGAGATAAAATGTCAAAGGCCCATATACTTGGATTTGATCGCGTGTTAAAGAACACCACATGGTCATCATAACCGGAGCCCTCTATTATGCGGTCCTCGTAATCATATCTCAGTTTTAGGGTGTATCAAAAGTGAGCATTTAACATTCAGATTACCCACAGTACGAGTACTTTTATCAATTCTTGAGCTTAAGCATGCACCAGTGGTAGCGCTGGAATGCGCAATCACTGCTTCATAAATACAAGGCGCGTTCTGCCGGTAATGAATTTGCCGAAGGCCGATGACACTTATTGCCGCTATCAAAGTACAACTCGCTTTGCTTGTGCTTTGAAATACTTAGTGTTCTGGGCACAAGTTAGCTCAATTGTGAGTTTTGTTTCTACCAGAGTGACGGCCACTAACTTCACAGTCACCACCTCGTGCTAATACAATATGTTTGAGACGTATCTGAGGTGCACCTGTCCTCAAGATAAATAAAATTAATTGCACGTTAGTGAGTACATAAATAACGAATGGCTTACACCGGCATATCAGAAGAATGAGAAAAGTAATAACAGCCTTATGCACCTTATATACGTCTGCCCATATACACAATGTTCCACAAAAATGTCGCTAGTGGCGTTGTTGCTGCTGAAAACAGGAGATTCGGTATTACAAAATGGTATTTCATGAACAACCTGGAACCTCACACCTGTGTGTGCGCAATTGGAAGCTTCAAATGGAAGCTCCTGCGATGAAATAGAAAACCGCTAGCTGGTTGGCAAGCTCAGCAGCGACACCCATCAATTACAGAAATGACGAGCAAGAACCACTGTCCGCGAAGTGCTCTCATGTTCAGAAGCTGAGCGTAATGAGTTTTTCGGAAGCAAACAAATTTACTTTAAAAGTAAGCTCTTCAGATACCAAAAGACGTTTCTTTAAAATAAAATTGGGCACATTTTATAAATTTTCAAGCGATCGTTTTTGCGCTCACGCATTCGCTACCAGACTGTTGGCGTCTATAGCAACAGTTTTGTGAATGCATCGAAGTATCTTAATATATAATTGTGAAGTTTGGTATGGGATACATTTTTGGTGGTTGTATTTTGTATCTGTGTCACTAATACTTTTTCTCGCTATCTTGTATATATATATATTAAAGAGAAGGTATCCTTGAATCCAGTGGAAAAATACAAAAAGTGGAGGACGGGCAAAACGAAAACTTTTTTTATTTTTCCTACGTTTCAGCCGGGGACCGGGCGTCACCGGCCTTCCCTGGTTTCCCTGATGAAGGCCGGTCTCCAGCTGAAACGTAGGAAAAATAAAAAAGTTTTCGTTTTGCCCGCCCGTCCTCCACTTTCTGGTGTATATATATATATTCATTCAACCTGACTACATTCAATGCCGGACAAAGGCCTCTCCCATGTTCCGCCAGTTAACCCGGTCCTGTGCTTGCTGCTGCCAATTTATACCCGCAAATTTCTTAATCTCATCTGCCCACCTAACCTTCTGTCTCCCCCTAACCCGCTTCCCTTCTCTGGGAATCCAGTCAGTTACCCTTAATGACCAGCGGTTATCCTGTCTACGCGCTACATGCCCTGCCCATGTCTATTTCTTCTTCTTGATTTCAGCTATGATATCCTCAACCCCCGTTTGTTCCCTAATCCACTCTGCTCTCTTCTTGTCTCTTAAGGTTACACCTACCATTTTTCTTTCCATTGCTCGCTGCGTCGTCCTCAATTTAAGCTGAACCCTCTTTGTAAGTCTCCAGGTTTCTGCTCCGTAGCTAAGTACCGGCAAGATACAGCTGTTATATACCTTCCTCTTGAGGGATAGTGGCAATCTACCTGTCATAATTTGAGAGTGCTTGCCGAATGCGCTCCACCCCATTCTTATTTTTCTAGTTACTTCAATCTCGTGGTTCGGCTCTGCGGTTATTACCTGCCCTAAGTAGACATAGTCTTTTACAACTTCAAGTGCACTATTACCTATCTCGAAGCGCTGCTCCTTGCCGAGGTTGTTGTACATTACTTTCGTTTTCTGCAGATTAATTTTAAGACCCACCTTTCTGCTCTCCTTGTCTAACTCCGTAATCATGAGTTGCAATTCGTCCCCCGAGTTGCTCAGCAATGCAATGTCATCGGCGAAGCGCAGGTTACTAAGGTATTCTCCATTGACTCTTATCCCTAACTGTTCCCATTCTAGGCTTCTGAAAACCTCCTGTAAGCACGTGGTAAATAGCATTGGGGAAATTGTGTCTCCCTGCCTTACACCCTTCTTGATTGGTATTCTGTTGCTTTCTTTATTTATTAGTTACCCTTATTGACCAACAATTATCCTGTCGACGTGCTACATGCCCGGACGATGTCCATTTTCTTTTCCTGATTTCAACTATGACATCCTTAACTCCGGTTTGTTCCCTAAACCACTATTCTCTCTTCTTGTCTCTTAAGGCCACACCAACCATTTTTCTTTCCACTGCTCGCTGCGTCATCTTCAATTTAGGCTGAACCCTCTTTGTAAGTCTCCAGGTTTCTGCTCCGTAGCTAAGTACAGGCAAGATACAGCTGTTATATACCTTTCTCTTGAGGGATAGTGGCAATCTACCTGTCATAATTTGAGAGTGCTTGCCAAATGTGCTCCACCCCATTCTTATTCTTCCAGTTACTGCAATTTCGTTGTTCGGCTCCGCGGTTACTACCTCTCCTAAGTTTTTTTTTTCTTACTTTCAGTGCCATGTTGTTTCCCTTTGTTTCCCTTTGCGATTCACGCAATCCCACTTAAATCATCGCTGATACGATATGTTTGGTTGCATTATTGTTGTATGTGTGTGATGATTGAATTATTGTATGCTGTGTGATGTTTGGCTTAATTGCCTTACTGCCTGTACCATTCCTGCTTGGGCTCCATGCCTGCAGTATCGTGTAAATAAATAAATAAATAAAATAAAGCAGGCATAGTCTTCTACAACTTCAGGTGCACTATTACCTTTCTCGAAGCGTTGCTCTCTTCCGAGGTTCTTATAAATAACTTTCGCTTTCTGCAGATTAATTTTAATACCTCCCTTTCTACTCTCCTTGTCTAACTCTGCAATCATGAGTTGTAATTCGTTCCCTGAGTTGCTCATCAATGCAATGTCATCGGTGAAGCGCAAGTTACTAAGGTACTTTCTATTAGGTGTTAACCCTAACTGTTCCCATTCTAGGCCTCTGAAAACTTTCTGTCAGCATGCGGTACATAGCATTGGGGAGATTGTATCCCCCTGCCTTACACTCTTCTTGATTGGTATTCTTTTGCTCTTTTTATGAAGCACTATGGTAGCAGTTGAGCCCCTGTAGATTTCTTCCATGATGTTTAAAATGCTTCTTCGACGCCCTGATTCAACAGTGTCTGCATGGTTGCTGATATTTCTACTGAATCAAACGCCTTCTCGTAGTCCATGAAGGCTATGTATAGTGGTTGGTTATACTCTGAGCATTTTTCTATTACCTGATTGATAGTATGAATGTGGTCGAATATTGAGTAGCCTGTTCGAAATTCTGCTTGTTCCTGTGGTTGATTGAATTCGCTGTCTTAATTCTGTTAGCAATCAGCTTTGTAGAAAGATTGTGTACTACGGATCGGCTTGTAGTTTTTCAAGTCCTTGTCATCTACTTTTTTATGTATTTGGATGATGTTAATATTCTTCCAAGATTCTGGTACTCTTCCCGTCAGGACACACCTCGTAAACAGGGTGGCTAGTTTTTCTAACCCAATCTGTCCTCCATATTTCAGCATATCTGATGTTAACTGATCCTCACCAGCAGCTTTGCCTCGTTGGATGCTTTCCAATGCTTTTCTGACTTCTATCATTACTGGTGGGAGGTCATCTGGGTTACTGCTTGTTCTTTTCTTAAGGTTGCGGTTTTCCCGGCTAGTGTACAGATCTCTGTGAAACTCCTCTGCTATTTTAACTATCCTATCCATATTGGTAGTCATGTTGCATTCCTTGCCCCTAAGTGCATACATTCAATTTTATCCTATCCTAAGTTTTCTTTTCACTGCTTTGACGCTTCCTCCGTTCCTCAGAGGGTGTTCAATTCTCTCCGTGTTATACCTTCTTATATGAGATACCTTACGCATACAATCAACTTCGAAAGCTCGACCAACTCAACTTTGTGTGTTGCACTTGGGGCTGTCATGCTTTGACACTTCCTAATGATATTCTTTGTGTTGTGGGACAGCATGCTAGTGTCCTGTCTAACTACCATACCTCCAACTTCCTCTGCACACCTGTACACTCGGTAATGATACTCGTCAGATTATCATTCACTGCGTCAACGCTAAGGATGGTTTCCTCGATAGGAGCTGAGTACCTGTTCTGAAGCGAAACTCTGAATTCCTGTATATTCCCTCTCAGTGCTACCTCATTGATTGGCTTCTTGTGTATCAGTTTCTGTTGTTGCTTCTTCAAGTCTAGGCAAATTCGAGACCATACCATTATATGGTCACTGCATCATACCTTGCCAAGGACTTCCACATCCTGCGCGATGCCTGGGTGTGCACTCAGTACAAAATCTATTTCGTTCTTGTTTTCGCCATTAGGACCCTTCCATGTCCACTTACGGTTTCCTCGTTTTCGTTAAAAGGTATTCAACATCCGTAAATTATTGCGTTCTGCGAATTCTACTAGTAGCTCTCCTCTGGCATTTCTAGCAGCGATGCCATAATCTCCTACTGCCTGGTCTCCAGCCTGCTTCTTTCCTACCTTTGCATTGCAGTTTCCCATCAGTATAGTATACTGTGTTTTTACCTTACTCATCGCCGGTTCCACATCTTTGTAGAAGCTTTAAACTGACGCGTCATCATGGCTGGATGTGGGCGCGTAAGCATGTACCACCTTCATTTTGTGTCTCTTGTTGAGTTTAAATACGATACCTAACACCCTTTCATAGTGCTATAGTATTCCTCTAGGTTGCCAGCTATATATGTTTCTGGGGATAAGGAGCCCCACTCCCAGTTCTCTTCTGTCAGCCATCCCAGATAGCAAAGGACCATTCTGTAGCACTGTATAGGCCTGATCTGTTCTTCAAGCCTCACTGAGCCCTATTACATCTCATTTAACACCCTCTAGCTCCTCGAATAGTACAGCTAGACTTGCCTCACTAGATAAGGTTCTAGCGTTAAACGTTGCCAAGTTCAGGTTCCGATGGCGGCCTGTCCGGATCCCTGAGATTCTTAGCACCCTCTGCTACGTTGCAGATCTGACCGCCGCCGTGGTTAGTTACTTCGAATCCACTGGGTACTGAGGGTCGTAAGTAATTGAAGTATGCATGTGGGAGGTAGTGGCTAGATACTGCATCGGGGTCGCCAAATCTTCTCTGGTGAGGGAGTGCGTTCCCGGCATTAGTCACTGGTGAAGGCGCACCCCAGGCCTCTTAAAGCAGTTTCCTCACCACGCGTATTTTTTTTATGCCGGTTGGGAGCTGCGTGGCAACGGGGTTCAAACCACTAACGTCTTGCAAGAGAGGCGAGCCTGATTCTCTCATCACTAAGCCATCGCTGCTTAGTGTATATATATATATATATATATATATATATATATATATATATATATATATATATATATATATATATATATATATATATATATATATAGGTATGGGATATGGCACAACGGGAGCGTTGTCAAGAAGGATAAATATATTTCTTTCCCAACGGTTTCGGGAGGGGTCCTCCCTTCATCAGGGGATGAGTTATACTGACATGAGCTTTTAAACTTCGCTGCTGTCGCGTCCCTCTCGCCTTGAAAGATGTTTGCGAGAGTGAGAGGAAACTAGAAAAAAGAAAAAAAACAAAAAAGAGGAAGAAAAAGGCGAAAAAGAAAAAAGAAAGAAAAGAAAGAAAGTAAAAAAGAGGAAGAACCACTGTCAACACTGAGAACGAAACCAACTGTCCGTCTACATCTACATACGGTTCATATCACGTGCTGTTCAGTTCTCGACTTGTGTCGGACCACCCAAGATTGTCGCCGCGGTGCCGGGAGGATCCGTGACGGCGTGCGTAAAGAAAGGGTTTCCCCGTAATGGGTCGGTCGGCGTGCGGCGTGCGTAAAGGAAGGGTTTCCCGTTAATGGGTCGGTCGGCTATTTACCTTTAATCTTCGTCCGTTTCCCTTCAATGGTCATCAAGTGGTAGGCGAACGTAAACACTTTGTATGTGCATGTGAAAAAAAAGAAAGAAAGGACAGTGTACCCGTACCAGTCAGTCAGAAAAAAGCATGGTCTCCAGCTATCAGTCTTTGTCACCAATTTCCTCCTGGCTTACTTCTCGGAGGCAGTTGAGTTTTCTGGGTCCTCGTTGATGCCGGCTACTAATGCTCGAAATTTGAAAATAAAATATGCCTCACGCTGTTCGCACTCGCGTCTGTTTGAGAACTGTTTTTAACTTTCTTTCTTTTTCTTTTCCATCTTTTTTCTTTCCCCTTTTTTGTTTTTTCTTTCCTTTTTAGTTCCCTCTCACTCTCGCAAACATCTTTCAAGGCGATAGGGACGCGGCAGCAGCGAAGTTTGGAAGCTCATGTCAGTATAACTCATCCCCTGATGAAGGGAGGACCCCTCCCGAAACTGTTGTGAAATAAATATATTTATCCTTGTTGACAACGCTCCCGTTGTGCCATATCCCATACCTTCACGAAAACTAACTGGCCCATTGAATTATTACTCCCACAGTATATATATATATATATATATATATATATATATATATATATATCAGACAATAACGCCAAGGAAAGTATAGAGAAGGCATTAGACCGAATTGCAATGTAAATATGAAGAAGAGTGGGTGAAAAGATAACTTGCCATGGCACAAAAGATTCTGCCCGTGGCAAGTTATCTGTTCACCCACTCTTGTTTATAATTACATTACAATTCAGTCTAATACCTTCCCCTATACTTTCCTTGGCATTATTGTCTGCTAGATCTCATTATTATTGTGTAAAAACACGGAAAAATGAGCCTTTATGTATAGACGTCTTTCCTTAATATATATATATATATATATATATATATATATATATATATATATATATATATATATATATATATATATATATATATATATATATATATATATATATAGAGAGAGAGAGAGAGAGAGAGAGAGAGAGAGAGAGAGAGAGATCTGGGGGTACCAGTCTCCTACAAGAATGATTTTTTTTTTTTGGTGTGCGCCTTCTGCTTCAACTACTTACTATTCGCATGGATCGAAGACTTCATGAATAATTCGCTTATGCAGCCAACGTTTCGTTCAGACACACCGACTGCCTCCGTGCTTTTACCCAGGCAGGCATATTGCAACTCGCATTTGGCGCGAATGTCCACTTTGAGATTATTTTAGGCCAATGATTCAGATGGTACTACCTATATTATTTTTAGGAAATAGAATCTTTACTAACGTTCCGACCCAGGCACAGTTTTCCTCAATTAGCAGCTACTGTATGGTGCCATTCTAGCATTGCGGCCATATGTACAGTCGAAAACATTCACTGTACAAGAAAAGAATACATGTCGCACATACTCTATTGAACCAACCGGACGCTCAAATGTATTGTTTAATCCAGCTAGACCACGCCTGCTACGAAGAAAGCAGCACGAACTCCGGTTGAGGCACGTGTAAATTGACGCATGAGTCGGCACCTCCAATTGGACTGCCGATAAACCCTTCAATAACGAAAGAAACCACGACGCATTGTCAACAAACGCACTCATGTCACTCAGCGCCGCCGAGCTTGGCCCCAAGGTAACAATGAAACTAGTATCATGGATGTTTAAGGCGATAGCGTTATAGCGCAAGTCCGAAGTAAATCCGTGTGTGTGCGTAAAATTTAGAGATCACTGCATTCGTTCTTCTCTATTACCATCAAAACTTTACAAAGGAGAGTGCAGTGCGACGAAAGCTTCGTTTATTTGAGGTGATGGCAACAATAAACCATATTGCAACCAGTCAAGAAATTAAAATTTATTCGTTAGGTTAGACAGTTCGTTAAATTGGGTTTCACCAAAACCAGTTTCAACTTTCTGTGGAATCATTTTACACTTTGCTCAAAGTAACAACATTTTGATGTGCAGAATGGCTCGTATGACACAGAAACATAACTCAGAAAAATTTTTTAATCATAATAATGTCGAAATTGTTTATGAAAAAACTTTCTTAGAGCGCAGAGAAAATTTCAGAAATAAGACAGAGAGGACAGAGGGCACACTTAAACAATTTAATTGCACAGATTACTGGAATATATATACACAGTCAAAACGGCGAGGAGATGACACACCTAAAAAGAAAAAAAAGAACGCATGCACCAGGACATCTTATTCAAGTTTTGAAATGACAAATTAAGTGAAAACATACTTGTATTTATCGTCCAACAGATTAACAGACGGGGCACTTACACACTCAGTTTCTGATTTGCGAATCAAAAACGCTTTATGCATTTCTCCCCCCTTTTCCAGTGATGTCGTCTCCTCGACCTCTGTGTCATCTCTTCGGCCATAAAATGGTTGCAAGTGTGCGCTCTGTCCTATCTGTCTTCTTTCTGCAACGTTCCCTATTTACTTAAAAAGATTATATTTCTCTCAAAAATGCAATACCAAGTACCCACTATCTTGTACGAATCCTATTTGTGAAACCTTAATGCGTTTTTTTTTTCAATTATCTGCCAGTTCTTCCCTTAGTTTCAAGCGGAACAATAAGCGCTTTTTTTTGTTGACATTTTTCGGCGATCTAACAGAAAATGAAGCACCGGTGAAGGTAGTTCATATATTCGAGCCAAGGCTGTAGCTAGGGGTGAGTTGAGAGCGTTCACCCCCCCTTCCCCCCCGAATTTTTCGCATGCTTTAGATTTCTCCCGGATCACTTCTCGGCCTTTTGGCTAAGATCAAAGTGTAGATTTCCCCCGGAAACCAACCGGAAGTGTTTCTGGTTAACCTCCCTGCCTTTTCCATCACTGTCTGCTTCTTTCGGTTATCGGGTGACACTAGTGTACGTACACGTCTTTACATCGATTGCCTGTTCCAAAAGTTAGCTGTCATTGCCAGTTGTCATTGTCAGTTAACGTCATTGCAAGCACTTTATCGACCATCCTGTCCTCCCTCCGAGAGGGTACTAGTTGGCAAGGAGTTCCACCGGTATTAATTTTTGTGAACTGCTATTTTCTAAAGTAGCGGCTTTTAAAGGGAAGGGTCAGTGTCTATATTGCACGATTATGTTCGATTAACATGTGGCAATGTGGTTAACATGTCATAGATGGCAGCCAAAAAACGTTCTTTTCGAAAGAGAGCGTTCTGCATGTTGACGGTAACAGGAGCTTTGATAACTATATACATGGCATGGATGTGAGCGTACTCAATTTAGGTCTCGACATGTGCACTACAGTTTAAAACGAGGTACGCGATTGGCTGAAATTAAACTGCTGCGTGTGACGTTCTCACTCGCTGTTCTGATCCGAGATGAATGGAGAAAAAAACAAGGTATTTTGCTGTGAGTGAGCGTAATAAACCCCCGTTCTCCCCTACAGCGTTCCTCGTAACCCACTGAAAGTTGACGGGATTTTAAACCTATAAGTTAAAGGGCCACGGTCACTATACTGTTTGTGGTTTTCAATTACAAGTAGCGAGTCTATTATGCCATAAAGATGTGAAAATAGCGCCAAAAAAGAACATTTCAGCGCAGAACAAGCCATACAAGTCGCCGGCCGTAAGCTCCACCCACCACCAGCGACCACCATTTTGCCATGGCACGTGCGACGTCATGAGCTGGATGGAGCAGAACTGTAGTACTTAAACACATTTTAGTCGCTACGAATCATTCAATGTCGGTGCCAAGCTGGAGAAAGCCAAGCTATTTCAATTCAACGCACAGCTGACCATGGACCAACATCGTTCTCTGGAATACAGACGTTCGCACAGCTAGTCGCTTGTTACGTCACTGATCGCGAGTGCGCCGTGTAGTCCGACTCTCCGGCAGCTCGCGTATTTATAAAAATTTAAAGGTCAACATATTCGACGTAGATCTGTCTGGCTGGATAAAATTTCATACGAAAAACATAAAAGCTCCAGCCAACTTATAGTTCATAGTTTTAAAGTTAGCATGTAGAAACTCTAAACATGGCCCGACATTTCGGGACCGATTCGGTCTCTTCTTCAGAGGCGACGGTTCGGCCAGCTATGAAGCAAGCGATTTTTCATGGTTTCATTATAAATTATAATATTGCATTAAAAACTAGGCACCCGAACAAACGCGGAAAATTTTCGTCATCTTGTTCGTGAACTCGCAAGTAAACCCACGTAACACATATTATGATCTAAAATTGTGTTTCATCGCCGCTTTAATTACATAGATTATCTCTTGCCCAGTCACCTTTCTGCATCTGATCCTTACAACTTGTTTGCATGCTCACTTTGCTATTTTAAAACTCATATGCAACTCGCAATGCCCATTTTCAATTCAGAAAGATCCAGCCGTAAAAGGCAACAAGAATATGAGAAACAAGAATCTCTGCTGTTTCCATTAAGAGGTCTGCGATATTACAAATATCGGGTTTTCGTATTCGTCGCGGCGCACCATATATTCAGATTCGGCAGTGCTGAGACACGCTAATAGCTCATGCGTAGTCCAGTCATATCTTTTAGCCCAGAGATTATTCGTTTCTGCACGCAACGCAAAAGCTGAGATGCCCACCCGTCGATGAACGCGTGGAATGCCTTTTTAACTTCACTAAAGTGTTGAATCTCAAAGTTCCGTCGGCAGCCGCTTTCCGCCACTTGCCGCAACGTGTGCCAAAGCTTTCGCAAGCAGGACACATCGTTATTCATGCACTACGCACAATATTCTCTGTTTCAGCGCCCCTAAAGGTGAACCAATATTGTCGATTCCTTTCCACGCAACGTCACAGTCAACACTACACATTTAAAAAACAATGCCACTGTTCCTCACTCAGGCCACCACGTTTGCTTACTTTTTTGAGATAAATAGCCAGCCAGCGTGGCAGGTACTTCGTCACGCCGTTTACCACACACCTAGATCTTCTCTGGCACCTACGACATCTAATCTCGCCACATCTAGCTGAAGCTTTAAAATTTCAAAAAAAAAAACTTGTTCTAAGCACCGCGCGACTGTACCACGCTGAGGTACCAGCAAGAATGTTTTGCCAATCACCGTCTTGCACGTGCACTGGTGACGTCACGCTGTGACGTAGCCCAGCAGAGGTCTATTCTGGGTACGGCACTGAGTCAAGGCTGTGTACCACAATGCAGTTCTTCCGCAGTGCTGCTTAGTTATTTTTTGCTCGAAACGCGAAAAAATGGCGATACAAATGCAAGAGTGGTTCCCCAGATTCACGAAAGGCACAAATCTGTCTCAAAATCGAACAAACAAATACCAATCTTACACGCGCTTTGAGAAGAGCTTCTATTAACAGGTATTCGGCCATTTCAGATAGCGTTGTTTCTCTGCTGCCCTGTTTCAAACAGAAAAGAATGTACCAAAAACCATCATAGTTTGTGTCAACAGCTGTCGGAAAGCTTACCTAGGCAGGCATTTCTAAATTGTAAAGAAATACAGCCCAGATATTGCAGTGAATAATGAGTTGATGTAACTTTGTCTATGGCAATGGCGCACCTGGCATGAAACTCATTAATATTACAGTTCCTGGTAAACTATACTGAATGCATTTTAAGTTAACTGTGCTCTCGCGTATCATTCTTTGTCTCACGCAAGAATTTATAACGTATATTATGGCTCCAAACTACTGGCCAAACAAAACGTGTTTTCCCATTTTTGTTCCTGGGCCTGAAAAAAGGAAAAAAAAAAACGGCGAAACTCTGTTTCTCTTCACATCACGCAAGACGGTTGTCAACCTGCCAATGCCGAAAAAGCTCCGTCGGTATGCAACTGCAGGATACGCATCTAAGACATTCTCCTGCATATACATCATATGTAATAGGCTGCTGACCCGCAGGTCGCGGGTTCAAATCCCGGCTGCGGCGGCTGCATTTCCGATGGAGGCGGAAATGTTGTAGGCCCGTGTGCTCAGATTTGGGTGCACGTTAAAGAACCCCAGGTGGTCGAAATTTCTGGAGCCCTCCACTACGGCATATCTCATAATCATATGGTGGTTTTGGGACGTTAAACCCCACATATCAAACAATGCATACACATCATGAACGACTTCTGCACGTCCCTCAACGACGAAAACGTCTACTGTATCTGATCAGAGGCTTGATCATGATAATAAACGCTATTTAATCTCAACCATGGCAGTAGCAGAGCAGGATCTAATCGTAGATTTTGAAAGAGGTTTTTGCTTATGACGTACGCCCGAAAACAACACACTCGCATTTCGTCGTGTTTTCTCTGCTCCATCTAGGATATCTTGTGTGCAATTTGTAGTAATTATAGCACAAACGTCGTGAAAGCAAAGTGGGCGAAAACGTAACTTGGCCTGAGAAAAAGGACACACATGACCGCCTGTGGACCTGGTCTGTGCCTTCCTCCCTAGCGCTTCCTTTTCGCCCCCTCTGCACATTATGCATAATTGCTTCAAGCATCCCTTTGTTTTCAATAATGTTATGCCTACTTTTCAACGTTCTAGCACTTCCAGGCTTCATGCTTCTGAAAATGCCCTCTCGCTTCTCAAGGCCCCTGTTACATTGAAATTGTCCCTGTCACCCTACTGGCTTGTACAAACCTCAATGCTATTGCGATGCTCTATTCTAGTTTATTCACAACCCTGAACGGCGGCGTTGTAGCAGGTCTTCGCAGAATATGTAGCCGTCAAAGACCTGTGAACCCGGATACGCTAATCTTTAGCTCAAGTCCCACCCCAATGTTCTTCATATTTCTGAGTGCCCTCTACAACATTTCGTACTGACGGTGCGGTACAGCGGCGTTACTCAGAAATATTCAAATAAGACATCGGATGGTGTTGAAGGCTTCTGGCTATGCACTAGACGTACTATAATGAGGTACGGTCATTTCGGGCGCCTGTAATGGTCGATGCATCGGAAAGGGAGTCTCCGACCACAGGGAACATGATAGCAATGCATTTTCACGCTTTTTCATGGTGAGGGCAGACGGCGTCCTCGGAAAGACTATTGTTCCTTGTAATCGGAGGGCCTCATCACCCCAGTTCTAGTGCAAACGCCCTTTCTGCGGGTTCTTTCTATTTTTCTCTCTATAGCCGAGCATGCGATCATGCTTTACTATAATGTATGTTGTGGTGTACAACATTATACAAACGCACTCGCTTTCAACAAGTGGGCTCCTGCTAGTTCTTCGCAGAAATCCCGCTTCACCTAGCATCTCCTTCTAGGAAATCAACTTGTAAAAACAGATTATTTCCGCAACAATATTACTGCAATACAATACCATGTTGAAATCATTTCGAGGGAAAACACTGCAAGACAAGCACCAGCGGCTAGCAGTGTATATCATGAATCTGCGCCCAGCCCGGATTGTCTTTTCGATTGCGCCTATGCATGCATATACAGAGACAAACTTACGAAGGCGCGTTGCAATATACATACGTGTTTGTTGAACTCCCTTACGGAAAAACAGTTTTCGGCTACGCCCCAGAGGCGTCAATATGAATCACAAAACGATGTTTGGCATGGAGGCGAAGCGCAAGCTTTGCTCCTCGGAGAAAGGTTGCACTTCGCAACGGCGACTTACATGAGCAGAAGATGGCCTGCAGAGTCTCCTTGAAGGCCTGGCGGAACTCTCTGTTGAAGTAGGCGTAGATGACCGGGTTGAGCGACGAGTTGAGGTATCCGATCCAAAAGAGCAAGTCCACCACCAGGTCGGGGCAAGGGCAGGCGTCGCCGCACATGGTCACCGACACGTACCACAGGAAGAAGGGCAACCAGCAGAGGATGAACGCGCCCATGATGATGCCAAGCGTCTTGGCCGCCTTGTGCTCTCGCTTCATCTTGTTGATGGTGCGCTTGGTGGGCGTCGACTGGCCGCTCTCCGGGTCGTCGCCGTGCGAGTTCCGGTGCGGCGGCGCGTGCACGTTGGGCAGGTCGGTCGAGTTGCGGCACAGCATGCCGGCGGGCCCCATCTGCGACTTGCAGAGCATCTTCTCCTGGCGCGTGGCCTCCACGTAGATGCGCCAGTATGTGAACAACATGATGCAGCATGGGATCCAGAAGGACACGCTGCTCGACACTATCGCGTACGGCTTGTTCACCACGAATATGCACTCGTCCGGGTGGTCGAGCTTGTAGCCGAGGTGTTCGTCCGTCGTGTACCAGCCCATGAAGATGGGTATGAACGATATGAGGCCCGAACTGATCCACGCGCAGGCCAACATAATGGCCACGGTGCGGCCGGTGATTTTGGTCGGGTACTCGAGCGGCTTGATAATGGCATAGTAGCGGTCTACGCTGATGCAGCACAGGTGCATAATGGAGGCCGTGCTGAAGAGCACGTCACACGAGTTCCAGAAGTCACACACTGTCTGGTTGAAGAGCCAGCGGCCCGAGATGGTGACGGACGCGTTGAAGGTCATCGCGAACAGCGCCACCAGCGTATCCGCCAGCGCCAGCGACACGATGAAGTAGTTGGTGGTGATGCGCAGCTTGTGGTGCCGTATGACTGACGTGACGACCAGCAGGTTCCCGAACACTGCCGAGGAGATGATGGTGACCAGCGCGAGCGTCTTGAGCACCAGTTTGAGCACGCTCTCCCACGATTCGTCATCGCCGGCTTCCTCGTCCGTCAGATTTCCCAGGCTCGCGTTGGCCGCCGCCGCTGCGCTCATGCTGCCGCCCTGCCTCCCCGAGCCTCTGGGAGGGCCGCCGACGAAGGGCCAGCGGCGGGCTCCGCGCGGCGCCATCTCGCGCCACCCGCGCCAAGCCGCCACCATCGATCCGCCGAGGGAACCACGCCAAGGTCGGCCCTTTCGCCGCTGCCGCCCACGTAAAATGGAGTCCAGTCGAACAATAAAAGTCACTATTTGGGGCTATTCGAGCGTGTCACGCCGGCGTAGCCCCTTTGGCACGCGCAAGCATAGATATGGCACATATCAAGAGCACTCGGACCGGTCGTGCGAAAAAAAAAAAAAAAACGAATTCGTGCAGGTTCTAAACCTAGCATAAGTCGCTGTTGAGGTGGTGTTTTTCGCAAAACGAAAATTGTATCGCCTAGAGGGCACTTCAAATTTTGGGCACCCATGGGAAAAGTGAAACTATGTCACGCTATATCCTATCACTGGTTTGAGTAATCACTACTAAACATAAGTATTTCGAGCCATCTCTTTTTCAATGCATCTTTTCTTGGAATTATATCAATAAAGTCTTCTCACAGCAATTCATAAGCGCCGATCTTTTGTCAAGTTACATATACATAGATTTTCTTTTTTGATTAAAATTGTTTCGATATACTCGTAGACGATTCTGTTATTAAAAGTGGTTTAAATGTGTTTTCAATAGTAATATGTTTTACCACCTACCACCATGTGTAACCACACAATTTGTTTCACGTGCTTCTGTGCTTTGATCTCATACAACATTGGCAGTATTTCTAAATAAGTAAATGAATTCAATCCCAGTGTTGATTGATATGTGGGGTTTAACGTACCAAAACCACCATATGATTATGAGAGACGCCGTAGTGGAGGGCTCCGTAAATTTCGACCACCTGGGGTTCTTTAACGTGCACCCAAATCTGAGCACACGGGCCTACAACATTTCCGCCTCCATCGGAAATGCAGCCGCCGCAGCCGGGATTCGATCCCACGATCTGCGGGTCAGCAGCCGAGTACCTTAGCCACTAAACCACCGCGGCGTGGCGCAATCGCACTCTGAGCACTCAATGAACACAGGTGTGCTTCTAGGATGAAAATACTAACACAAAATCGACACACTGGGCGCTTTATAGATGTTAACGAATAAATGCCAGAGAAACATAATGGCCAACACTTGAAGGAAGGCTCACTTCCGGTGCCAGAGTGCGGCTTTTGTTGTACTATGACCCTTTGGCTTCTCAAGCACTTCTGTTGTTTTTATCAAAAGGAAACTATTGCTGCATTGCAGACCGAAGTAATATAGTTGAGATGGAGTATGTAAACATCCGCGTATTTTCGGGCATTACCACTCAGCTGCTGGTGCAGCTCAATTTGCAGCTGAATATTAGAAGGTTGTGGGATCAAGAAGGAGCTCTGGCAGTCGCATTTCAATGGACGTAAAATGTAAACTGCTTGTCTGTGTCCTGATGCCTGGTAATGATTTGCAAGGTGGTTCCTCCACACCATCATCCTTCCCCATTATAACATGCCTCATATTGCGATAATAGTTTTGCCACAATAAATGCCACGGTAATTTTTTTCTTCCATAAATTCTGGAAACAATGGGTAACATAGGTATGCTCACTTGCCCCGCCGGGGTGGTCTAGTGGCTAAGGTACTCGGCTGCTGACTCGCACGTCGCGGGATCGAATCCCGGCTGCGGCGGCTGCTTTCCCGATGGAGGTAGAAATGCTGTAGGCCCGTGTGATCAGATTTCGGTGCACGTTAAAGAACTCCAGGTGGTCGAAATTGCCGGAGCCCTCTACTACGGTGTCTCTCAAAATCATATGGTGGTTGTGGGACGTTAAACCCCACATATCAATCAATAGAATCTGCTCACTAACGACAGATGGTAATAAAGCTTTTGCTTTGTTTCTGTCTGCGGCTTAAAGATAAGTAGGAACTAAAGGGTGTAATGGCTCCAGCGACAAATACACTTTCAGGGTGTTAATGAAACGGCATATATGAGGCTAATAACTTAAGCGGACCACATGTATGTTTCAACCCCCTTAACACTTGATTATTTACTTAAAGAAAAGGGCGCACAGAAAGGCATGTCCTAGATTTGTTACGCCCGCTTTAACATGAATATTATTTGCTAACTAAGCTTAGCGTAAAATCCCGAGCAAGTGCCTCCCCTACGGTGAAAGAAAATCCAACAAGATATGGAAACGGTCTCCTAAAGTCTGGATCATTATGTAAGGTGACATACGAAGAGCCACCAAGAATAAAAAACGCACACTGCTGCTTCTAATAAAAGGCACTATTGATAGGATGTAGGGGTGTCATTGGTGAATATTTGAAATCTCTAGAAAAAGAAGGGGGGGGGGGCTGCTCGGTATTTCGCGGTAGATGAGAGCATCAGAACGTGCAATGCCAAAAATCACATGCCGATTATATGTTGCAACTGCATGCTTTAAATTAGGACCAGTGATATGACATGCGCAACAATACTAGTAATTCCGTACCACTTGCACCTCACAAACCCGTACAGGGATGGCAGCATATAGCGATAACTCCCATCGTTGCATGGCAGTGCTTTACCACTTAGCAAAGGTCTAAACCTAGCATAAGCCAGCTCAGACAACTTGTGCCGGCTCCTCCACGTGGCTCACAGTTTGAGAGTTGCTTTGGTAGCATGCTACTGTTATTTCTAGCACCCAAATTCAATGCAAGTGCACCCAGTGACACGGACAGCAGAGAATAGCATATGCAGAAAATGAAGCAAACACTTTAATGTTTGTTATACGAGATAAATTGAGCTATTTTTTGTGACACCCATTTTTCTACTGCAGCCTATTAACATCTTACGCCGCTAGCTCATCTAGGTGTCATTTATGTAGTCTTTCAATGCTGTATAACATGTTCTAGTTTAATATAACAGGCAAAGCGACAAAAATCACAAAGACCAGCACGCCTGCCATAAATTACAGAGAGTTGAGATAGTTGATTTGTATTGCTTCTAAAAGAGACAGGGCATGCCAACACAGACACAGGAAGGAAGTTAAGGCACCACAAAAGCCTACTAACATCTGCGGAAGCTCACAACAGTGGAAAATAAATAAATAAATAAGTACGTGTGTCAGATGAATAGATTATTATATTGCATGGGCATGTGCGGACAAGTTTTCGAGCCTTCTTTTTTTTTTTGCCGTCGTTGTGTGCTTCTGCCGTTGTTAAAGCGATAGGGTTAAATAGCTCATTTCGCAGGAACTCCGGCGTCGGTGTCATTTGTTGTGAGCGAAAAATCATCACCTTGTGCATGAACGACAATCGAGAAAGATGCAAAAATAAAATAACTAATAAAAGTTAAGGGTATGAGGAGAGATCTAACCGGGGTCATTTGCATGACAAGCGGATGTTCTACCTCACAGCCACGTGTCTGCTTGTGAATACACTGAAAATGACTTCTTCTGCTTGGAAATGCAGTGAAGGTAACTTGCATACTTTACAAACACACGTGTCCTGTATACTTGTTGCACAATACAACATGAAATATTGCCGTAATAATGCGTGGTACAAGCATAAATTTCCATCGGGTGTCTGAACATGCCATTATAATATTGACTACATAGTTTGAAGCCAGTCATTCTTTATGAACGGCACACACGCTACTGCAGCCTTAAGGCCCCACAATCGGTGCATAGCAAGTTCGAAAAGACTTTATACACTGTTTCAAGTACGCACTAGGAACAATATATCACTATCGTGTTCAACTCGTGAAGGCAAAGCTAAAAGGTCCCTCATATTTAGTAGGGGTTTAGGGTGTGCCCTGTATCTTTCACCCAATCCCAAACACAGATAGCCAAACTACAAAGCATAGGTTCCTCGTCATCGTGCTTGTCGTGGGTGCACCCCCAGGTAAATGAAATTCTGGTGCCACCCCTGACAGTGACATCCAGTGCCCTGCTCCGTGTGATTTTGCATGAGGCACTCCATCTTTCACACTCAGGTGCAGGGCATGAGATCGCTTTGTCTTTTTTCTTGCTGAACTTTCGGAAGAAGGTCAGCCCGCGGGCAGAGTTCCCGCGGGCCTCGCGTTACACCAGACAGACGTCTTGCAATACTTGTTGGCTGTACCTTGATCATGCGGCCACGCCTCCTGGCACTTTTGCAAGCTGCCCTAATGGAGAAATAAGAGGCAACAATTTGCTGCTCTTTGTTGATCTTCTCTGATTCTCTCAAATCTTGTTGAAGAGCAGTGAGGTACCTGGGATTTTGGGCAGCGATGGAATGCTGACGCCATTGTGCCTCCTGTATTTTTTGTAGGACCTCTGCAGCATCCTGCAAAAACAAATTTTTGGTTAAGTATGTTATCAAATGCCATTCACAGTCAACCGAATATGAAACCATAACTTGCAGGCGTATTCTTGCTTCCGATTCCCCCACTACACCTCTACCTATTACAGCGAAAGCTGTTATGAGATCGCAACTTGGGTCACGTGCAGTTGTCCACCGCCACCACAGGTGTCCGTAACCACCTCGTGCGAAATTAGAAAAAAAGACCTAGCACCAATGACACAGTGTGGATCAAACCCAGATCCGCTGGGTGCCAACCCAGTATTTTACCAGTGAGGTATGCCGGTGCTTGTAACTTGTCAAACTTGCCTTAGGCAGGCTTGACCTAGCACCAATGACGCAGTGAGGCTCAAACCCAGGTGCGCTGGGTGCCAGCAAAGTAGTTTACCACTGAGCTACACCGGCGCTTGTGACTTATCAAACTTGCCTTAGGCAGGCTCGATGTTGGGAAAGCAATCGCGTTAATACGATTTATAAATAGTTTTATAACAGCGACAAAACAACCAGTCATCGAACAGTCGCACAATGCGAGTAGTGTTACGAGTGGGCCATCCAATGCTCCAACCCGTCACAAAAGCTTGTTCTTGTTCCCCTATTTACTGTGGCGCAGACCTACTTCAGCCGTAATTCCTCGTCGTCGTCAGTCCCTGCATGAACAATTCGCACAAAACTTCTTGCAAGTGTTTAGTGTATATACCACGCTTCTCAGAAGAATGATAAAAAATAGCATAATGATGCTGGCCTACTGCCCAAATATAATATTTTATAATGACCTAGTGGGTATCACGCATGTGTGCTTGCAATATTTACCCAATGAATGTTCAGAAAAGATTCTGAAAGGCCGCTCTTTGAGCTTTCGCTGTGACTGTACTGCGCCTTTCGTGCAGGCCTGGTGTTTTTGTTAATTATAACTAAGTAATATGTGCAATAACTAGAAACCCTGGTATTGGTGCAAATTCTTGAAGTATGGCAAGCTTATTACTGCGAACTTCTGGGCAGATCTTAAAGGGAACGTTTGAAAAAGAGTGACGCCATTTATTTTAGTGCCAGAATTGTAGCGAAAAGCACAAGAGGTATTATGCATAGAGTTGTCAGTAGTCAACACTAAATAAAGTGATTTTGAATAAGCAAAAAGAAAGTATAACGAGCACAATATTTTCCCCTTTTGTTCAGTCTCCAAGTCAGTTGCCAAAAATTAATAAATTATTTTACTTTAGTGCACCAGCATACAACTTATCTACAATAGATAACAATTCTCGTAAAAGTAATTTTGGGCCAAAAATTCAGCAGGAACATCAAATGTTTGAGCAGTTTTTTTTTCTTGAAGCTGTAGACCGAGATTGGTACAAAATCACAATGGTGCCATTCCATTTGTAGAGAAACTTGATTGAAGATGAACAGTCTAGCTTCATATTGTTACTGTTGTCTCTACGAAATGCTGTGTTACAGCACGAGAATCTGACATCAACACTGTGCTTTATAGCAAAGTGTTTTGTTGCATGCGCGTGTTCGTTCGTCTTAGATGTAGGGTTGCTTGTTAAGTACCTCGATGTGAACTAGCCCGCTGGTGGGGCCAGGATGAGTGTGTGTTTAGGCCAACACGACGCAACAGCTTTTAAATAATAGTTGTTCTTTGCACTTGCTTTGTTTTATGTTCTAATATAACAAAAAAATGGCCATGTAAATGCGTTACAATGAACGTTCAAAGTAGCCATTGCGTCGATCTGAAAATTTTGTTGCCAGTCAGGGTCGGATAGTGGCTAATTTGGTGCAAAGTAGCCACCAACGGACACCCTGCAAGTGGTCCCAAGGTTTAATATTAGAATGATCCCAGCATCATGACCATGGGCAGGCTGCTTATCTGATTGTCTAAGCTTTTTTTCAAGTAAAAAATCAGAAATTCAAATATAGCTTTACAGTTAACCATTTTATTGGGTGCTTAGGGTGCTCCTCATAAACTTTCTGTAAAGAAGATTTATTGCTACATATCTCATTGGTTAAAATACGACAATAGTAAGCTTTTTACAAGGTAAGCAAATGCAACTGCCACCTCACAATCATTATTGCAAGCTGATGGCGCAGCAACCTCTGTAATGAAATCCATAGGCATAGGTGGTAGCGGCTGCTCTGTTTCCACGAGTGTGCCCTACCCGCACATGCTGTCACTGAGAGGCTGTTCAGGCAGATCGCTAAAGTCTCTAAAGAAATTCTCATCCTGGCATTGCTCTCCAAGTGCCAGCAATCCAAGCTGGTATCGAATTTTGGCAGTGACGACTGGCGCATTGGAAAGTTCCCTTCATATTGTTTGCGAACCAGCGCCTGGTGCTTGCAAAGGGCACCGTTCTGACCAGCTCGCAGGTGCAGGTTCTGAAATCTTGACAAACTTGATAAACCTTGCGTCGTCTGGCTGCGCAATTGGTACTTCGTAGACATTACTTCCAAGGAGTTTGTTTCTGCTGGCTGCCTCCCGTGGCACTTCGCAGAAGAGTTTGTGGTACAGAAGTTCCTGAGCCGGTACCCTCCCGTAGGCATGGTCCAGCAACCTCAACTTGGAGTGTGCTTCCTCAATTTTTGTTACGAGGTCCACAAGAGCCACGGCATTGTAGGCTTTCCGTTGAGGTAGCACCAAATCTTTGAGTATACGGGTTGTGTATCTGCATAGTTGTTGTTATTGTGGCCCCGAGATGTGAGTTCTGAGCAAAACATTAGCACCCATTCTGCCTTACGCCCCAGGAATTGTTGAACACGTTGTCCATGTTGTTTGTTAGGCATGGACAGCAGCTTCTCAGTGGCTGCGCTGAGCTGATTTAAGGACGAAGCATAACCTGCGAACAAAGTCATAAAATGCATTTTATCACATGTCTGCTTGAAATAATATAGATCAAGCATTTAAAGTGGCGAACAAAGTATGGTACAAATTTCAGTGTAAACCAAACCAAGAATGACGTCGTTAAACCATAAACAATAATCTTATGTTTTTGTTTGCTTTTTAGCCGAGTCTTTTATAGCGCCAGTTTTTAGTGACATTATGCTCCTTGCTCAGTCACCTACAACTTTTTTCTTGTTGACCAGAAATATAAATTCTCTACGCTGTATCTGAGCGCCAAAAAGAAATCTCGTAAAAAGGAGTGAGTGATTCGCAGTTATGAGTATATATGATGTTGGAGCATTAGCTTAGCGAAAATACTAACTAATTATTTGTCGGGATAATTTATGACAACTGAGTGGATTCATTCAATTAAGCGATTGTTTTTTCATAAGCAGTTGGGATTGGCGTGACACCCGACAGAGCAGATATTAACCTCACATTTCTTTGTATGTGGCCTCTGATGTGGTTAGGTAGCGTGAATGTGTGCTGCTGGAGTCGATTGTGGAGCCCAAAGTGAAGAGAAGCAAACCTGAGCTTGTCAATAATAATATTATTCATATCGGGGGTTTTATGTCCTAAAACCACGATATTGTTACACGACATCGGCAGATTCCTCCGTTGGACAGTCAGTCATGGTCGTCCGCACCCGCTGCTGACGTCGTCCCCGTGACCCGCCTCAAACCGTACATATCCGCATATGATCCTACTCTCCTTCAGGCGCCGAGACGGCGCTGCCAACGGCAGGGGGTTATATGTTACACGACATCGGGCACGAAAGAGCATCATAGACGACGAAGACGATGAAAGCGACCGTGCTCGTGTTGTTGTTGCTGCTGTTCTTACATCTTGGCTGCAGCTGCCTCTGACTCTCCCTGTATATTTTGTAAATATATTTATTGCATTCATTCTCTCACCCCCGTGACAATATTATTATAAGAGACACCATAGTGAAGGGCTGCGGAAATTTCGACCATTTGGTGTTCTTTAAATTGCACTGACATTGCATAGTCATGGGCCTCTACCATATCACCTCCATTGAAATGTGACCCCCAACAGTCGGGATCGAACCCACAACCTTCGGATAAGCACCCCAGCCACTGGTCCCCCAACGCGGACAGAACCAGTTCATTGAAACAATGGAATGTTGTGACTATGTGCCATCAATAATAAACATACATACCCTTGACAGAACAGTCTTATTTAACTCTATAAGTAAATCCAAGTGAAAGTACACTAAGCACTGCGGGCTACCGACTTAACAGGCACCTAATAGAAACATTATTGTTGTCAGAAGTACTAAGTATGCTTATGCAATATTTTACGCAGAGAGATTCAATTTTTCCTCCTTAAACTTACTGCTCAAGCTGTCTGCTTTCTTTTGTAGTACAGAACCATGCACACAAGTACTAGACCGAGTGTAAAACGAAGGGTAGCAACATGCCCCAGCACTCACTTACAGCGACATGAACTCTGAACATATGCACTCAATGTGCTCCCACTCATAGCAGCTGCACCACATGGTACAATCAGCACATATAAACGTCGCGTTCTTTCCAGCGTTCATGGGCTGATGCACATTTTGCTGCTGGCCAATGCACATCTGTCTAGAAGAAATGTATATTGCGTTCTATAATAAGAACAAAGAACTTCACTTGTGCTTTAAACCGCTTATGGCATGTAACTAAAATAGTGGTTTGTTCAAGATAACGGCAGGAGTTTAGAACTTGAAGTAATTTCTTAATTTTCACAAGAAGCTCTTTCAGCAAGTGCAGATGGTAATTAGAAAATTCAAAGTAAACTGAGTTCACTGCTTGTGCTTGTTGCCATACAAATTGATACTTTTTATGTAACAGATTTCATGCTCGGGCTGCAGCTTTTATACTATGTTTACAAGCATACACAATGACATACTGCAATTGTTTCACCAGAAACTACGCTATCCATGAAATACATCGAACTTAGATATACAGTACGTCTGATAATTCAGATAAGATTATTGTAAAAGAGCCTTTAAACCTTAAAACGTCGAGTTGAAACAATGTCTTTTTACATTTCAGTAGAATGTAGTAGTATTTATAAACCGCATATGACAACTCGGTTCATTCTCATGGTTGAACAAGTGCCACAGATGGAAGAAGCACACACCTTCAAAATGATGATTATAAGCCCAAACAGGCGATGGTGAATAACTGCTCCTAAAATGAGGATGAAGTGCATAATATGTGCCTACAATACAGCTCTTTGAACATCCTCACAGGGGGCAGCTATTTCGTTCTCTGGTCATTTCCAGTGCTAATATTGAAGTGTTTGATACCTGAACATTGAATGAGTTGCTTATATCAGTGTGCTCCCAGCCCAGTATTCAAATAATGCAGGTTAAAAGATGATGAGACCACTTGAGAGTAGCGTTTGCTTTTCTGAGAAACTTGAGGTGTCAAAGATAACATATAGAAAGTGAACTGGAAGGCATGATTACAAGATCTAAGAAGAGAGGGCGAGACGCCTCAGAAACAGAAAATATATTTTCTGAACACATATTGGTACTAGCAGCTCCAACGTTAGGGGGGTATGCTTTAGTGGCTCTAAGATATTAACAAGACGTGGTACAATCAATCATTTTGCAACAAAGAAGAGGCCGCACTGACAAATATAATATTCACTGCCTTAGGTTCAATGTTACTCTGGCCATTTCCGTCATCCACTGCACACAAAACAATATTTGTTTTGAACACATGTGTGCAGAGTTGCACACCTCAGCATCTTACCTCTTTTGATCATAATTATTTTTGTTAGTTCAAGAAACTGATAAAGTTTTCATGCTCTTCATACTTTTTGAGTATTCTGTTTTTCTAGTTAGAAGAGATGGCTGTGTTTATTAGTTAAAACTTTATTATTTTGTCGTTACTTCATTTGTTTGGTCTACCAAAATAACAATGCAACATAGTCCACACTGCAGTAAACAATTGTAGGTTTGTGATGAAACATTTAACATCAATAATTTTAACTTCCCACTTTACTTGCATGAAATAGTCTGCATGCATACAATTCGCGCTGTTGTACTCTGAAGCTGTGCCTTTCAATTACCTTCCACTGCCATGCTGGGCAAGAGTGGGCCATTATGCCATTTGAAAGGAGCCAGATCTACAGCTCTTAAAAGTGTTAAGATAAATCTTAGGTATAATTTCAACAAATTTGTGCATCCCTGTACTTGTGAAGCATAGCACATACCATCAAATCCCAGAACTTACCCTCTGAAAAGCTTTCATAGGCTTGCGCCTCTCATCTCTGCTGACGTTATTGCGGGATACCTGGAGCCAGCGCCACTCGGCTTGTGCCACATGGAAGTGGCAAAGTAGCTGCTTGCTTTCAGGCCAAGTGGAGCACAAAGCGGCTTTCTGAAGTGCAGAATTGTTGGTCATGAAAGTTTGTGGAGCCTTCATATTGCAACCACAAAAGTTGTTTTGGTAAAATTTCTTGGCCATAAGCTTTGACTGAAAAAATTTGTACAGACTTCTATGTGCATGAATGCAGTATAATGTTGTCTTTAAACATTTTTTACGTTTTCATGCTCAGTCCAGTAAAAGTACAGTAGAGGGTTGAAAATTACAAATACCTAAACTATGTTTCATCAACACTGCCCACCTACTCACAGGACATAATACTCCAGTGAAGGGTGGTTTACTAAATAAATAAATAAATAATTTTCGCAAGACTTTGTCCTAGTCTGCCATTTCTCAATTTTGTCTTTGCTAAATTATGTATCACAGAATGGATGCATTGTCATTCGCCGAATATACAAACAGTGAACTGCATCATGATAGCAGAAACGAAAGGCTGTTTTTGCTAGAAGACTTAGCTTCAAGCGTCGCCAACAATGCTGCCATGAGCTCTGCTTGAGTGAGGACGACTCCAGACTCATTTGTCTGCCAAGCACTTCAAGCAAGAAAAAAGTAAGGCTGTTTTTTTATGCCTTATTGCAGGTGCAGGATATATGTGATTCCAGAAATCAGTTGTCCATCCTACTATCATTGAATAATGACATTGATGAGTTTACTCATAGTAAGCTGCTGCCATTTTCATCATTTCAATGATCTGAGAGGCTGTAGCTCGCCTTGACCCAAAGCTTAACTACATTGTCGTGACCAATTTTTTTTTTAAATGAGCCAGCTTGCAAGGTGAAATTATTTGTATTTTTATGGCAGTTGTTCATTTGTTACTGAAAGCAACAGAGACGTCTGCCAAATTCAAGATTTTCTTGTTGATACAAGCAGTGGTCCGGCAAAATCTCAAGTGGTCCAGCAAAATCAAGAACTCTGCTTAGGTTCCAGTCTCCCTCCTCCCCGTTAATTACTTGTGTTATTGTGTATGTCCTAAATGCAGGTTAAAACCATGCTAAAACAGAATCAACAATACATTTTCTATGGTGCCTTTCTAGGGAACACGCAATGTCGCCGGAGAACGGCAAACGCTGGCGAAAGTGGACATGCACTATTTTTCAGATTCATAGTAGGACAGCTGGTGTTTGCTGTGAGATGATGGCGACGGCTACCAAAGTGAGGGCTCTTCATTTTGATAATTCACAGCAGCTGTGCGTCAATGGAATGAAAATAAACAAATGAAATGTTGCTTGCGCACAACTGACTTCAACGGTGACTTGTGTTCCACAAAAAAGCGACGCAACCACTCTCACTGACGTAGCAATTTTAGCGAGGACAGAAGGTGCTGCCACTGTGTATGAATATTGGTTGCGCAAAAAAGCTGTCTTGTAGAGTTCGTAACTAGTCTGCACTCGGCAACAGCTTTTTTTTTTGCACTGAAGGGAAAGCTACGAAGGCAGAGCTTCTGCACATGTAGCACTACGCGAAGTAGTCCGTATTGGTGCGTGTCTCGTAACGCTTTAGAAAGTGATGGAGACGCACCATGAGCGTTTCATGTACACGCAAACGCCGCTTAGCGTTTTAGGTGCACGTAAAAAAGCGGGACTTTCTGGTGCGTTGAATTATATCAAGTAACAACGAATAAATTAAAGTAAATATGACTATCCTAATTGTGGGAGCTGCGTCCTGTCTCAAATACCTTGACGTAGAAAATAAAGAGGAAACTTTTAAGTTTCACGCTGAAAATATGGGCGCTCTTGTGGAACTACACTCACTGGCGGTAGGCTTCCCGCGATTTGGCTCTGTAGCCTTCGCTCCGATGCCAAGAAAAGTTGTCGCTGATTACAGAGAAGCGATGATCAAATCATCCAAAAAGAGAGACTATATAGAAAAACTTGCCGAAATCATTCTACTTATTCAAATAAATGCACTCCAAAACGCGAAAGGCCTTTGATATGATACACGCAGCGCGACTTTTCGAAAACTGCGTGCGCGCACCATTTCAACGACCGAATGAAGGCCGCAATCAGTGTACTTTTTTAGGCCGGTAGATGTCGCGACTATTACCAAGAGTCATTTCAATTAATGAATGCTAATTATCTGAGAGCTTGAAATTCAGTTACCCTTAGGTGTCATACGCTTCGTTCCTCGTTGATTCCCTGATTCTGGGACACGATTGCGACCAACCTCTCAATTGCACAGCTGCGCTCATAGCCAGAGAATGCACTCCGACATCAGCAATGCGCCGTTCATTTTGGTAATTAAAACGGCCAACGTTGCACACGCACTCACATATTGCACCGCGATGACACAGAGCATTCATAGAAAAAACACAACTACAGGGGCGATCCAAATTTGCCGGCAGTGTGGCCACACTGACTCCTAAATGTGGCAATAATTTACTTATGCAATGTAAAAAAAACCTTGTCTCAATTTTTGTGTGTGGCTATAATATCAGCTCAAAAACATGTAAAAACAGTTTTTACTTAATTTATAAAGAAGAAATGTTTATTGTTAAGTTAAAATTGCAAACGGCTAGGCTAAACGTCTGAGCCAAGCCAAGCACAATAGACAAGATGGCGGCGCATATTAAGTTCAAAATGTCAAGTATCGCCGGTAGTTTTTCTTTTCTGTTTGTTCTAAAATGCAATCGGTTGACGCTTGTGTATAAGAACCGCCATTCGCTTCGCTTAATTTCTCTAGACCACATTTATTCTTGGTCCAAGTACGTGTGAAGCCAGGTGCTTTACTTCCGAATTGCGCAAACGCATTTAACTTAAAACATGCCATCGGCATTGCGCGTCGTGGTAGAGATGTTTCCAGCTGTTCCTTATGTTTCTCACTAATGACTTGCTGCAGTGTTACTAGTGTTCTGCTTTAGTTTAGAGAGCCAGTGGGCACCATGAAACGTATCGACATCATCGCTTGCTTTGTTTAGCTTAGCTGTTTGTGCCAATAGTTATGTTTTCACAATTTCATGCCCTTGCTTAACTCGCGCATCTGTTACTAGTTGCATCATGAAAAGCCTGACAGGCTTTATCGAAGATTGTGCGCGAGTTTGTGCGGCTAAGTTTTGCAAACGCGTGAGTTTAAGAAAGCTAGACCTTTAGGTGTCAAAGAATGAATGAAACCGATGTACGAGTTTCCAAATGGCACTTCACATGTTGAGCCGTTAATCCTAATTCTGGCCCCAATAGTATTAGCGTTCACGGTGACGCGATGTCTGCAGTGTGTCAAAGCGCTAACACTAGCGGATAATTGTGACAACGGGCGGGCGCTCGTACGTGTGTCACATGGACACTCATGAAGGGCCATCCAGTCGGTGGCTTTCTACAAGTACCTGATCGCCTTGCCGCGCTGCTAAAATGCAGCTTTAGTTGGTGAATGAGTGATGGTTTAGACATTTTGTGCAAACATTTTGCGAAGCTACTGACTTATTTTATTCATATTCAAGTCGGCTAAAGTTACATAATAAATACACTTGAAAACAAACATGTATGTTGGTTATTCTTAATCATTTCAATAAAATCATTTCAAATAAATAAGTCATGAATGTATATTTAGTGAGGTTGTTCAGAAAGGAAACTGTGCCAAGCAAAAGGAGCACAACAATGACAAGCACATGGCTGTTGTCGAGATTATGTGCAGACTGCACGTTACCAGTGTCAAAAATGCTTTATTAAGTTTTTCACAATGCTCACACATAGCATTTGCAAAAAGTACTGATTAGTTTCATTTTTTCTTATAGTGAGCAAGAGCGTACTGTGAAGGAAAGAGCACATTTGAGATATTGCTGTTTCCATTTCTCAATTGCTATCAAAATTTTGATAAAGTTGTGGTGTGGGGTGCTCCGTTGAATAGGTAGACTAATGACCTGATCACTTTCTAAACGTTGTGTAGCAGCTCGTGCTTGACTATTCAGCCAAGAGACTTATGAGTTTGAAGGCCATCCGAATGCCTATGCGAAACGGACATAGCTTTCAATTCAACTCAGTTTAATATAGCACTTGTCGCACTGTGTCTTGTTATTCTGTGTGTGCTTGTGCAATGACAACTTTCAATGCATTTAACCAACTAGCCCAACAAGCCACCCTAGCAAACTCTTCCCACAATTACTATTCATTGTTACCGTGTAACCAGTGGGGTTACCAAAAACATCTGCACCATGTTTCTTTTTATGTATCAGCACATGCTCATTTGCCCTTTCACAAAACACTTACAGAAACCCACGTGTCATTGAGCAGCAAAACATTTGACACAGTAGGAGTCAGGCATGTAGGCGGGGGGGGGGGGGGGGCAGCTCCTCCTGAAATTAGTCCAGTCAGCCAATAATGTCAGAGTATAGAGGAAGAAGTACAAGTAGCGGCGTGCGCGTGTAAAGAAATGAAAAGCACCTTCTATTTCAGGAACTCGCCAAGAGCAGCTACCAAAGAACCTTTATTCTGAAAGAACAGCAATGCTCGCTGAAAAATTCAGCATCCAGCCAGTGAATCAACACTGCAACAGAAACGTTACTCACTCATATGTCTGAGGCGTCAGCGAGACCATTAACCATGCAAGAAAAAAGATATCCAAGTGAGTCACAAGTCTAAGAGACACGAGAACAACCTGAAAGACATGAAAAACTTGAGACACATTACAACAGCTCATATCCTTACAATAACGTCGAATGGGAAAGCTGGAAAACGAAATGGCAAGCTGTGCAAGAGGACAAATTTCCCCTCTTTACTTTGGACGCTTTAGCTGAATGTGACAAAGCCCGCTTTCCAGACATTCACACACTCCTCGAGATATTGGCACCGCTGCCAGTGAGTACAACTATTGCAGAACGCAGCTTCTCGGCACTGAAAAAAGTGAAAACATGCTTGAGGAAGCGGGCAGCTGAGGAGTGGCATAATGGTGTGGCCCTAATGTCCATTCATTGGATACAAGTCAGTGTCGATGAAGTTATTGCTGTGTTTTAGAGAAACCGCGAAAGATGAAAATTGCAGCATAAAGCACTCTTTGCGGCCAGGATACATGTTCGTTCTTTTCTTGGGCATTGACCTTTGCTCTACGCTAAAACCATTCCCAATGCCATTCTTTAAAATTGCTTGCTAAAATTAATGTTAATGTCTTCCCTCTTTTGTGTCAGGGGAGCATCTATGATTTACTTCTTTGTCGTTCAATAAGATTTTTTTCACCAATGTGTGTGTTATTTATTCAAGAATTCGTATCATAAAATGGCTCCCATTTTTCTCGCAGGCCTGTTGTTAAGACACAGTGTGAGAAGTGTGGCAAAGCAAGCATCCGATATGGTTTTTTCACACATTCGTAAATGAACGACCGATTTCTTCGCACCCCCTCCCCAATTTTTTTTCTTTTTGTCACTTGTTTTCGCATTACTGACTCTGTACCCTTCCTGGTCGAGATTATTTGGTAGGGAAGCGTTGTCTCCGGTGCACACGCAGTATAGCTTTACTGCGCTGTCAAAATTTGCTATCAATCGCTGATTCTCGCCTCATCTGCTGCATTCCAGTTTGTTCTTAGTTTATTCTAATAAGTAAGCACCTTCTATATAGCCAGACAAACTTTTACATGCCATGAAAAGACTTTCTTTGGAACAATAAAAACAATTAGGCCTTGCCCGCCCTACCCAAAAAAAATCTTGTTTACGTGCCTGGCGGTAGTCACTCCAGCAACGTGTTTCAACTACTAGAATGGCTCTGGAGCACACCCAACCATTTATTTTACCTACAGTGAGAACTAACGTTGTAGCATCAGTTATGGCCATGGTGGTTGTGGCATACCGAAAAAACAAATTAAGGTCTTGTTGCCTGATGCTTTTCTAGGCTTCTAATTCAGTAATATGAAAACACTGCCTGTAATGGTATTTACTTGCATCAGACACTAGCCGAAATGCCTGAATTTCACACAACGTGGCTCATATGCAGCTACTCTAGAGTACGCACTATTACGTTGAGTGCTCATATCTATTATGCAGTACACTTCAAAGCTATTTGCATTCGGCTTTCCCAAAGCACACTTTGTTCAATTTACACACCAAGCTATTTCATAGCTGTCTTCGGAAATGAAGAAGTAGTTACAGTTACGATTCTGTTTTCACTGAACATTGTCTGCATGTGTTCAGAGGAATTGAAGGTTTAAAGGTTCCATAGTGCCTCAAAATTTTTGCGATACCAATTTATGACAAGGATGCCAATGGTAAAATAATTATATATATATATATATATATATATATATATATATATATATATATATAAGTCAGAGCAAACGAAAAACGATGCTTTATTGCCAACGTTACGGCCGGAGACCGGCCTTCGTCAGGGCATACGTGCATATTGCACTAACACGCACTTCTTAAGGACATAGCATGGGGGCCCCCAATCGTGAATAATCACTCTTAGCAATATTGACATACATGTTAACAAAAAGATATTCAGACATGCGCAGCATATTGTTGATAGCGGAGCAGCAGCGCGCTATACAGAATATGGTAGGGCATGGTGACTTGAAAACATAGATACAAATAATATGATTTGTATCAACGAAGATTCCCTTCCCGTCGAATCATCCTGTTCTAGACGAGACAAACTATCAGCTAGACCTAACGTAGTAAACGTTTCAAACGTGGTTTTATCTGACTCAGAAATGAGTGTGCTTGCTCGGGGCTTGAATTTCTGTCCAGCTACTGGCGGCTACAATGAATTTAACTTGATAAAAGACTTAGATGAATTCGCGCGCAGTATGAGGCTAAGCGAATTCTTCCATAACGTTCATCATCCAAGAGTAACATGTCTTCCCATCAACACTGGACGCCGCCAACACAACGCGATAAATTCCTCGATATGTACATTTCTGCAGTTCAGCGTGACATCCTGCAGGCTTATGGGAACCGCATTTCATTCAAAGGAAACCTCACGTTCAAAGAACGGATTGCAGTTAAATGTTTACAAGAACGCACAGATATTGTAATAAAACCCGCTGATAAAGGAGGCGCAATCGTGATAATGAACACAACGGACTACGTTTGTGAAGCTTAGAGACAGCTAGATAATGACACGTTTTACAAGCGACTCAGTGAAAACCCCACCGAAGAATTTAAGGACATCGTTACTGATACAATCAATCATTTAATACTGGATGACAAACTTCCCGATAAAGCAAAGTGCTCATTAGTCCCACTGAGCCCTGTTCCAGGAAGGTTTTACCTATTGACTAAAATACATAAGCCCAATAACCCCGGTCGTCCTATAGTGTCAGGCATTGGCACTGTCACCGAACTACTTTCAAGCTATGTCGATGGCCTGATTAGTGTACTACCTCCAACTTTTCCATCCTATCTGAAGGACACTTCTCATTTCCTCGCTGACATCATCGACCTGAATATACCTGCTGACTCATTTCTGGTAACATTAGATGTTGCGTCACTTTATACTAATATTCCCCACAAAGACGACATTCGTGCAGTAGTGGATGCATATAATGACTCATCATGTGACAAATCTGTTGACAGCTGTACATTAGCCCCATCATTAAAACTCATACTGGAGCTTAACAATTTTCAGTTCGACGGTGTTCACTACGTACAAGTTAGTGGCACTTCAAAGGGTACCAAAATTGGTCCAAATTACGCGAATATATTTATGGGCCAACTGGAAAATCATTTTGTTTCAACGCGCAGACTACAGCCATACTACTACAAACGTTTTATAGACGATATTTTTTTTTATCTGGCATCACGGCGAAGCGGAACAAGGTTCATCCATCCATTTCATTGTCACATTCGTACTCGAAGGCATCCATCTGTTTCCTGGATGTAACAGTATCCCTTTGCGGCGTAAAATTATCTACTAAAGTATACAGAAAACCCACCGACGCTCACCGATACCTTCATTTCAAAAGCAGCCATGTAAAACATTCTAAGACGAGTATACCCTACAGTCAAGCACTTCGTTTCAAAAGGCTGTGCTCTGAAAATTCAGACTTTGTTGAAAACTGTGATAAGCTTCGTGATGCGCTAACTGTACAACAGTACCCGCCTCAGATTATCGACAACGCGATCATGCGCGCCGATGCAATGGACCGAAGAGCGCTTCTAAAATCAAATAAAGAACCTGCGCACCGGAAGCACATCAATTTAATTCTGACACATTCTCCATCGATTCCAAATGCTAACGTGATCCTCAAAAAGCACTACAACACACTAATGCTAACCGAGTGGTGACAACTTCCCTGAATTTATTAATGTACTGTACATGACTTTAGATAAGTACCCCTGGCCCCATTTTTTTGTGAACTTTCAATATGCTCAGAAACCAAGGCTGGACAGTTTCGCGATACTTGAGTATCGCGAGAGCATTTTAGAGATACTCTTGAGTATCTGTATTGCTGTATCGGACTTCTTTTTCAAAACTGTATTTCTATCTCAGTAGTGAAATACTTTTACGCTGTAGCCTCGCCGCGGTGGTCTAGTGCCTAACGTAATCGGCTGCTGACCAGCAGCATGCAGGATCAAATCCCGGTTGCAGCGGATGCATTTCCGTTGGAGGCTGAAATGTTGTAGGCCCGTGTGCACAGAATTGGGTGCATGCATATTATAAAATCCCAGGTGGTCGATATTTGCGGAACCCTCCAATACAGTGTCTCTCATAACGATACGGTGTCTTTGAGACGTTACACCCCACATATGAATTATCATTTGTTTTACGATGTACTGCGCATTTTAAATATTATGCTGCACATAATATATGTCTGTATGGAGTATGAATATCCCCGACACAGAGAAAAAGTATTTCAGTATCTGCATTGCTGTATCTGAATTCGAGAATACTTTTTTCGTCTTTTTGCAAAAGTATACCTGAAATATCCCGTTACGTCAATTACGAATTCATATCAGTATCCGTATTTTAGGCTTCCAAACCGTGTATTTTGATATCTGCATTCCGGAATACTTTTTCGGGTATCTGCCCAGCCCTACAAAAACAAAGTATTTACGAAACGTTTGCCCATTCTTTTCTAGTAATCTCAGATGTCATTATCTGCCGTTTGTCTGGAAGCTCTGAATTTCAGCTAATTAAGCAAAGAAGTCACAGTAAAGAGCTTTTTGCATTTGTTGTTTCGGTTTCCACGCCAGCGGCGCCACAGCCGCCGCCGACTCGGAACGACCCCCCCCCCCCCCCCGCCACCGCAACCACTGGTCGAAACCACCTTTGCGCACACCTCTACCCATCATTCCCATGCTCGCTGAGGCGCCGTGCGTTGCAGTTCCCATAGACACTAGCACCAGAGCTCCCTCTAGTAAGGTTTGTAGGAAACTCTATGGCGGCAGCCGCGCGCTAAACAATGCTAAAAAATTTATTGTTTATAAAAACAACTACGAGAAAGGGTGCATGATATGCCAGTCATGCGAATAAAAGATAAGTTTGTAGTATCAAGCTCCGCTGATCGCCATCAAACTTTTTACAAAGAAAACATCTCTTGTTTGTTTACGGCGCGTACAAGTAACGCAGCGTGACCAGCGCTTGTATGAAGGCTGCGTTTTGCTATATGCTTACTAGCGCATAATTCACTTTATTCTATGTACGGCAAAAAAAATTGCCCGCAGCTTCCCTCGGGGGAACACTGAGGAGGATGCGGAGCATATAATTGATTAACGGGATGTTAAAGTGCGACTTACTTGGGTCGATGGCTAAATTGGTTAACGTGGTTGTAGGAGGGGGTGTTAAATGAGTGAACACGTACACACGTATGCGAAAGGGCGGCGCTGGTCGAAGGGACGTCGATCATTGTGTTTGTGGATTCGTTGGCATTCATTTCACGGCGACTTCGGACGTCGACGCGCCGTACAAACCAACGGACGAGCGGCAACTGAGCGAGCGAGCGCCGACCTTGAGTATATATACAGCGCGACGGCGCATGCGCTGTCAGCTGTCGAATGTTCTCGAAGGAGAAGCGCGCGCGCGGCACAGATGGCGACGGCGCGACGGCGCATGCGCTGTCAGCTGTCGAATGTTCTCGAAGGAGAAGCGCGCGCGGCACAGATGGTGGGCGACGGCGCGACGGCGCATGCGCGCGCGTCAGCTGTCGAATGTTCGAGAAGCGGTGCGGACGGCGCGGACGGCGCACAACAAGGCGCGAGTATAAGATGCTTCCGAATCTAAAAGTGAAGAAGTTGCATTCATGTGGCTCACGGGACGGCTTTAAGCTCTCCCATAGTAGAGTACCTAGTACTCTGAATTGTTACCCACTTTTTCTAAACGCGCGAACCGTGACGGCTTACAGCTCTTCCATGGAAGAGTACAATGTACTCAAGGTCGATCTACTCAAGGTCGTTAAACAATTTTAAATCCTACGGATGCTTGTTTTTGAATAACCACTGGGGCAGCGTAATGCTGTTCCATAGTAGAGTGCATCGTGCTCTAAATTGTCAAACATATTTCTCTAAGCATGGTGCTGTCATGTCGTGGAAAATTTGTTCTAGTCACAGCTAGTGAAATTATAGAGGAGGGAAAAATTCGTAGAGAGCTGACACTTCTATAGAGCTGTGCGGCCAAAACTAGAGTGTGCGGGAATTGAAGGTGGTTTTCCCCTCTCCTGACCTGCATTGGTATTCACGTCTCCCCTATGATAGTTCGCAAGTTTCGGTTTGGTTAGCACCAGGTGCCCGAAACTCTCAAGTTCCAGCGCTGGCAGTAGAGGGCGAAAAGTTGGGCGTTCCATCGATATGCGCGCATATTGGAGCGACTCACTCCTCCTTTAACGGTCGGATAATTTAGTTCGAAATTTCTCAGTTAGAGGCGCTAAAGCCGCTAAGATTTTTATTTCATGACGTCTCAAAAGATCGTTAAAAGCGTGCTTACCGGTCGTTTTTCATAAAAACAGTGTTCAACCTGTTTGTATTACTCCTACTAACAATAAAAGAGACATGACTGTTTGAATTTGAGTATTGAGAATATTTTGATGCCCGAAAAGCAGCCGCCTATTGGCATCGGGTGCATTTCGGTCAGTTGATTTGTTCAAATAGTACCATATGATATTTTTCATCGATCGGCATTGTGAGAGTTCGTTTTAAATACGCTTTGATATATCAATTCGAGTTTTTGTGTCAGATGTTACGTGCCGCTACGACGTAGCCAATGTATCTGAAGCAAGTGAATCAGCGCTTCACCAACGTCGCGCTGCGCGTATACCCTTTAGCATTAGAATTCAACTCCGGCTAAATACTCGGAGACTGCCTACGAAAACGGAATAATGATGCACAATGTGGGCGGCCTTACCGGTAGGTGAAAATACACTGTCATTTGCATCTAAACATGGCCCTTTTCATTTGCATGCACTGCAGTTTTTGTCGTTTCATAAGGGCTTGTTCCTTCAATAAGATGCACAAGTTGCGAATGTTTCAGATTTTTTAATTTGTTCTCACATTCGCTGAAGATATATTTTCTGCAAAACTTCGTAACACATGTATAACATGTAAACCATGTACCATCAGAGCATAAGTTTTATTTCTTTTGGCTGAAAATATGTAGGCGGCATCGTATCTTCAAAAAGTCCATGCATGGTAGAGTCAAGTGAACTTGAAGTACCTATACGCATTTCAACAATTTTTGTTAGTTTAGAATCGAGCACAATGTATTCGGATGAAAAATACAGCCTTTTTAAACCACTGTGCTGATGTAAGCATTAGAGTTGTTCACGAGACAACATGCGAAAGCAGACGCTGGGTATATATCTTTTGAACTAGCCGCGGTCAGTTCTACAAACACCCTATTTCTTTCGTACGAAGTCTTTGTCTTTCGCCACTCGCTAAAACTAGAATTTGTAACGTTGCCTTTTCATTTACTATTCAACTCTATCGACCTGAATTTTCGTTTACTAATCTACGTCGTTAAACTCGCCGTGGGTGAAATTGTTTGTACGTGGATCAGGATCCCGAATAGTCCCGCCGCTCACTGCACTGTATTTTTCACTCATGTATAGTTGTGATTGTAGTCGATTGCATATATATATATATATATATATATACATATATATATATATATATATATATATATATCTTATGAGACCACGTCCGGTACGGCAGCAACCAGGTTATCCTTTTTTTAATCCAGGCGCACGAGCCAGAGAGCCAGCCCGCGTGACATACGATGATGATCACTACAATGGTTTGGTCATGCAGATGAAGATGAGGTACATAGTCAGCGCTCACACTATTTCCCCCCCTTCGCGAAAGAGGGCAGCAAGTTAGAAAGGGTTGGGACGCCGAATATATCGTTTCAGTCGAGAGACGTGGGCGATCTCGGTGTGCCGGCGACGACGATCAGAAGCCGCGTTGACAGGAGCAACGCGATAGTTGACTTGAGATGTTCGTTCCAGGACGGTGTATGGACCGAGATACCGGTGAAGGAATTTTTCGCAGAGCCCAGGTACACGAACAGGTGTCCACAAAAGGACTTCGTCGCCTGGGCGGAACACAACAACTCGACGCTTCGCATCAATGTCGATTTTTCTCTTGTCCTGAATGGTAGCAGTGTTGGCACGGGCGATTTCACGGCAGCGGGCGACGCGAGCGGCGAACTCTTCCGGGAGAGATGAAGATGGATTGGAGGATGTGGACAAAAAGGTGGTGTCCAGAACAAAGGTCGGTACACGGCCATACACGAGAAAAAAAGGGCTGAAATTCGTTGTACGCTGTATGGCAGTGTTATATGCGAACGTGACAAAAGGAAGTATTGTGTCCCAGTTTTTGTGATCTGGTTGCACGTACATAGAGATCATGTCGGACAAAGTTCGGTGAAAACGCTCAGTCAGACCGTTAGTTTCTGGGTGATACGCTGATGTGGTCTTGTGGATGGTGTTAGAGGCCTTTAAGACTTCAGCAAGGACATGTGAAAGAAATGTCTTGCCACGGTCACTAAGGAGCACACGCGGTGCGCCATGTCGTAAAATAATGGCGCGAAGGAAAAAATCGGCTACTTCAGAGGTAGCACCAGATGAAAGAGCTGCCGTCTCCGCGTAGCGAGTAAGGTGGTCTACGGCAGTAACAATCCAGCGGTGACCGGCTGGCGTAAGCGGAAGAGGTCCGTATAAGTCTATGCCCACAAATTCAAAGGGAGTGGACGGGCACGGCAGTGGTTGCAGTGGCCCCGCGGGAAGAGACGTGGTACGTTTTCGGTGCTGGCATGACGCGCAGGAAGCGACGTACTTGGCGACAGAAGTGGAGAGGCCAGGCCAAAAGCAGCGAGTCCTGAGGCGGTCGTAGGTCTTGTGGAACCCTAAGTGGCCAGCTGTCGCATCGTCATGAAACGCTTGTAGAACTTCCAGACGAAGTGAGCGAGGAATGACGGGAACCCATTGGTTACCGAGAGGATGGTAAATTTGCCGACATAATGTTCCCTCTTGAAGCTTGAAACGGGCAAGTTGTCGTCTTAGGCGGCTGTTTGGAGCACGCGATAAGCCAGTGAGCCGATCGATGATTGTGCGGCAGTAGGTATCGGCATGTTGGAGCGAGGCGAGATCTGTGGACGAAAGAAGGTCCGCCGAGGCAACAAACTGTTTCGAAGGAGCAGCCGTCTGTTTGGTCACTTTGGCAGGTGGTGACGAACAGATGGAAGGTGACACTTCGACGCTTTGCGAGAGCGGGCAACGGGACAAAGCGTCGGCATCTTGGTGCTCTCGGCCCGACCTATATGTGACGCTGTAGTCATACTCTTGCAATCGTAGTACCCAACGGCCAAGGCGTCCCGACAAATTTTTGAGAGACAATAACCAACACAGAGCATGATGGTCAGTCACTATTGTGAAATGCCGGCCGTATAAGTAAGGACGAAACTTTTGTATGGACCACACGATGGCGAGACATTCTTGCTCAGTGATGCTGTAGTTTCGCTCAGCATGTGACAGAGTACGGCTCGCGTAGGCCACGACTTGTTCTTCGGAAGCTTGGTTCCGCTGAAGAAGGACAGCACCGATGCCAAGTCCACTTGCGTCAGTGTGTAGCACAGTAGGTGCTGCAGGGTCGAAATGGCGAAGCACTGGCCGTGATGTGAGGCATCGCTTGAGGGTGTGAAAAGCGGCTTCGCAGTCATCCGACCAGACAAAGGGTGCGCTCGTGGTCAGAAGTTTGTGCAGAGGAGCCGCAATAGTAGCGAAATCACGTACAAAGCGGCGGAAATACGACGCTAAGCCAAGGAAGCTGCGGAGGTCTTTCTGTGTGGTTGGTGTAGGAAAGTGCAGCACCGCGGCAACCTTGTCGGGATCGGGCTCAACGCCATGTTTACTGACGACATGACCTAATACCTTGATGCTGTGACTGGCAAACCGACACTTCTTAGTGTTGAGCTGGAGACCGGCCTTAGCTAAACACGTGAGGACTTCGTCTAGCCGTTCCAGGTGCTGTGAGAAGCTCGACGAAAAAATGACAATGTCGTCCAGGTAGCAAAGGCAGGTCTTCCATTTTAATCCCCGCAGTACCGTGTCTATCATCCGTTCGAATGTGGCTGGGGCATTGCACAGGCCGAAAGGCATTACATTGAATTCAAAGAGCCCATCTGGCGTAGCAAACGCAGTCTTCTCTTTATCAGACTCGTGCATATATATATCAGACTCGTGCATATATATATATATATATATATATATATATATATATATATATATATATATATATATATATATATATATATATATATATATATATATATATATATATATATGGCCTAATAAGTGCAGAAACTTGAGTTGCTACAAGGTGATAAGTATAAAAGTAGATGCGCTTTCACATAACAAATTCTTTATTCAGCTGGCGTTTCAACGGGAGCCTTTTTTCAAGGCATATTACTATTTACGCATTTTTGTGTGTTCTTGTAGCTCCTAGTGACAGGAGGGATGGGGACAGAAGAAAAGTATTACCAACAAAAAAAGAAAAAAAAGAAAAAAACGTTAGAAAGAAGCAACAGTGACATGGCGGGATTACGAAGGAACAGGAACTCGACAAACTAAGGCGAGCGTAAAGGAGCTATGCCGTCTTTATCAACAATACCTTCCAAGCAGCCACCTTTCCTCATATGTGGACATTTTTACCACAGTTTCTGTATTTCACCATCCGGTGCACTCCGCTAGCAGCTTGCCCTCCTTTGAAGTTTACAACAAATCGGTGGGGAGAGCTTAAGCGCTTCAAGTGCCTGTTGGTGGCGTTGGAAGACATGAAAGAGCCCTTATATGTGGCACCGCTATCAATAATAATTATATGCATTGGATCCTATGAGTGAAGGAAAAGAAAAAGAAGAAGAAAGAAAAAAGAAGGAAAAGAAAAAAGAACTGTACGACATTAGGGACCACTTAGCTGTGCGTTCCGGCTGTGCTTGAAGTGGCAAACCATTTCTCTATTGTCAGATGTATACGCTAAAAGCTTTGTTAGGGTTAATATTGTCACGACGTCAAAACAGAGGTCTTGCCGTAGAGACTGAGACGCCAGAAGCTGGTCGATCTTTTTAATTAGAACGCGCAAGCGAGTTCTTCTTCTTCGTCCAATTCGTAGTCCTTCGTGGCACATGCACAACTGTCGTCGTCTTTCTTGGGCGAGCACGTGACATTTGCCTCCCTCCGAAAGAAGCATCGTCCCGATGCGCAACTTAGGTGCTCTACCAGGCGTATGAAGTGGTCGTACGAAAACGGTAACCGGGAGCTAATTAACTAGATAAATACGGTTTCATACGCACGACGTGCACGACTTCGGGCAAATGCTTTTGGCGCTTAGAACTACAATTAGTGTCGGGAATGACTTCGTAGTTTACGTCGTTCAGGCGTCGCGTGACGCTGTATGGACCAAAGTACCGCCTTAGCAGTTTCTCAGACAGTCCACGTCGACGTATCGGAATCCAGACCCACACTTTGTCGCCTGGTGAGTAGCTAACAAACTTGTGTCGGGAGTCGTAGCGTTGTGCATCTTGATGCTGCTGATGACAGATGCGCAGGCGCGCGAGCTGTCTGGCTTCTTCGGCACGCTGAGTGAATTCTTCGGCGTCTACATGAATGTCGTCACACTCATGCGGCAACATGGCGTCCAATGTTGTCGTGACTTCGCGACCATAAATCAGACTGAACGGTGTCATTCCAGTGGTTTCTTGTCGAGCGGTGTTATAAGCGAAGGTCACGTACGGCAATATCTGATCCCAGTTTTTATGTTCCGTGTCAACGTACATACTGATCATGTCTGTGAGGGTCCTATTGAGGCGCTCCGTCAGTCCATTTGTCTGCGGATGGTATGCAGTTGTTCTCCGGTGAGCTGTACCGCTGAGTCTGAGAACCGACTCCAAAAGCTCTGCGGTGAAGGCAGGTCCTCTGTCTGTGATCACTGTTGTCGGAGCGCCATGCCGAAAGACGATGTTTTCGATGAAAAACTGAGCGGCTTCTGCTGCTGTGCCACGCTGCATAGCTTTAGTCTCCGCATAACGGGACAGGTAATCAGTGACCACAATAATCCATCTGTTCCCTGTTGTGGAAGTTGGAAAGGGACCCAGGAAATCCATTCCAATCTGGGTGAACGGCTTTTCTGGTGCTTCGACTGGATGTAAAAGACCGGCTGGCTTGCTGGGAGGCGCTTTGCGTCTTTGGCAGTCGGTGCACGTTCGCACGTGATGGTTAACAGCAGCAGATAACTTTGGCCAGTAGTACTTGCATCGTAGTCGGCACAATGTTCGGGTGTAGCCTAGATGACCAGAAGTTGCTTCATCGTGGCACGCTTCCATAATTTCTTTTCGAAGAGAGGCAGGCACGACGAGCAAGTGTGCGTTACCGGTTGGTGAGAAGTTTTTCTTATAGAGAACATCGTTTCGCAAGCAAAAAGATGGCAGTCCTCTAGCAAATAACCGCGGCACGTCTTTACGTCGTCCTTCTAAATATTCAATGAGTGGTAACAGCTCAGGGTCACTGCGCTGCTCTCGTGCAATAGTGGCCGTGTTGACAACTCCCAAGAATGCCGCGTCGATGTTTTCGTCATCAGGAGCGACAGTTTCCACTGGCGACCGTGAAAGACAGTCGGCGTCGGTGTGCCTCTTCCCAGATTTGTAGACGATGGTCATGTCAAACTCTTGAAGTCTTAGGCTCCAGCGCGCCAAACGACCAGATGGATCTTTAAGGTTGGTGAGCCAGCACAAAGAGTGATGGTCGCTAACAACCTTGAAGGAGCGGCCGTACAAATACGGACGAAATTTGATGACTGCCCACACCACGGCGAGACACTCCTTCTCGGTGGTCGAGTAGTTCTCCTCCGTGCGAGAGAGAGTTCTGCTGGCGTAGGCTATTACTTTTTCACAGCCGTCTTGCCACTGCACCAGAACGGCACCTAGACCTACATTGCTGGCGTCAGTGTGAAGTACTGTAGGAGCGTCCTGGTCGAAGTGCGCAAGAACTGGAGGTGTTTGCAAGCGTTGTCGCAGTTCATTGAATGCCATTTGTTCCTGTTCACCCCAAAAGAAGGGGACGTCCTCACGTGTGAGTCGTGTCAATGGCGCCGCAATAGACGAAAAGTTCTCGATAAATCGTCGGTAATAGGCGCACAACCCTAAGAAGCGTCTCACAGCCTTTTTGTCACGGGGTGCAGGAAATTGCGCTACGGCGTCTATTTTGGCCGGGTCAGGTCGAACACCCTCGTGACTGACGACGTGGCCTAGGAAGCTGAGTTCGTTGAAACCAAAATGACATTTTTCTGGTTTTAAAGTCAGGCCGGCCGAGCGTACGGCTTGGAGTACGGTGGATAGACGGCTGAGATGTTCCTCGAATGATGCTGAGAATACAACAACATCGTCTAGATAGACCAAGCATGTTTGCCACTTTAGGCCCGATAGTACGGTGTCCATGAGACGCTGAAAAGTGGCTGGCGCCGAGCACAACCCAAAAGGAAGCACCTTAAATTCGTAAAGGCCATCAGGCGTCACAAAGGCTGTTTTTTCACGATCTCTCTCGTCGACTTCTATCTGCCAGTAGCCGCTTCGGAGGTCCATTGAAGAGAAATAGCGCGCATGACGCAGCCGATCGAGTGAATCGTCTATGCGAGGCAGTGGATAGACGTCTTTCTTCGTGACTTGGTTCAACTTGCGATAATCAATACAGAAACGCAAGCTGCCGTCTTTTTTCTTGACCAAAACCATGGGAGACGCCCAAGGACTTTTCGAAGGTTGTATGACGTCATCCACGAGCATCTTCTGTACTTGCTTCTGAATCTCCTCGCGTTCTTTCGGAGCCACACGGTAGGGGTTCTGCCGAATCGGTCGCGTGTTGTCTTCGGTAATGATGCGGTGCTTGGTCAATGGTGTCCGCTGGACCTTTGACGTACGCGAAAAGCAATCTTCGAATTGGTGTATAAGTCCAAGCAGACGCTTCCTATCAGAGGGCGGTAGCGTGGAGCAGATGTCCACCGACAAAGTTGTCGAGGCAGGGACTGTCGCGTCATCTGGATGCAAAGCACAGCAATCCCCGGCTTGGTCTATATCGTCGAAGTAGGCAATTGCGGTACCCTTCTGTATTTGACGGCGCTCGTTGCTGAAGTTTGTAAGGAGCACTTCTGCCTGTCCACCAGTAAGCGTTAGGATGCCTCTCGCGATGGAAATGCCTTGCGTGAGCAAAAGAGCGACTATGTGCTCCACTATCACATCCTTATAGGAAGGCCGGCCACTGGACACAGACACAAGGCAGCAGGATCTCGGTGGGAGCGTCACATCGTCGGCTATTCGCAAACTGCCGCGTAGTTCGTCGCTGTTGTCGTCGGCATACGGATGTGCGCAAAACGTCACCATGCGTTGAGGGATGTTGATAACAGCGCCATGATCTCGAAGAAAATCCATGCCCAAAATTAGCTCTTTACAGCAGTCTGGCAACAGGACGAAAGTGGCCACGAAGCTAGAATTCCCAATGCGAAGTCGAGCGGTGCATTTACCCGTGGGAGTCATCAGCTGACCACCAGCACTTCTTATGTGTGGCCCTGTCCACGGTGTCTTGACCTTTCTAAGGCGGTCGGCGAGTTCTTGTCGCATGATTGAAAAGTCGGCGCCAGTGTCGACCAGTGCTGTGACGTAATGTCCGTCAATGAAAACGCTAAGATCAGCACGTACAACTTCACCGGCATTAGTATTCGTCGTCGTATTCGTCGTCGTATTCGTCGTCGTATTCGTCGTCGTATTCGTCGTGGTTGTCATATCTTCTTGCGATGATAGGGGGAACTTTTCGGTGTCTCGACGATTGGCAACCTTGCCCCCGGAGGTCGCAGCAGTTAGTTTCCCCGGCGCGGGCTAGGCGAACGGCCTCTGGTGACGTCCGCGTAGCTCTGAGGGAAGCCACGGTGACGCGCAGGAGATGGAGATCGCCAGCGACGCGGTGTAGTTGCTTGGCCAGTCGATAGTTGATCGGCATTGTTGTCACGACGGTCTTCAGAGCTGAAAGAAGCGGGACGAGAAAAGTTCCCGAAGCCGGAATTGCTATGACGGCAATAGCGAGCAATGTGGCCTGGTTCTCCGCAGCGGAAGCAAATAGGTCGACGGTCGGCCATGCGCCACAAGTCAGTTCGGCGAACTGGTGGTCGTCTCATGGAATCCCGTTGCCACCAAGGTACGGCCGCGGGTCGTGGCTGGAAGGGTGTCGCCACAAATGACGGTGGAGGACGACGGACCACATCAGCGTAGCTCGCTGGATGTGGCTCAGGACTTGGCGCCGGTGGTGTAACGGCTTGCCTCAACTCCTGGCGGACGATTTCGGCAACAGATGCGACGGGCGGTTGGTTAGGAGGGACGCAGAGGGCCCGAAGTTCCTCCCGCAGTATTTCCCTAATCATTTGTCGTAGGGAACTTTCACACACGGCAGTGTTCTGAGCTGCAGCACTTACTGCCGTGTGGTTCGGCAGGCGGTCAAAGTGTCGGTATCGTTGTCGCAGTGCGCGCTCGATGACAGTCGCCTCTCTTATGAATTCATCTACGGTTGTAGGTGGATTTCGTACAAGGCCCGCAAACACTGGTTCTTTGACACCCTGCATTAGGTGACGCACCTTCTTTGCCTCGGGCATGTCAGGGTCAGCTCGTCTAAACAGACGGATCATACCCTCTGCGTACATGGCGGCTGTTTCGTTGGGTTTTTGTGCGCGAGCCTCAATCAGTTGCTGTGCGCGATCCCGTCGGTCCGTGTTCAAAAATGTTGCGAGGAGCTGTCGACGGAAATCTTCCCAAGATTGGAAAGTAGCCTCGTGGTTCTCGTACCACGTGCGAGCGCTATCTTCCAGGGCAAAATATGCACGGCCAAGTTTGTGCTGTTCATTCCAGTGGTTAGATACAGCGACCCGTTCGAACTGTTCGAGCCAGTCCTCGACATCCTCGTACTCTTCCCCATGAAAAACTTCAGGAACACGAGGATGTTCAAGAGTCACCTGGGAGGGAAGAGTGGTCTGCGATGGAAGGGTAGCCGTGGATGTGGTAGGAGCTGCCATGCTGGTTAGAGGCGGAACAGATACGGACTCCGGACTTAGGCCTAGTAGGCGCCGACTGAATCGGTGCACCGGAGTCGTGACGAGGGGCTGGGTCTCTGGACTAGGTGAACGGGTCCGAGCAAGACTGTCCTGCATCCGGTTGTAGGCCCCAGCACCTCCACCAGTGTCACGACGTCAAAACAGAGGTCTTGCCGTAGAGACTGAGACGACAGAAGCTGGTCGATCTTTTTAATTAGAACGCGCAAGCGAGTTCTTCTTCTTCGTCCAATTCGTAGTCCTTCGTGGCACATGCACAACTGTCGTCGTCTTTCTTGGGCGAGCACGTGACAATATTATATTTCTAATGAGAGACTAGGGTCGGAGTACTAATTAAAGATAGGCGTTTTCGTCTTTTATTGATCGTAACGCTCACAGAGTGCATGGGTGTTCGTTTTATTACATTTTTATCGGGTTGGATTTGTAGATAAAGTAAGTTTCCCGTTGTTCCCCTTTCTGTTCCCGCTATCATTGGGATTATAAGCCATCGCTATTATTACTGAAGGATGATTATCACTGAAATGGGTAATGTAATTTTGTACTTTGTTTTTACTTGAGGAACTTAATTATTACCTGTTAATCGGTATTAGATGCAGTGTTGATAAAAATACTTGCAAACACAAAAATAAATCTGCTTCAGTATATTCTAAAGCACATTCTTTAAATACTGGTTAAATCCATACAGTGGCTTCTCAGAAAAAGGCACCTAAGTACAAATAAAAGGTTGTTTTGAGATTATCGCGTATAAAGTGGTATATGTGCTTTATTTCAAATTTAAGGACATTTTTATTAGGCATGGGCCATAAGCTCTACACCAATATCACTTCTCCTTACCGAGTAGAGGCGTCTGGCCAGGTGGGCCTCCTTTGTCGCAGTCCTGCCAGCGAAGTACTGTCGACGCAGGCTAAGTGCGCGTAGGCACTGCACTGTGTGGCGATCTGGCGAAATTCGTAACGAGTTCAGCACATTCACACGAGCTGTATTGCCATCATTAAAGGTGATCGCATCATCAAGACTTCATATTTTCTGTGTTAGGTGTCCGAGAACCAAGTTTTTAGAGGGAAAGTTGTTATCAGATCGAAACTCGGGTCACGCACGGCGCCGTTGTGTTCCGCTGCTGCCACCACCGTTGTTCATAACCACTATCGCTAATTAGGAGAAAAAAACACCTAGTCCCAAGGACCCAGTGAGGCTGCAAGCAAGGTCCACTGCTTGCTAGTCCAGTATTCTACCACTGAGCCACGGTGGTGTTTAGGACTTGATCGCGAATTTGCCTTAGGTAGGCTTGATGTCGGGAAAGGAATCGCAATAATATGAGTAATAAAGCGCTTTCAAACAGCAAAAGAACAACGAGGCATCAAACTGCGAATAGCATAACGAGGGGGTCTTCCAATGCTCCAATCCCTTATAAAAGCTTGTTTTTGAGCCCCTATTAACTGTGGTGCATACCAACTTGGTGCATAATTTCTAATCGTTGTGAGCCTCTCCAGGAACCATTGGCACAAAATTCCTTGTAAGTGTTAGCGGATACAACGTTTCTCAGAAGAATGACGAAAAATAGCATAGTGAATGTTGGACTAGGACCCAGAAAGTATTATTATTAATAACGTCACCGTGGATACCCAGCAAGATTGCTTGCACCGGTTGCCCAATGAGTGTTAAGAAAAGGTTCTGAAAGGCCGCTCTTCTATAGCTCTCATTGTCACTGTGCGGCGCCTTCCGCGCAGGCCTGGCGTTGTTCTAGAGCACGCTCCCACACGACATTGTTGAACGACTCGGGTTTTGAGTTTTCCCTTGGAGGCATTTCGCAAGTAATTCGGGATTAGCAAGTTGCTCATAAATAGGCTTAACAGCATCAAGAACAGATGCCGGTATGTGTTCTTTGTGAACGTATGGTTCACCAATGAACTGGGCTTGGTTGAATTTCCACCAGGTGCGAGCGTCCTTCGGGCAAAAGCCGTGGGATGGATTGGTATCCGTTGATGCCATGTGGAAATATGTGGCCCACACAGCCTTTCGCATGTTCTCTAAGCTGCCTATATTTCTTCTAATGGCTAAACCATGATACTTTCGGAACTCTGCGAAGAACGCACGCAACGCGTCCAAACAACAAGTGCAAAAAAAAGCTCCCGCAAAGTACTTTTATCTGCGTTGTAGCATCAGTTATGGCCATGGTGGTTGTGGCATGCCGAAAAAACAAATTAAGGTCTTGTTGCCTGATGCTTTTCTAGGCTTCTAATTCAGTAATATGAAAACACTGCCTGTAATGGTATTTACTTGCATCAGACACTAGCCGAAATGCCTGAATTTCACACAACGTGGCTCATATGCAGCTACTATAGAGTACGCACTATTACGTTGAGTGCTCATATCTATTATGCAGTACACTTCAAAGCTATTTGCATTCGGCTTCCCCAAAGCACACTTCGTTCAATTTACACACCAAGCTATTTCATAGCTGTCTTCGGAAATGAAGAAGTAGTTACAGTTACGATTCTGTTTTCACTGAACATTGTCTGCATGTGTTCAGAGGAATTGAAGGTTTAAAGGTTCCATAGTGCCTCAAAATTTTTGCGATACCAATTTATGACAAGGATTCCAATGGTAAAATAATTATATATATATATATATATATATATATATATATATATATATATATATATATAGTCACCTTGCCCAAGTCACCTTGCCCTACCATATTCTGTATAGCGCGCTGCTGCTCCGCTATCAACAATATGCTGCGCATGTCTGAATATCTTTGTGTTAACATGTATGTCAATATTGCTAAGAGTGATTATTCACAATTGGGGGCCCCCATGCTATGTCCTTAAGAAGTGCGTGTTAGTGTAATATGCACGTATGCCCTGACGAAGGCCGGTCCCCGTTTTAGTTTGCTTGTTCGCTTCTTCTGGTGACTTATAACTCGACCGGAATCCAGGAATATATATATATATATATATATATATATATATATATATATATATATATATATATATATATATATATATATATATATATATATATATATATATTTACGAATAACACACGACGCCGTATCAACGAGGCTGTGGAAGAGATTTACTTAAAACCAGCAATAATGGCGTGACCGGTTCACCAGCGAACGAGATGAGAGCACCTTTCTTCCTCTTCGTCAGGCACACACGCGCATCGTCCCACAAAATATCGACATGCATGTAGCATAATCCCCGGCGGTAGAAGCGCCGTCTCGGCGCATCTAGATGGCAACGTCAGCGGGAGAGTGGTAAGGCTTCAAGCGTGTCACATGTATGATATCGGTGGTCTGTTAGGCAGTTTAAGGCGATGGGGCAGCAGGGGTAATTTTGTATGTCACAGGAGTGATTTCACGAAGGACTTAATATGGACCTGTGTAGCGGGAAAGAAGTTTTTCCGACAAGTCGACTTGACGGGTCGGCGATCGCAGCAGCACCAATGAACCGGGTAAGAAGTGCACGTCGTGGTGCCGTTGATCGTACAAATGCCGCTGGTTCTCTTGAGAGGCCAGGAAGCGAGTGCGGACGATTTCGCATGCGTTGGCAGCCCGAGTGATAGCGTCAAGGGCATATTCGCTGGTCGGTGTCGCGGTAGACGGAATGACTGTATCTAGGGGTAATGTAGGTTCTCGGCCTAATAACAGAAAAAAATGGGGAGTAGGCGGCAATGTCATGGCGAGAAGAATTGTAGGCAAATGTGACGTACGGCAACGCGATATCCCAGTCGGCATGGTTGGTAGAAACATAGCGAGCATGTCTGTAAGAGTTCGATTTAGACGCTCCGTGAGTCCATTGGTTTGCGGGTGGTACGACGTAGTCAGCTTGTGTCTCGTTTGACAGGACTGCAAGATGTCGGCTATGACCTTCGACAAAAAGGTGCGGCCATGGTCTGTAAGCAGCTGCCATGGGGCTCCTTGCTGCAAAACCACGTCCTTGAGGAGGAAGTCGGCGACATCTGTGGCGCAGCTTGTTTGGAGAGCTCGTGTGATGGCATAAAGCGTGGCGTAGTCGGGGGCCACAGCTATCCACTTGTTACCCAAGGAAGACAAGAGGAAAGGACAAGAGTAGGTCCAAGCCAACGCGGAAGAACAGTTCTGGCGGAATGTCAAGGGGTTGAAGGCATCCGCCGGGAAGCGTCGATGGTGTTGTGCGGCGCTGGCATTTCTCACAAGCCGCAACGTATCTTTTGACTGAGCGTGCAAAGCCTGGCCAAAAGAAGCCTCGGCGTCTTCGGTCGTAAGTGCGTGACACACCAAGGTGACCAGCAGTCGGAAGGTCATGAAGTTTATGTAGAACTTCCAAGCGAAGGTGTTTCGGAATGACAAGCAGCAGGGCCGGTCCATCCGGCTCAAAACTTTGGCGGTATAATACACCATCGTGGAGCACGAATTAACAATAGGACTGATCGGAATATGGTGATTCGAGGCGCTCAATGATAGCACGCAAGGACGCATCATGGCGCTGCTCGTCACTGATGCCTGTCATTTGCGAAAGGAAAAAGACGCAAGGCTTGGTGTCAGTGTCAGGTATAGATCTCGACTCAGCAACCGCGTAGCGGGACAGGCAGCCTGCGTCCTGATGTAGGCGTCCGGACTTGTACGTTACCGTGTAGGTATACTCTTGCAGTCGTAGAGACCAGCGCCCAAGCCGGCCAGTAGGATCCTTCAGTGACGAAAGCCAACATATAGCGCATGGTGTTCCGTTATTACAGAGAAGCTCGTGCCTTATAAATATGGGCGGAACTTCGTGACAGTCCAAACAAGAGCAAGACATTCACGCTCTGTTATTGAATAGTTGCGCTGGGCAGCTGTGAGAAGGCGGTTAGCGTATACGATGACTCGGTCGTGTCCCCGCTGGGGTTGGGCTAGGACGGCTGATATCACGTGACCACTCGCATCGGTTCTGACTTCTGTCAGAGCGGGCGTGTCAAAGTGCACCAATATAGGTGGAGTCGTGAGGAGGGTGATGAGTTGAGAAAAAGCGGAAGCTTGAGCGGAACCCCACGTAAAAGTCACGTCTTTCTTCAGAAGGTCGGTGAGTGGTCGAGCGATTGTTGCAAAATCTTTCACGAACCTTCTAAAATAGGAACAAAGTCCCACAAAGCTCCGGACATTCTTGACAGACTGGGGTACAGGAAAGCTCGTGACGGCACACATTTTTTCTGGGTCAGGCTACACACCTGATGCGTCGACAAGGTGGCCTAACACCGTAATCTGCTGGCGGCTGAAGTTACATTTCGACGAGTTTAGTTGACGGCCAGCAGTGCGGAAGATGTTGAGAACCGCTGACAAACGCTGGAGGTGCGTCTCAAACGTAGGCGAATATACAAGGACATCATCCAGGTAGCACAGGTATGTTGACCACTTGAACCCTTGCAATAGCGAGTCCATCATACGCTCAAACGTGGCTGGGGCATTGCATAGCCCAAACGGCATCACCTTGAATTGGTATAGGCCGTCGGGAGTTACAAACGCACTCTTTTCTTGGTCTTTCTCGTCCACCGCAATCTGTCAATAGCCAGAACGTAGGTCAATTGAAGAAAGGTATCGCGCGCCATAAAGACGATCGAGGGCGTCATAAATTCGGGGCAAAGGATAAACGTCTTTTTTCGTAATTCGATTAAGATGGCGGTAATCAACGCAGAATCGCCACGTGTCATATTTCTTTTTAACGAGCACAGCGGGACATGCCCAAGGGCTCGAGTAGGGTTCAATAATTCCTTTGGCTAGCATCTTGTTAACTTCTTCTTGAATTACTTTACGATCTGTGGCAGACACCCGGTATGGTCGGCGGTGAATGGGAGGAAAATCAGCAGTATTAATGCGGTGCTTCACGACAGAAGTCTGACCGAGTTGACTGCCATCGGTGTCAAATATGTCGCGGTAGGAAGCCAAAAGGCGGAATAGGACGTCGGAATGCTCAGGTTTGAGTTCCGTGTCGATCATGGTGTGCAAGGCCGAATCGAGGGATGTGGCATCCTGCGGGCGACACGATCGGAGCATGCGTCTGCCGCAAAAGCGGTGACGTGGGCGTCTATTAGGGTCGAAGCGTGGCGACTGAAATTCAGTTTGGTAGTACTTGCTGCGTGAAACCAAAATTGATAATGGGCAGACATGCTTGGTTAGAGGCCATAGTTACGACGGAGTGTGGCACAGTGATGTCGCGCGACAGGAGAACCTCAGGAATGGGCGTGATGACATATTCACCGTTAACAGCGGGTGAACTTGTTGCCAATTCAAGGAATATGAGGGCTTTTGGCGGTATCCATCTGAAGTCTGTGGTACAGAGGTTTTTCGGCATCTCGGGGCGAGAATCTGGAAGAAGAGGAAGTTCTAAACAGAGAGTCCCGGTGGAACAATCGATCAGCGCCGAATGCGTCGATAAGAAGTCCATCCCGAAGATGAGATCATGAGGGCAATTGTCGATCATGGTAAATAAAACAGGAACATGGTGGCCGGCAAGGCTAATACGTGCGGTACACATTCCAATGACGGCCACAGTTTCACCATCGGCGACACGGACGGCTTGTGTTGCGGCAGGCGTGAGTACTTTTTTGAGGCGGCGACAAAGACGAGCACTCATGATCGATACCTGAGCTCCAGTGTCAACTAAGGCCGTCAAAAAAAGACCGTCGGCATGCACTTCCAGCAAGTTCTTATTAGTAGGGAACGTCAATGGAGGATTTGGGTCACTCGCACTTGAGGCAGCACTACCTCCAGGAGCTGCATAATCTAGTTCTCCGTCCGGGACGATCCGTAGTTAGTCGGCGATGGATAGCGGCGGGTTTGGGGCGACGGCGAACGGCGGCGTTGCGGTGACGGTGAGCGAGTGGTAGAGCGGCTGTGAGGTGCGTCAGAAGCAGGATACTCACGGCTAGGTGAATACCGACGGGGGTCCGCCTATGGCTGAGGAGAAGAAGAAAATTGGCTCCAAGGGTGGGGCGTCCAAGGACTGCGACAGTAGCGGGAGACATGGCCGACCCGGTGACAGCGGAAGCCAATTGGCTTGTCGTCTGCTGTTCTCCATTCCGTCGGATTGCGGAATCGCGGAAGAAAATATGAGTCGTGGCACGGTGCATTTATTGTCATCAGTGTGGAGGCGGGTCGAGAGACAGAGCAGGCCACAGGAAATCTGAGCTTTGCAATTTCTTGCCTCACAACGGTTTGAATAACGGAGACCGCCGGAGGCATTTGTGCTGCGCCATGGTCGAGTGGAAGTGAAGGAAATGGCGCCGGACTTGACGCCTCAAGCTCCCGTCGAACTATACACGTCACGTTCTCCTGCATGGGTGGCTTGGTAATGAGATCGGCGCAGGTAGATTTAGCAGCCATGTTTGGTAGTCGCGTAAATTGAGGCAGGACACGGCGGCTTTTGGACCTTTCGAAGCGGCGGCCTTCTTTAATAATCACGTCGATGGTCGTGACGTTAGTGTACACGAGCAAGTTGAAGGCATCGTCCGCGATGCCCTTGAGTATGTGACCCACCTTGTCACTCTCTGGCATTTGCTCGTCTACTTTCCGGCACAACGCGAGCACGTCCTGTATGTACGAGACATATGACTCTGTTGAGGACTGCACACGAGTGGCGAGTTCTTTTCGCGCTTCCATTTGGCGACCAGACGGGTTTCCAAAGATGTCGCGTAGTCACTCCTTGAAGATATTCCAGCTGGTGATCTCGGTCTTATGGGCGTCGAACCAAACACGTGGGGTGCCGTCCAAGTAAAAGATTACGTTTGCGAGCATCATGCTAGAATCCCATCGGTGTGTCTGGCTAACACGCTCATTCATGCGGAGCCAGTAGTCAACATGCAGCCCAGGTTGTGCGGAGAATGTACAGGGATCACGCGGGTAGGGCATCGTCAGGTATGTAGTGGCTGGAGCTACAGATGGAGACGCTGGCGGGTTGTCGTTGGTAGCCATGGCCGGAGACGGAACGAAGCGGCCACTGCGAAGCTTCGTGGTGAGGACGGGCAACGTTCCACCTCCACCAAATGACCTGGAAAATGCTTGACCTTTGTCCAAGCATTTTAATCTACCAGGTCATTCGTTTGACAAGATTATGGTGACACTATTAGAATCAGGCTTTAAATCGCACCATGATCGCGAAATTCGAGAATCATTTTTGATTCACAAGTTCAACAGTCTGTTATCCGGCAATAACGAATGCGTAGGCAAAGTGTCATGCCTTTCTACGATGCCATGACGTCCGCAATTTTGCGAAATATTTAAAGAAGCATCCCTAACGTATTCTATACTTTCTAAAGGTTATCACATATATAATATTTTTTTTATTTTTTATTATTTGTTTCATGCGTGATCCTCGTCGTCAATGGCGAATGTTATGAATGCCTTTTTACATGCCCACAATCTTGTCTATCGTATTACATTTTTAATGGCTTTTTAGTGTAGTCACGGCTGTTTCAAAGAATTTTTGTGACACTCACATGCTAATTGCGCGTGTCTTGTACTGACGTGTTCATGCCTGCCCATAAAAGCAGCCACATACTCGTATTTCTGTTAATCCTGACGAAGGCCGCGCCACGGCCGGAACGTAGAGTAAACAACTATGAAATTTTCGTAAGTGTGATCCTTTATTCCTAATTGTATATATATATATATATATATATATATATATATATATATATATATATATATATATATATATATATATATATATATATATATATATATATATTGCCATGGCCACGAAAGACGAGAGGCTCGGAGCTCCGGCGCACGGGAAGCTAGAGCGAAGAAGAGAAGAACGAAGTCAGAATAAGAACAGCTGACCCAGGATCGGGTGTTGTCTCTTGTTCTCTCTCTAGTTCACGACAATGGCGCAGCCCGACAAGTGAACCCTCTGCGGCAAGCCACCGGTACCTGTCATCGTGGTTCATCGGCAGCGTGGGCTTCTCCATCGAGGAACGTCGTTCATGCTACCTTGGCAATAGGGTCCCACCCGCCGCTTCAGCTACCCTTCAGACCACTAGTGGATGGCGTCCAGGCCTCCCCAGAGGTTCTAAGGCATGACCTGATTGACACCCTGCCACCGTTTCACGGCAGGGACTCCCACCAGTTCCTGTCTTTTGGGAAGGCCGCTCACGCTTCCCATGGCCTACTTTCCCGTTTCGGTACTCTTTCAACATATCAACCGCCACGGAACACCGTCCAGGCTTCCCTGCTCATCAACCTCGCCGGCGTGAGTTTCACTCGCCTTTTTTTAAGTGTGAATACACTTTATAAGCGACCCCAAACCATCCACCGCCGTCGGCGGCGTCCGCAGTCTTCTCTCTATCTTTAAAAGAAAGAGGACTTGGCGGGCCGCAGCGCGACGCTCTACCGAATAAGCCACGGACGCGACGCTGATATCGGTGTCAGTAACGCGCCTTACATCTTTAACGCCGCTGCACGCGTCCCCCTCCCCCTTCGCTCGCTCCTCCGCTCTCCTCACTCGCTGCAGCTGCGCGCGCTCCTCTCTCTCTCGCGCGCGCGCCCGCCTTCTCTCTCAGTCTCCCGTCGAGAGCGGGTCGTGCGATGGATGTGCCGGAGGCAACGCTACCATCAACAACGAATGCAATACAACCGAATGCCAGCACTGCACCCGTCGTTGGAGGTGACGGTACCGCGGTGGTTTCGCCGACGTTGGATGACAGGGCGGCGCTGCGAAGGGCTCGTGAGACCGAACGTAAGCGGGCGAAGCGTGCAGCGGATGCCGAACTGCGTGCTCGCGAGGCCGAGTGCAAGCGGGCGAAGCGTGCAGCGGATGCCGAACTGCGCGCTCGCGAGGCCGAGATGAGGCGTCAGCATCGAGCCGCGAACGCGGCCCAAGAAGCGGAACGACAACGCAAGCGTCAGGCGGAGAAGGGCGATGACGGCCGGCGTCAAGACGCCGCTCGCAATCGTCAACGGCGAGTGTACGTTCCCGAAGCCGTTCGAGCCAGTGAACGTGCCGCGCGGGAGAGGGTGCGAGCCCTGGACTTTGCTCGTCCGGACGCGCGTTTCAAACGCGACTTTGTGGATCGCAGCTTCGGTCACAGCTGCGCCGTGTGTGACCGGCTGTGGTTCGATAACAACCTGAGCTGCATTTCCGGCGTGAGGAACGAGACCAACAAGTTGAACGCGTTGCGGGTTCTTTGGAACGAGTTCGGGAAACGGTCGGGCGAACACCGATGCGACGACATGGATGCGCAAGACCCGCGGCTGGCTCCCTTCGGTGCGTTCCGGGTGTGTGCGTCTTGCCGAGAGTCCCTGCTGGCCGGGCGGGTTCCGCCGTTGAGCAAGAGCCACGGCTACGCGTACCCGCCTCGTCCCGCGGACCTCCCCGATCTGAACCCGGTGGAAGAGCGCCTCATCTCGCCTCGACTCCCCTTCATGAGCATCAGGCGGCTCACGCGGGGCAACGGTCAGTACGGCATTAAGGGACAGATCGTGAACGTGCCCATCGACGTTCCGAGCGTGGTGGAGTGTCTTCCGTGGCTGGTTCCCGAGGACGTTGCGATAGACCATTACACCATAAAGGCACCATAGTGTGATTAATAAATATAATAGTGCGAATTAATAAATACCCCTTAGCATCACCCCGTGCATTCGCACTTAACCATGTTCACCCTCAGGGAAATGCTTGGGAGTTTTTTATGTTTACAGATACTGGCAATATTAGCACGAATCTTCACGACATCTAACATGAAAAACATTGCCATATAATCAGCGCACATCAGTGCTAGTAATAACTGTTCAACGTGCTTTCATTCCTTGGCAAAAGCGAGGCTGAAGCTGAGCATGGGTACGCCATCTAGCAGTTGCTCAGAGCTTTCCTTGCTCGGCCATGAAAAAGCTTCAGTGGCCACTTTTTACGAAAGTAAATATCTCTATGTGATGGCTACGCAAATTTGTTTACTTCCCACCATTACCATAGTTATTGAACGGTAGCTGCATCAGAGTGCCCTCTAGTTAACTTTCGAACTCTGCGGGAAGCATTAGACCTTGTGCTATAGGGGAAAGTATTGCCAACGCCAATGAAGCGGTACTCTTTGTACCTTATATACAACGCATACGCTGGGTTTTATAAAAGCATTTAGTACGTATTACTCTACTATGGAAAAGCAAGAAGCCGTCCCGGTTAAACGACTGGATGAAAATCAGTGAACGCAGCCGTAGTGTTTAAGAGAATCTTATTGCCAAAAAATACACATGCGTGTTTGAGTGCTTAGAAAAAGCAGGTATCGATTTAGACTACTAAGTACTCTGCTATAGGACAGCATGGAGCCGTCCCGTGGGAATGTTTAGAAAAACTGGTTAACGATTTAGAGCATTTGGTACTCTACTATGGGAGAGCTTAAAGCCGTCCCGTAGATATGAATACGAGGCGCACCCTACAGTGGTGTCTCGTAGGAATAGGGGGGGGGGGGATAGAAAAAGTGGGTAACGATTTAGAGTACAGGGAACTGAACACGTTACGTCGGGCACGTTTTGCTCGTCGCTGTCTTGATATAAACCCAGCTAATCGCCAGCGTTGATGGAACGTATTTTTCCATGTTCGCTGGTCATTGACATAAAAAAAAGGAGAAGAAACGGGTACCGCCAGTCCCGCTACTTGAACCATAGAGGCCGCAGCAGCTGACTACGCCGACTCTTCATGCGACAGCTGTAGAGGCCCCGCTCCTTTCCTTTTTCCTCTATCCTTTCAATATGGCCTCCGAAATTGTAAGCATGCCACGTACTTGCCATCTCGACGTCATGTGTTTGCTGTCTCGGAGGCCATGTTTTTGACTCGTTGATATTGTATAACCCCAGTTGTAGAAGTGTGCGCCGAGGCGGTTTCGACCGGCGGCGGCGTAGGGCTCGTTTCAAGGAGGAGTGGTAGGTGTTGTGTGGTTATACTACTAGTTATACTAGTAAAAGTTCTTCGAGCACGCCACGTAAAATCACCAGCTGTGGCACCGGTGGCGTAGAAACTTGTCCAAAAAGCTCTTTACTCTGTTTTTTTTTGTTGCTTACTTAGCTCAAATTCAGAGCTTTTAACAATACCGGTGGAAAATGACATATGAGATTAATAACATAAAAGAGGCAATTTATTTTTTGAACATGCGTACTGAAAATTTGAAAAAAAAATGGGGCGAGGAGGTGTACTTATCTCAAGCCATGTATGGTATATTATTAATTTTCGGGGAAGTTTAGCTTTTGGTAAATTGCGATTACCACGGCTACAATCGAACACGCATCAGAACACCGTGCTGCCGCTGTACGTATATTGAATGTGTGCTTGTTGCTTCCAGAAATGTGCAGCATTTTTTTTGTACCGTGTTTGCATATGTTTCACAAGATTCATGGCGGTAAGCTGCTGGCATATATTTTGAAAGAACGATGAATCTAGTCTTTAAAGACGCGCGCACACAACAGGATTCAACACACGCAAGCTTGGGATAGCAACTCTTTAATGAAGCAACACGGTTCGAAAGGAAAACCAAGACACACATGCACTACACGTGATGCAGCTCGTGCAAATGAAAACACTTCGTATGAGACAATTAGATAATAATTAATTACCAACACGTGCCCATGCATCGTAAAAAGCATTAGGATTTAATGCAGGTCATGATGCATTCTAAATTATATTTTGCTAAGATGATCAACCATGATAACGCTATAGAAGGTACACGATCAGGACCATGTTTTTTTTTTCTTTTGCAATTCATAAGCTTCAGTCAGTTCGCTCTCGCACATCGCGGTATTAGATATATGCTTCCATCAGTTACCTCTTTTATTTATTCAATTGCTGGGTATCATTAAACTCGGGTGAGCAACCACACACTCTGCAGTCGAGCTGTCGTGTCTCCTTTCTCTGAAGGGACGGACGTTTCAGGTTCCGTGAGCGTCCCGCCTGGCCTATTCACTCTACCACAAAACAAGGTATGGCTAACGTCCCTGTCCTTCCTTTCCTTTTCCTCCTCTTCCTACCACAAGGCAACGGTATGCGACGTATGACATCTAAAAAAATAATGAGCCCTTAAATGTATACATACACGTCTTTCCTCACATATTTGCGAATCATTCGGTTAATCTATTACATGGCTAGTAGTGCACCTGCTCTTTGATTTCCACTTTTTGATGATGTCACAAAATCGCCAAAGCAATGCATGGCAACGAGAATGTGGCAACTTCTCTTCACGATCTTCACTGAACTGTATCCGGTGATTGAAAATTACGAGAAGACCATCAAGAGGCTTCTCAGCCGCTAAGTTGAGCAAATACGTTTTGACTCTTTTCAGGGGCCCGTTTTTAATGATGCCCAGTAATGAAATAAGTGCGAGTTTGAACTGATGGAAGCATATCAAATATCACAATATGCGAAAAGAAACTGAATCATGTAAAATTCAAAGAGAAACATGGTCCTCATCTTGCACCTTCCATAGCATTATTCCGAAAAGAGGCTGATCATCTTTTAAGGGAAATGTAATTTAGAATGTGCATTGCTCTGCGTTAAATATCCGTGGTTTTAGGGTGCATAGGCATATGTTGGTAATTGATTATCATCAAATTATCTCATGCGCAGTGTTGTAATCTGTACTAGCTGCATTTGGCTGCTATATACTTATTGTGCGGGATGTGGATTTGTTGTGTTTTTTTTGTTCATATCTCACGATAAAGAATAATAACTGCTTCACGTGAATAACACCAAAAAGAAAAAAAAAGAAAGGCAGAACGCTGCGCATTTGTGGAAGAAATAAGCATACCTTGAACATACGAAGCGTGTTGGCACGTTGTTCTGATGTGTGTCCGATCCGAGCCGCATCGGATCGCAATTTGACGAATGCTAACCGAGTGGCGACAACTTCCCATAATTTATTAATGTACTGTACATGACTTGAGATAAGTACACCTGGCCCATTTTTTTGTGAACTTTCAATATGCTCAGAAACCAAGGCTGGACAGTTTCGCGATGCTTGAGTATCGCGAGAGCATTTTAGAGATACTCTTGAGTATCTGTATTGCTGTATCGGACTTCTTTTTCAAAACTGTATTTCTATCTCAGTAGTGAAATACTTTTACGCTGTAGCCTCGCCGCGGTGGTCTAGTGCCTAACGTAATCGGCTGCTGACCAGCAGCATGCAGGATCAAATCCCGGTTGCAGCGGATGAATTTCCGTTGGAGGCTGAAATGTTGTAGGCCCGTGTGCACAGAATTGGGTGCATGCAGATTATAAAATCCCAGGTGGTCGATATTTGCGGAACCCTCCAATACAGTGTCTCTCATAACGATATGGTGGCTTTGAGACGTTACACCCCACATATGAATTATCATTTGTTTTACGATGTACTGCGCATTTTAAATATTATGCTGCACATAATATATGTCTGTATGGAGTATGAATATCCCCGACACAGAGAAAAAGTATTTCAGTATCTGCATTGCTGTATCTGAATTCGAGAATACTTTTTTCGTCTTTTTGCAAAAGTATCCCTGAAATATCCCGTTACGTCAATTACGAATTCATCTCAGTATCCGTATTTTAGGCTTCCAAACCGTGTATTTTGATATCTGCATTCCGGAATACTTTTTCGGGTATCTGCCCAGCCCTACAAAAACAAAGTATTTACGAAACGTTTGCCCATTATCTTCTAGTAATCTCAGATGTCATTATCTGCCGTTTGTCTGGAAGCTCTGAATTTCAGCTAATTAAGCAAAGAAGTCACAGTAAAGAGCTTTTTGCATTTGTTGTTTGTTGTAGGCCCGTGTGCTCAGATTTGGGTGCACGTTAAAGAACCCCAGGTGGTCTAAATTTCCGGAGCCCTCCACTACGGCGTCTCTCATAATCATATGGTGGTTTTGGGACGTTAAACCCCACATATCGATCTATTGCATTTGTTGTTTCGGTTTCCACGCCAGCGGCGCCACAGCCGCCGACGATTTTGGCCGGCGTGCGCAGACGACACTGCCGCCGCCGACTCGGAACGACCCCCCCCCCCCCCCCCGCCACCGCAACCACTGGTCGAAACCACCTTTGCGCACACCTCTACCCATCATTCCCATGCTCGCTGAGGCGCCGTGCGTTGCAGTTCCCATAGACACTAGCACCAGAGCTCCCTCTAGTAAGGTTTGTAGGAAACTCTATGGCGGCAGCTGCGCGCAAAACAATGCTAAAAAATTTATTGTTTATAAAAACAACTACGAGAAAGGGTGCATGATATGCCAGTCATGCGAATAAAAGATAAGTTTGTAGTATCAAGCTCCGCTGATCGCCATCAAACTTTTCACAAAGAAAACATCTCTTGTTTGTTTACGGCGCGTACAAGTAACGCAGAGTGACCAGCGCTTGTATGAAGGCTGCGTTTTGCTATATGCTTACTAGCGCATAATTCACTTCATTCTATGTACGGCAAAAAGTGACGAAGTTGCATTCATATGGCTCACGGGACGGCTTTAAGCTCTCCCATAGTAGAGTACCTAGTACTCTGAATTGTTACCCACTTTTTCTAAACGCGCGAACCGTGACGGCTTACAGCTCTTCCATGGAAGAGTACAATGTACTCAAGGTCGATCTACTCAAGGTCGTTAAACAATTTTAAATCCTACGGATGCTTGATTTTGAATAACCACTGGGGCAGCGTAATGCTGTTCCATAGTAGAGTGCATCGTGCTCTAAATTGTCAAACATATTTCTCTAAGCATGGTGCTGTCATGTCGTGGAAAATTTGTTCTAGTCACAGCTAGTGAAATTATAGAGGAGGGAAAAATTCGTAGAGAGCTGACACTTCTATAGAGCTGTGTGGCCAAAACTAGAGTGTGCGGGAATTGAAGGTGGTTTTCCCCTCTCCTGACCTGCATTGGTATTCACGTCTCCCCTATGATAGTTCGCAAGTTTCGGTTTGGTTAGCACCAGGTGCCCGAAACTCTCAAGTTCCAGCGCTGGCAGTAGAGGGCGAAAAGTTGGGCGTTCCATCGATATGCGCGCATATTGGAGCGACTCACTCCTCCTTTAACGGTCGGATAATTTAGTTCGAAATTTCTCAGTTAGAGGCGCTAAAGCCGCTAAGATTTTTATTTCATGACGTCTCAAAAGATCGTTAAAAGCGTGCTTACCGGTCGTTTTTCATAAAAACAGTGTTCAACCTGTTTGTATTACTCCTACTAACAATAAAAGAGACATGACTGTTTGAATTTGAGTATTGAGAATATTTTGATGCCCGAAAAGCAGCCGCCTATTGGCATCGGGTGCATTTCGGTCAGTTGATTTGTTCAAATAGTACCATATGATATTTTTCATCGATCGGCATTGTGAGAGTTCGTTTTAAATACGCTTTGATATATCAATTCGAGTTTTTGTGTCAGATGTTACGTGCCGCTACGACGTAGCCAATGTATCTGAAGCAAGTGAATCAGCGCTTCACCAACGTCGCGCTGCGCGTATACCCTTTAGCATTAGAATTCAACTCCGGCTAAATACTCGGAGACTGCCTACGAAAACGGAATAATGATGCACAATGTGGGCGGCCTTACCGGTAGGTGAAAATACACTGTCATTTGCATCTAAACATGGCCCTTTTCATTTGCATGCACTGCAGTTTTTGTCGTTTCATAAGGGCTTGTTCCTTCAATAAGATGCACAAGTTGCGAATGTTTCAGATTTTTTAATTTGTTCTCACATTCGCTGAAGATATATTTTCTGCAAAACTTCGTAACACATGTATAACATGTAAACCATGTACCATCAGAGCATAAGTTTTATTTCTTTTGGCTGAAAATATGTAGGCGGCATCGTATCTTCAAAAAGTCCATGCATGGTAGAGTCAAGTGAACTTGAAGTACCTATACGCATTTCAACAATTTTTGTTAGTTTAGAATCGAGCACAATGTATTCGGATGAAAAATACAGCCTTTTTAAACCACTGTGCTGATGTAAGCATTAGAGTTGTTCACGAGACAACATGCGAAAGCAGACGCTGGGTATATATCTTTTGAACTAGCCGCGGTCAGTTCTACAAACACCCTATTTCTTTCGTACGAAGTCTTTTTCTTTCGCCACTCGCTCAAACTAGAATTTGTAACGTTGCCTTTTCATTTACTATTCAACTCTATCGACCTGAATTTTCGTTTACTAATCTACGTCGTTAAACTCGCCGTGGGTGAAATTGTTTGTACGTGGATCAGGATCCCGAATAGTCACCGCCGCTCACTGCACTGTATTTTTCACTCATGTATAGTTGTGATTGTAGTCGATTGCATATATATATATATATATATATATATATATATATATATATATATATATATATATATATATATATATATATATATATATATATATATATATATATATATATATATATATATATATATATATATATGGCCTAATAAGTGCAGAAACTTGAGTTGCTACAAGGTGATAAGTATAAAAGTAGATGCGCTTTCACATAACAAATTCTTTATTCAGCTGGCGTTTCAACGGGAGCCTTTTTTCAAGGCATATTACTATTTACGCATTTTTGTGTGTTCTTGTACCTCCTAGTGACAGGAGGGATGGGGACAGAAGAAAAGTATTACCAACCAAAAAAGAAAAAAAAAGAAAAAAAACGTTAGAAAGAAGCAACAGTGACATGGCGGGATTACGAAGGAACAGGAACTCGACAAACTAAGGCGAGCGTAAAGGAGCTATGCCGTCTTTATCAACAATACCTTCCAAGCAGCCACCTTTCCTCATATGTGGACATTTTTACCACAGTTTCTGTATTTCACCATCCGGTGCACTCCGCTAGCAGCTTGCCCTCCTTTGAAGTTTACAACAAATCGGTGGGGAGAGCTTAAGCGCTTCAAGTGCCTGTTGGTGGCGTTGGAAGACATGAAAGAGCCCTTATATGTGGCGCCGCTATCAATAATAAGTATATGCATTGGATCCTATGAGTGAAGGAAAAGAAAAAGAAGAAGAAAGAAAAAAGAAGGAAAAGAAAAAAGCACAGCCGGAACGCACTTAGCTGTGCGTTCCGGCTGTGCTTGAAGTGGCAAACCATTTCTCTATTGTCAGATGTATACGCTAAAAGCTTTGTTAGGGTTAATATTATATTTCTAATGAGAGACTAGGGTCGGAGTACTAATTAAAGATAGGCGTTTTCGTCTTTTATTGATCGTAACGCTCACAGAGTGCATGGGTGTTCATTTTACTACATTTTTATCGGGTTGGATTTGTAGATAAAGTAAGTTTCCCGTTGTTTCCCTTTCTGTTCCCGCTATCATTGGGATTATAAGCCATCGCTATTATTACTGAAGGATGATTATCACTGAAATGGGTAATGTAATTTTGTACTTTGTTTTTACTTGAGGAACTTAATTATTACCTGTTAATCGGTATTAGATGCAGTGTTGATAAAAATACTTGCAAACACAAAAATAAATCTGCTTCAGTATATTCTAAAGCACATTCCTTAAATACTGGTTAAATCCATACAGTGGCTTCTCAGAAAAAGGCACCTAAGTACAAATAAAAGGTTGTTTTGAGATTATCGCGTATAAAGTGGTATATGTGCTTTATTTCAAATTTAAGGACATTTTTATTAGGCATGGGCCATAAGCTCTACACCAATATCACTTCTCCTTACCGAGTAGAGGCGTCTGGCCAGGTGGGCCTCCTTTGTCGCAGTCCTGCCAGCGAAGTACTGTCGACGCAGGCTAAGTGCGCGTAGGCACTGCACTGTGTGGCGATCTGGCGAAATTCGTAACGAGTTCAGCACATTCACACGAGCTGTATTGCCATCATTAAAGGTGATCGCATCATCAAGACTTCATATTTTCTGTGTTAGGTGTCCGAGAACCAAGTTTTTAGAGGGAAAGTTGTTATCAGATCGAAACTCGGGTCACGCACGGCGCCGTTGTGTTCCGCTGCTGCCACCACCGTTGTTCATAACCACTATCGCTAATTAGGAGAAAAAAACACCTAGTCCCAAGGACCCAGTGAGGCTGCAAGCAAGGTCCACTGCTTGCTAGTCCAGTATTCTACCACTGAGCCACGGTGGTGTTTAGGACTTGATCGCGAATTTGCCTTAGGTAGGCTTGATGTCGGGAAAGGAATCGCAATAATATGAGTAATAAAGCGCTTTCAAACAGCAAAAGAACAACGAGGCATCAAACTGCGAATAGCATAACGAGGGGGTCTTCCAATGCTCCAATCCCTTATAAAAGCTTGTTTTTGAGCCCCTATTAACTGTGGTGCATACCAACTTGGTGCATAATTTCTAATCGTTGTGAGCCTCTCCAGGAACCATTGGCACAAAATTCCTTGTAAGTGTTAGCGGATACAACGTTTCTCAGAAGAATGACGAAAAATAGCATAGTGAATGTTGGACTAGGACCCAGAAAGTATTATTATTAATAACGTCACCGTGGATACCCAGCAAGATTGCTTGCACCGGTTGCCCAATGAGTGTTAAGAAAAGGTTCTGAAAGGCCGCTCTTCTATAGCTCTCGTTGTCACTGTGCGGCGCCTTCCGCGCAGGCCTGGCGTTGTTCTAGAGCACGCTCCCACACGACATTGTTGAACGACTCGGGTTTTGAGTTTTCCCTTGGAGGCATTTCGCAAGTAATTCGGGATTAGCAAGTTGCTCATAAATAGGCTTAACAGCATCAAGAACAGATGCCGGTATGTGTTCTTTGTGAACGTATGGTTCACCAATGAACTGGGCTTGGTTGAATTTCCACCAGGTGCGAGCGTCCTTCGGGCAAAAGCCGTGGGATGGATTGGTATCCGTTGATGCCATGTGGAAATATGTGGCCCACACAGCCTTTCGCATGTTCTCTAAGCTGCCTATATTTCTTCTAATGGCTAAACCATGATACTTTCGGAACTCTGCGAAGAACGCACGCAACGCGTCCAAACAACAAGTGCAAAAAAAAAAGCTCCCGCAAAGTACTTTTATCTGCGGCTAAACATTAAAGCCGCGTTCACACTGAGCATTCCGGCCGCCGAAAGTGGCCCGAATCCGATCTCGCCGAAAGGGCCCTCTCCGCGCCGATCGCTCCCGGACCAATTTTTCCGGCGTCTGCCGCCGAATCGGCTCGCCGTGAACCAATAGGGGGCGCTAGCCGAGGAACTCGAAGAAATGGCGGCCGAGAGCAACTCGCTTGTCATGTCGCAGTCGAGTAGCGTGCGCGTAGCTGAAATGCTCTTCGAATTGGTTCGCAACCACGCGGTCCTGTACGATAAACGTCACCCGAAGCACAAGGACAGCTTGCTTAAGGACGACTTATGGGGGAAAATCGGAAGCGAGCTCGGAATGACTGGTAAGTACGAGTTTATGTGCCTATATTGCTTTGCTCTTTGTGCTGTGGAAGTACTCATGCTTCTCGTCCGCGTTGCAACGTACGTGGAAACGCACGCGTACTGGCCGTTTGATCGTGCTCTTCAGCGCGCTGATTGATGTCAACAACGGAAATGCTAGACAGACATCGAGCTCACTGTGAACGATGGGCTCAGCGATGCAGGTACGCTGCAGGGGAGACAGCGCGGGCATTGTGCACGTCTGTTCACCATCCTGCTTGTCCTGCGTTGTATTCACGAATGCCGCATGAGTTGAGTTTGATTTGACACCGAAAGGCAGCACGTTTGTGCTGGCTTGACGCATTGTAAAGGCGCATCATTCGAAGCATGTTTGTGCTGAATTGAACACGGTAGCAACCTAATTTAAGGTCTAGAAACGTTTCCCAATACGCTGCTTAGCTGGTTGAATAGGGCGAGTGTGGCGATACTTACCAAAAAGAAGTAATGAAAGCATAGGCGTTTTTCTAAAGCAGGTACACTCTGCAGCAGGTCCTCTCCTCCAGAAATAAAAAATTATCACTACGCGCAGGGTTAAAAATAGCGCGCATTTGAACGAGCGAGTCATACAGCTATGCATACTTAGATTGTCTTGTGCATTACGTGCTGCTCTTTCGTCCCGTAAGTATATGCAAGCAACTTACTGTTTTGTGAACCTAGCGACATTCACCTTGTGTTGATGTAAAATTTTCAAGGATGTGAAAAGCATGCCTAATACGTAAACTGAATTCTTCACAGGAATGCAAGCACATGCCAAATTCAAGAACTTAAAAGACACCTTTACGAAACACAAGAATAAAATTAGGGCTCCATGAAAAGTGGTGCAGGGGCTGCAGATGTTCCCACCGTCAAATGGGTGCATTTCGAGGCAATGATGTCCTTGATGGGTCCCATACTCAAAGAACCAATGTAAGCCAAATTTTGTGATCCTTTTTATTTTTTTATAAATCACTCAATGCAATGAAAGTGTACACAACTTCAAAAAAAAAACAACACAAAGACATACTTTTCTCTGGTATGCAGAACTGCCGGCCACAATTGCACATGCTAAAAAGAAAATCGCAGTTTGTTTACTTGCACAACAAATCAAGAATTCATTAATGCCCCTACAACGAAATACGTCAGCTGAGAACAAATATTACAGCCACGATGAGCTGATAGAACGGTAGAACACTACTGCATAAGATTCTGAGCTTAGTAGTTATGCTGTTTAGCAATTTTCAGAGTGACACATCAGTGAACACGTACACACAAAATGCAAAGCACAAAGTAAACGTTTCATGGTTACTGATGCACTGGCCTCACTGCTTGTTGATGTCAAATAAGCTTAACAAATAAATCAGCATACTTTTATTTACAAAATCATGAAGACTACAATGAGGAAGCAATTACACCAGATGACATTAACATATTTGATTAGTATATGTTTATAAAAAGAACACAGCGTACTGCATAACTTGCTCGTCGAAATTTTTTAAGGCCTGATTGCTGTAGCATAACTAAAAAAATGTTAATGTTTTCCAGCATTTATACAAACGTAGGATTCATCAATCCCGATCGGTAAGTTGTAAGACAGGTACCAAATTAACTTTGCCAGCAGGAAAATGCATGATAGTGCTAAGAAGATGATGAAAACAATTGCTATCACCTAAAAAGCCATTTTCTGCATGCCTACCAAAGACGCTAACAATCAAATGAACGCGTGAAGGAATGGATGTGGTAAAAGTGAACGTTGTGAGGTGCACTTTTTTATAAGTCAAGCAAATAGGGCTTGCAGTGGAAAAGCATGTTACCTGATAAAGTTAACATCACTTGTGCATTCAGAAATAAAGTTTAAGCAGTATCTCATCCCGTAATATTATCGTGATTTTGCGACATTCACCAACAATAATTATTTCTCATTGATAAAATGTTACTTTCTCCACATCACAAATGTTTCACGCGAGTTCATCTTTCCGACGTTTCACATAGAGCATCAGGTGAGCGGAGTCCGGCGCCTGCAAGTAACAGCAGCAGTGGCAACGCAGATGAGGGCCAGGTCGACTACGACAACTATGTCACAGTCATCTTGGATGAGCCTCTAGAACAGCCTACATCTTCGTCCGGTGCAACACCTGCAAACACCGAGACAGACAGGTCAAAGCAATTTTTTTAACATAAAATATCCGAAGTGAAACGTTGCACGTTTCATTTTACTCTTTAGCTGTAATACAATATTCATGTACCCAACACCAATCTACTTTGTAGGTCAGACAGTGCAGAGGGTGAATAAAATACAAGGAAGCAGGCTGAGCGGTAAGTTGTTCCAACAAAAGCATGACAGCTTTTTTTTTTATCCGGCATTCGCACTTGCTATATGTTACGATACTTCTCTTCGCTGGCGTTATGTCACTCAGTTTTCTTGTTTTTCACTGACAGGCCACGCAAGGTTCCAAGAGTAGCGGCCAGTGGTGCATCGTAAGAACTAAAGCTCTGACAATGTAACGAACATGTGTATAAAGTAGGCATTGCTTTTTTTCAGTTGATCAAAGACAACCTCCCACATTGACATCGCAAGCGAATGCCTTCAACAACTGCGTGCCGTCAAAGCAGCACAGGAATCCAAGGAAGAGCACGACCTTCCGTATTTTTTCGCCATGACATTGGCGCAACAGCTACGCTTGTTAAACTCCCGCCAGCAGGTAGATGCTATAACAGCAATACAACAAGTGATGCAAAAAAAAAATCAGTGAAGCAAGGCTTGAACTCGAATTCGGCGATTAGCTTTAAAATGTTCTTTAAAATTGGACTTTTAAATTGGACTTTAAAGTGTTCTTTAAAATTGGACTTTAGCTTAATACTTGCTTTTTTACAACACTGATTTTTTTTTTTCATGAAAGTACACAAAAGAAACTTGGATTGGATTTGCGGGATTTAACGTCCCAAAACCACCATATGATTATGAGAGACGCCGTAGAGGAGGGCTCCGGAAATTTCGACCACCTGGGGTTCTTTAACGTGCACCCAAATCTGAGCACACGGGCCTACAACATTTCCGGCTCCATCGGAAATGCAGCCGCCGCAGCCGGGATTTGAACCCGCGACCTGCATGTCAGCAGCCGAGTAACAAAATAAACTTGGTAAAGCAAGTGAAAAGATTTGTATTTCAGGAAAATATAAATTTCACTTTTCGAGTGGCATCTCCCCTAGTTGAAAAACAAGGAAGGAAAATAGGAGGAAAAGAACGGCAGGGAGGTTAACCAGCCTACAGGCAGCCGGTTTGTAACCCTGTGCATGAGAGGGTGATGTGGGAGATAAAAGATAGAGGGAAGAGAGATAAACACAGCACATTCGGCAGCACACGCACGTACACTCAGTCATTGTCTAGTCTTGTAATACACTTTTTATGCATATAGTTGAAAAACAATATGCATGAAAAGTGTATGTAGCAAGTGTTTTGTCGCAGCTTTGTAAGTTGAGTTGATTCTGTTGGGCAGGTTGCTTGATGTGTATTGTGAACTGTAAAGAGCAGACCTCAGGACATACAGCAGAACACCTCTAGCTTTCATCTTTGTTTGAAGTCAGTATTTTCCTGTTTTGTGCTGCAACATAATGCACACATTTTAAAACATCATGGCAGTTGTGTCTACGTTTACAGAACAGTTTTAGTGTTTCATCATAGACATCACGAGGAGGATTAGGTTGTTTCTCTGCTTGACTGTCATGATAACAATAAATGGTTCACTCACCACTGTACAGTCTTGTGTCCATTATCTTGCTCTCTTGCCAAGGCACCTTGCCGTTGGTGATGAAGTGCTTTTCCAGGAGGTCCCGCATTTCATACGCACACCTGGGAGAAAAATTTCTAGACAGTGAAATACACTATACCATAGCACTGCAAATTACCCTGCTCATAAGGATGAGCTTTTATTGTTGGCTAATGCTAGTGCATGGCTTACAATTTAAGGCCCACCGTGAACCTCGCCACATGAAAATATCTTTACCTTGTGGCGTGGCAGCCAGTCTTCGGTAGAGATGGCAGAGCAGCACTGCTGGTGTCATCAGCCCTCCAGTTGCCTTCGGTGATGTTACCCTGCCAGTCAACCTGATCAGCTGTCCCTGGAGGGCAGTAGGTGCACCGAGATGTCTCCGACTCTTTCATCATGAAATTGTGAAGAACCACGCATGCGGAGATAATTCGCCGGATGTTATCGTCCTAGGCTTTGAAAGGACGCCGCAGGATACGCCATCTTTGAGCCATTATGCCAAATGCATTTTCGATCACCCGACGAGCTCGGCTTAGGCGGTAATTGAAAATCCTTTTGCTGTGTGCCTCCGCAAAGGCGATAGGTTCGCAATTGGTTTTTTCTCCTTGAGATGCCTCTTCAGGTGTTGAAGTGAGGAACGGTTGAAGACCTGCATAAATGATTATCCCCGCACCTACATGAAAAACACGTCATCCTGATAGAGCTTCACAGTAACGCAGCACAGAACACATAGGCACACGATCAATTAACACATTGTGCCATGTTTTTGTTTCATGTTCATGAAAGTTCATCAAAAACATACTTCCACAGAGAAAAAAAACGTACTTTCAAAGAGAAGCGCCAATATGTGGTGAAGTGCTTTAGTACCTCTAACATAAACCAATCACTGCGTTTAGTTATGGCATCATGTTTCGGCTGCTCGTCACTATAGTGATTTCAGTGTACTGAACCGCCTCAGATTAATAGCACAGAGCAATTCACTCCAGTACTAAAAGAAATCAAAGGGGCAACTTGCCTTTCCGAGGATACGGCCGCATCAAGTATGTCTTCAAAGAAAACGCTTCATCTCCGACCAGGTAGAAAGGAATGCGGCCAATGTTCCCCAGTGGTGCATCAGGGGGAAATCCTTTATTCTTCGAAAAGATAATATGAGGCAGTTGGCTTTCGCTGAATACTCCACCATCTGAATTGCTCCCATGGTGCCCAATCTCCACATAAATAAACCTGAAAATGTTAAAACATTATTTCATCAAGCACTAGCATGCATGTCTTTTATGATTGTTTACATGCAGAGGCCAAAACAAATAGATAGCGACCGTCCATGCAAATACCACGGCCGCTAGAAGCTTTTTCATCCTGCAGTGGCCGTGCAACTACAAAGCCTGAAATGTAACACCAGCTTTTTAAAGGCTAAAAATTACAGGACTGCTTTTTCACAATTTTACGTGCATTTACATGCACATACTGCCACTTTCTACTTACTGTTGCATCGAGAGTAAATAAACATGTACCTGTAGCAGGCGTCGCTGACAGCAAGCATCGATTTACTGAAGAAGTGTTTGTAGTTATAGTCCTCACTTCCCGATTTGGCAGGGCATTCGATGGCGATGTGTTTTCCATCAATTGCACCCACACAGTGGGGCATGTTCCAACGTTCCTCAAACTCTTCTGCAATCTGATGGAATGAAAATATCGATAATGGCTTTTGTGGGAATAACACACGCATGTTTGTACAGCAAAAATTAAGGTAGACGTTGAACAGGCAAGCCAAATGTTCCAGGTGCAACGTATGCAACATGCATTTATAACGTAAATTTTACCTGTAGCCACTCGCCTGCACTTGATGGACGGGCAACGTATATAGGACCAAGTACATCCCAGAGCACCTGGCACACTGTCGACACAATATAGCACGCTGTCGAACGACCATTTAAAAAGTTGAAAGATGAGCAGCGAAGTGTTTCCCCTGCAGCCAAGAATCTGAGAAGAAATAAATGTAGAAGCAAGGAGAGCGCACGTTTTCATGGTGGTGCAGGATTTAAGTAATGAGAAAATGTTCATATTTAAAAAAATAAACGTCACTCACAACATCCCCCTTTACGACATTTCGTCGGGTGGCTTTTTGCAGTTACAACTAGTTCTTAATGTTAATTAGCGAGACAAACCGAATGCCATGAAGTGCATGCACGTACATAAACAATGACGCTTTGACACTACGTAATAAAAAATCTATAGTAAACATTGCGTGTACCAAGCTGCCGCATCTAACTGCGCGAAACGTGTGAAATGCTCGCTCCTTACTTCACATTTCACAGCCACCCTAAGCAAATGAATGCTCTGGACGATTCATAAGGCAACCTTACCTCAAAGTTTGTGCAAGTCGGTGCTCGGGACTGATTGCCTTCCGGAAGTTGGTGTCCTTTTTTTCAATATGATGTTTCACAAGGTGCAACAGCGTGTCGAAAGTACGTGGAGGCATCCTGATGTATCTACGGAGATACAAATGGCACTGCGTGAAGCGCTACAAAACACCTATGCACCCAAGGGCACCTAAGCGAACGTTGTAATCAGAGTTGAACTCACTCTCGGTAAAACTCCACGTCTCGATCTCGTAGAAGAGGTAGCAGTTTGTTGGCCTGACCAAGGTTGGCGCGTTCCTGCAAAGCAGGCCGGACCCACCAACGTCGCAGGCGTCGTCGTTGCTTCAGCGACGTTTTTTCCTCTTCTTCATGCATTGCAAGGCTGCTGCTTGCCAGAAGAGCTAGCAGCAGTGCTGCTTCTTGCTCACTTGACAGCATAGCGGCTTAAGATAACAGTTTGACCGCGCAAAACAAAAAGATCGAGCTCGTCACGGGCACACTGGTGTTGCGAGCCGCTGACAACACCCGGGGAACGGCTGACCCGTTCCGCGCTCGCCCCGTAATTTATTGTTCACTCGGCAGATGACGCGCTATGGCTATATTCGGCGAATGCGGTGGCGTGGGGCGCATCCAGTGCGAACAACGCTGCATTTCGGCGGCAGGAGAATTTCGGCCGCTGTAAAAAGCGGATGCTTCAGTGTGAACTACGCTTTACTCGGCACACCCCGCACATGAAGCACTTGTTGCCAGACCAATTCTCTTTCCCACTAAACTTGTAAAAAATTAGTGGTCTTGATTCGACGCGTTTTTAGCTGTCCACGGGGGCACTCAGGTGAAGCTTACCAAAGTGGGAAAGCAGGCTGCCGCATAGGTTTCGAAATATGTGACTTTTAGACAAAAAATAGTCGTGCTAGAACAAACAAAGCCGTTCAGAAAAGGCTGCAAACTTCTAATTAAGCAAACAGTAAAAAAAAAAACTTGTTTTTTTTGATATTTTTGCTTGCCCTGTCCCCTGAATACTTCCTGTAAAAATTGCGCATTGTTCTAAAACGCAGCAACGGATCGCATGTTACAAGCGGATTTTTCTCCTTAGAACAGTGCTTTTTCTTATGGGCTGTTATCTCACCGCACTCTACGATAATGTGCAGAACAGACAGGGGTTCACCACAATCACCACAAACGGGGGTATGTATTATCACCAGTGAAGAGATGGCCGGGAGTGTGTTTTATAGGGGTGTCCTAGTCGACAGAAAAATGCGTCAATATATATGTCGCATTTTCTTTAGTGGTGCTAATCTTCTTATATGGTTCTTAAAGAGGTGAAGCCTGTTAGTCGTTTCAGTATTCCTCATTTACTATCAATTGTCTTTCCGTTTATTTATTTATTTATTTTCATACCTCAAGGGCCTCCTAGGAGGAGGCATTACATGAGGGGTGGTACAAGTGACAGACTAGAACAAAAAACGAGGGTAGGGGTGAGGGGGAGGTGTGCTACCAACATAACTATATACAAGACCGTTACAACAATAAATGAGTGAAGAAGCATAAAAGAAACTACATGGCCGGACACGCTACATGTTTTACATTGGGACCAATCAGAGTTTAAACAGCTTGGATAACCGCGCTTTACAGCAGTACAATGGTGCAAACATACAAGCGAGAATGCAAACAACGGCAATGAGCTAGGTAGCTATAAATTTGGTAAAAACAGAAAACAATATGATGTCAGAAGGCAACGCTCCATTACTTCGCCTGCACTGACAACAATGAAAGTCAGAAAAACGGGAATTATAAAAACGACATGAGGATATTACACAATTCCGGGCGCGGTAAGCAGCGATTTAAACTGGTCAAGGTCTTTGGTCTGTACCACGTGAGCGGGAAGATTTTTCCAGTCTTTGGCTGACCGAACAAAAAAGGATTGCGCGAAAGTGTTAGTTCGTGGGCGGGGTAATGAAACTTGATGTTCGTTTTTGTTGCGAGTGTATACATGCGATTTTGGCGTGACGTCGGAGTTTGGTGATAATGAGTAATGAAACCTATGGAATAATGCCAGCCTTGCTAGTTTCCGACGGTTGTTGAGGGGAGGAAGGGACGCACGCGACTTGAGATTTGTGACGCTAGTGTATGAAGAAAAATCAGAGAAAGCAAATCTAATAGCCCGGTTTTGGATGGCTTCTATGTTGTCGATGAGGTAACGTTGGTGCGGGTCTCATATAGCGGCTGCATATTCTAGTTTTGGACGGATAAGGGTTTTATAGGCCAACAATTTCAAGTCTGAAGGAGCAAATTTCATCGTGCGCTGCAGATACCCGAGGGATCTACTGGCGCTGGCGATTACTTTGTACACGTGTACTGTCCAAGATAGATTGTTGGTGATATGGACGCCTAAGTACTTGTACTCTTTTATGGATTGTAATGAAGAGCCTTTAAGGGTGTAATTGTGAAATAATGGGCATGCACGCCGGGAAAATGACATTAGTTTGCATTTTGGTACGTTTAAGGACATTTGCCAAGTTATACACCAATTTTCAATATGAAAAAGATCAGATTGTAGATTAATTTGGTCTTGCTTACATGTAATTTTGGAATATAACACACAATCATCTGCAAATAGGCGAATGTTATTTGAAATGTCAGACGGTAGATCATTAACATAAATTAAGAATAGCAACGGCCCGAGTACTGTGCCCTGTGGTACACCGGACAGAACGGGTGCTGTGGTAGACTGTGCGCTATTTATTTCGACAAATTGCTTTCGTTCCAGGAGAAAGTTTTCGATCCGATTAAGTGCAAATGGGTCAAGATTCAGCAGTGATAGTTTATACATTAAGCGACGGTGGGGTACCTTGTCGAATGCCTTTTCAAAATCTAGGAAAATTACGTCTGTTTGGATGTTTCTGTCAAGGTTTAAGTGCAAATCATGTGTAAATGAAGCAAGCTGCGTTTCGCAGGACAGCCCCTTGCGAAAAACATGTTGCGATGTGGAGAGAATGTTATGGCGTTCGAGGTGATTAATGATGTGCGAAAAAATTATATGTTCCAATATTTTTGATGGTACGGACGTAATTGAAATGGGGCGATAGTTCAACGGTGATGACCTATTGCCGCTTTTTAAGGTCAGAACAATCTTACCTAGCTTCCATTTAATGGGGATAGAGCTTGACGTTAATGATTGGGAAAATAGCAAAGCGAGCATGGCACTAATTGGTTCTTTGGAATTTTTCAGCATTTTAGAGTTGATTCCGTCCAGTTCCGTAGCAGATGATAGTTTCATTTTATCAATTATGTTCATTATTCCTTGAGCTATAAATATTATCGGGGGCATTTGTTCATTAATGACCAGATCCGAGGAAATGGGGGTGCTCATGCTGGCTTCTTTCGTGAAAACCGAGGAGAACGCCACGTTGAGTACTGCGGCTGTCTCACTATCACTAAGTTCTACGTTTTGATCGTTATACAATCTTATTGGGGTGGCAGGAGACGGGTTTATAGTTTTCCAAAATTGTTTTGGATTAGTTTGTAGCATATTAGGCAATGTTGTCTCAAAAAAATTTCGCTTGGCAATACGAATTGTTTTCGTTAGCTTCTTTACTGAGCCTTGATATGCCTGCCATGCGGACGGACTATTTCTGGCTTTGGCTTTTCTAAACAGACGCTTCTTTCTGCGTATTTCTTTACTAATTGAGCCAGAAAACCACGGTGCCGATTGTTTGCTTTTAATTTTTACCGTTGGAACATATTTATCAGTTAATTCTTGAATATTCTCCGAAAACAAGTTCCAGTTGTGATCTACAGAGCGGTCATGGAAACCTTCAAAAGAAAAGATGAAGCTTTGTAGCTCAGCCGTGATTTTTTCGTAATTTTCCTTGTCATAAAGTCTTATTCGTTTTGCTACTGGTTTTTCTGTCTGAAATACTGAGTGAAAAAACGCTAGGATAACTTTATGATCACTTATTTCCTTAAGGTAATGTACTGACTGGATACCGCTCGGGTCGGACGTTAGAATTAGGTCAAGAATGTTTGCGGTATTTGTGGTCTGTCTGGTAGCTTGGGTTATGATTTGTGTTAATTGAAAATCCTGTAGGATGCTTAAGAACTGGCCGGGTTCACCGATAGTTACAAGATATTGGTCACTTCAATCAATGGTAGGGTAGTTAAAATCACCGCATATTATTAGGTTAGCTAGGGGATACTTTTTGCTTATGAAGTCGAGAGAGTCGTTAAGGAGCATGCAAAAATCGGCGTCTGGTTGTGGGGGGCGATAGCACGCTTCAATTATGGTAAGTCCTGATAGCGTTCGACATGCTACGTACATTATTTATTTATTTATTTATTCATGTTACCCTACAGGCCCCAGAAGAGCATTGAGTAGGGGGGGGGGGGTTACAGAAAAATCACAACAACATAAAGCATAAAAAAAATTATATCGAAGAAAACGAAAAAAATTGCACAATGGAAGGGAGAAGAACAAACACTATAAGGAAATGCAGCAAAAGAACAGAATGAAAAAAAATAAAGCATCGTTATACAAAATCAAGAGAACATATAAATTTGCAGTAGCTAACGAAATTTGGCCGGATCTCTCACAGAAACAATTTCATCCGGAAGGCTATTCCAAACTGCGATGGCGCGTGGCAATGCAGAATTATTGAATGACTGAGTGTTGCCGAAGATGCGTCTGAAACTGAGATGATTATGAAGTCGACTAGATGTACGCGAAGGAATGTCAAGCGATAGACGACTGGTCCACGAATTGTAGTACTTATGGAGGAGGCATAGACGGGAGACAGAGCGGCGGGAATCCAAGTTAGTAAAGGCAATATCGCGTTTGATTTGGGTGATGCTGGAGTGGCGGTTATACATTGAAGTGATGAAGCGGGCTGCACGATTTTGGATGGATTCCACTTTATCTATTAGGTATTGTTGATGCGGAGACCAGATCGATGAAGCGTATTCCAGCTGAGGACGTACAAACGTTTGGTAGGCCTGCTGCCGAATGGTAGGTGGGGAATGATGCAGATTCCGGCGCAAGAATCCCAGAGTTCTGTTTGCTTTCGCGCATATCTTGTCGATGTGAGTACACCAGGCAGGATTAGTACAAAGATGGACACCAAGGTATTTGTATGTAGATGAACGGGGAATTACAGCTGAACAGATAGAGTAAGAAAAGTTAAAAACCGATTTCTTACGGGTGAAAGAAAGTACGCAGCACTTAGATGTGTTAAGCGTCATTTGCCAACGGTAACACCACTGATTTATTAAGTCGAGGTCCTTTTGTAAATGTACGTGGTCTTCTTCAGAGTTAATAGTTCTGTACACTACGCAGTCATCCGCGAAAAGACGAATTGAGGAAGAAATGTTACAAGGCAAATCATTAATATAAATCAGAAAAAAAAGAGGGCCTAATACACTGCCCTGGGGCACACCTGATGAAACAAATGAAGTAGACGAGCTGAAGTTATTGACAAATGTAAACTGCTGTCGATTTGATAAAAAATTTCTAAGCCAAGATAATGTTGACGAGTCGAGTTTAAGTGCAGACAGCTTAGCTATTAGGCGACAATGGGCAACTCTGTCAAATGCTTTCGCATAGTCTAAAAAGATGCAGTCAACAGTTTTATTACTATTCATGCCGTTATGCAAATCAGACGTAAATTCTAATAGCCGAGTATCACAAGATAACGCTTTCCGAAAACCATGCTGATTTAAAAAGAAGAAGTTATTTGACTCAAGATGGCTGTATATATGAGAGGTGATGATGTGTTCAAGCAGCTTGCAACAGATGCATGTTAGCGAAATGGGGCGGTAGTTACCGGGTGTGTGTTTGTTACCATCCTTGAATATTGGAATAACCTTTGCTATCTTCCAGTCAGTGGGAAGTTGACCAGAAGATAAAGACTGTTGAAAAATGTGGCATAAAATTTGACTGGAGGAAGCGGATGTGTTTTTAAGTACCTTGGAATTAATATTGTCAACACCACACGATGTAGACAGCTTTAGACCGTGTATAAGTTTGGATATGCCTTCAACAGTAACAATGATAGGAGACATGAAGCAGTACTCACGATCGGGGACACAGGGAACCGAAGAAAAATCTTCATTAGTAAAAACCGAGCAAAAAAACGAATTGAAGGTTGAAGCACACTCAGATGCAGAGACAGGAACATTATCGGCGTTATGTAATGTAACAATGTCACTGCCACGGTCAGGCGAAATGGCACGCCAAAACTTTTTAGGGTTAGTCAGTAAAAGTGAAGACAGTTCGGCGGAAAAACATTTCTTTTTCGCTTCGCTAATCGCAAGACAATAAGATTTTAAACAGTTTTTGTACATAGACCATGACTTAGAAGATGATAACCTTTTAGCTGAAGCATATAACCTTTTCTTTTTATTTCTGAGCGATCTAAGCAATTTATTAAACCAAGGGTTGGATTTGTCGTTAGAGATTGTTATTAGTGGAACATATTTATCTGCGAGGAGCGCTATAATGTTTCTAAAGGAATTCCAGTTATCCTGAACAGACCTGTTGGTGAATGAGGGAAGAAATGTATTGTGTAGGAAGACATCAAGTTCAGAGTTCATTAGATCGTAATTTGCCTTGCTATAATCCCTGATTACCTTACGCTGAACACCCGGAAATTTTAGTGGAATATTAATTGAAAACTGTAGAAGGTTGTGATCGCTAAAAACCCTCTAATTGCACAATTCTACCTATGGTATGTGGCTCTGTTGTCAGAATAAGGTATAAAATATTAGTATCGCGAGTGGGCTCTGAGACAAGCTGGGTGAAATTAAAGTCAAGGCATAGTTCGATGAATTCACTTGACGTACTGCTCGAAGAAGACGTGCGAGACCAATCAATATCAGGAAAATCAAAATCACCGAATAAGTAAATTTTTCTGGTGGGAAACAGGTCAAGAGCCCTGGAAATACTTTTGTGAAGCTCAGACACGAAAAGGCAGTCAGAGGAGGGAGGGCGATAGCATACGCCCATCAATAATTTTCCAGCTAAGGTAGGACAGGCGACCCAGACTATATCGAGGGGAGTGTCAGTATCGACAAGGAAGGAAGATATAGTTCGTTTGATGGCTAACAGCACGCCACCACCCCTTTTATGTGCCCGGTCATGGCGATGAATGGAGTACTGATTTGAAGCGTGATATAGCTCAGTGTCGCATACGTCAGCGTGAAGCCAAGTCTCGGTTAGCAATATAATATCTGATTTACTGTCCTCGAGATATGAATCAAGCAAGACACGTTTCGGTAACAAACTGCGAATATTAGTAAATGATACTGAAAGTGAAGGAGAACATGAAGTAGACGGCTTCTGAGCATTACCACTGCGTACATCGGCAACTAGCTATCTAGCGGTTACTACGGTATCAGAACAAGTGTCATAGATATATGTAGTATTATCGATACGAAGTTTGTCGACATTTAGTTTGAAAGGACAATTCCGTTCCCTAGCAAACTGAAGCAGTTTCCTGCGCGCTTGCGGTGTTGCTTGCGAAAAATCTTCTCTAATAGAGAAGCCAGTATTTTTCAGCCGATGTGCACCGGCGAGGATTGCTTGTTTGTCCTTAAAAAACGTAAGCTTAGCAATTATCGGCCTACATTTGTTTGAAGCAAATTTACCCAGCCGGTGCACACGTTCATATTGAGAACTGGTAGTGGTGATCGCTAACTTATCTGAGCATACGGCGATAATTTTCTTTTCAGAAGTTTCCCAGCTCTCTTTGTGCTCATCGGGAATTCCAAAAAACAACAAGTTGCACCGTCGCATTCTATTTTCTGCTTCCTCACACCTTGATACTACTGCTTGAAGCTGATCAGAAATAGAACCAATAGCACCATCAGCAAAGTTGGATGACGGAGGGGCATTAGAAACCAGCTTTGCTTCCAGAGTGACCACTCTCAAGTACAAGCTTTTGATTTCTTTATCAGTAGCATCCTGTTTTTGTTTTAGCCCCTTAATTTCACCAATTATTGTATTCTGACCCGCTTCCAGCCTACGCACTGTATCAAGAACAATCGCGAGTGTTTCCTCGACGCCAGGGCCGGGATTAGATTCAATGTCACCTGAAAGCACCAACAACAACGATGCAAACTTCCGGCGCAGACATGAAAGAAACAGCAATGTACGGAACATCTTATCACGCAAGTCAGGAGGGCACGACACCGCAACAAGGCAGTAATTGCTACTTTTTAAACAGGAAGTATCTTTGAAGTAACCAACCTGAAAATACAGCAGCGGTAAGCGTCCCATCCCTTCAACGGTGTCGTGCCTAACCGAACTGGAGCATGGCTGGCTTATATATCCTACGTCATGGCTTGCGAGGGCATCTGGGAATGAACCATGTTGCCAGCTGCCAGTAACCGAGGGAACCAAACGTGGCCAACTTTGCACTTTCGGAAACGGAACTGCCTGATCAAGGCAGCGCGGCCAATGTTCGAGAACCCTCGAAGGCAGGTCACCGAGGAACGTAACCGAGGTGTTGTCTGGCAGGCCGCTGTATCCGGAGTCATATTCTGCGATGGCGTTCACGAGAGAACCGTGTCGCGGGCCGCAGGTAGCCGAAGGAACCAGCTCGGACCATCGCTGCACGCTTAGAAGCGGGAGCGGAACTTCATGGCCAAGACTGCACGGCCACCGTACGAGAAGCCACGTCGACCAAGCGCTGAGGAACGAAACCTGAAAATACAGCAGCGGTAAGCGTCCCATCCCTTCAACGGTGTCGTGCCCAACCGAACTGGAGCATTATCTCTAGGGGGCTCTCGTGTTCTATTTTAAAGTGAATAATCGAATTCTTTATTCCAATAAGAACTCCCCCACCTCGGCTTAGCAAACGATCACGGCGGTAAACGGCAAATCCAGGCATGTACGGAGCAACTTCCGCGTCAGAAATATGCGATGAAAGCCATGTTTCGCTAAGAGCGACAATATCACAATCACATGATTGAATGACGGCGGATACTTCTTCACGCTTTGGAATTATACTGCGAATGTTAGTGCAAAGAATCGAGTATGTGACGTCGTTAGGGCGTAGCGACGCGCGTTTCGGTGTGTTGGAAGGGTGTGATTTGGAAAGACAAGGCTCCGTTATATTATTTTCTTGCTAGCTCGCCCGTGCTGTTCTTTCCTTAACCGCCTTATCAGCGGTGTCATAGTAGTAAGTTTTCTTGTCGATTATTAATTTTTTGTAGCGTAGCTTGAAAGGAACCTTCTGTTCTCGGGCGAAACGAACGAGCTCGCGATGTATTGAACGAGTGGCAGCACAGAAATCCTCAGAGATACTGACTGTTGTGCCCTTGAGCTTGAAGGCCTTAGATAAAATATCATCTTTAGTCTTAAAAGAATAGAAATTAACAATAATGGGGCGTTTTTTGACACGAGCAATTTTGCCGATACGATGTGCTCTGTGAATATCTTTAGGTTCGAGTGCTATCTTCAAATTTTTATTGCAAATATCTGTGACCAGTTATTCGCTATCGCTCCAGGATTCGGACTCGCCTTCACTGATGCCGTAGAAGACATGGTTGCAGCGACGCAACCTATCCTCTGCGTCATTCAACCTTTCCTCAATGCCGGCGATGCTATCTGATGTCTGGGTGGATGAGTGGAGTAGAACGTCTACATCAGACCGCATATCGGGTAGCAATTTGCACTGGTCTTCCGTCTGCGCAATCCGCGCAACCAAATCGGCAAGGGTTTGTTCCGTGCTAGTTAGGCGAGTATTGATAGCCTTCAGTTCAGCCAGGATGGTGGCCTGGCCGGCTTCTAAGGTTGTTAGCAAAGCATACATCGTCTGGTCACTCTGGGTAGTAGAGCTACGTGTGGTTAGACCTGGGTTTTCCTCTATGTCGCCTGACAGCAACAACAGCTCATGCACAATGTTCACACAATCACACAATAACAACGCAAGGCAGCGGGGGCTCGGCAGCTGCACCAGGTAACGATTGCTAGTCTTCTTAGCAAAAAGAGAATCGTAATGGCGTACCTGCGCGATAAACGCAAACGGTGTTACCCGCTGGATCATGGCGCAGCTGACGAGCCCACAAAGCGCCGGTTGCAGGGTGTGGTCCTTTATAGGCGATGGAAAGGCTGATGTTGATGATCCCGGAGATGCCGTAGGTTCCAAGAGTCCCTCGGTAGAAATGATGAAGGCGCCATCTTTCGGTCCAGCTGTTCGTTCTGGTGCTCCCAGATACAGTGAGCATCCGGCAGACGGCGCATGCGCACTGGCTCCTGGATTTCCGGGGCTTCCAGTGTGCAAAGCGCATGTCGCATTGCCGCAGGCGTCGACGAGGCTGATTGCCGCAAAGACCTGCGCGATAAACGCAAACGGTGTTACCCGTTGGACCATGGCGCAGCTGACGAGCCCACCAGTTTGTTGCACGTGTAATACCCCTGTCACACGGCCACCACTAAACTCCGTTGAACACCGTCAACGTAAATCTCCCCTAGGTGGTTCGACGGAGAAGGAGTTGTGGCAGTGCCACGCGGCAATGAAAAGGTTGTATCAGTTGGCGCGAGGGGGCTCAGCTGGCGCTGTTCGATTTTTGGAAAAGTATTCTAATTTCATCTCTATTGATGTTTTTGTGAATCCTCGTTATGGGGTTTTTACAAAAAAACACTATTAAGGAGGTAAGAGGCTAACAAACCATAAAAATATTTTCAAATAAAAACGAGTTTGCTAATTGTAGCGATGCAGCTAGTGACGCTGGCCACATTGTGCTTTTAGTTGTTTTCTTGCCTGTGTTCCTGCCCGTGTGCGAAAGTTCTTGTGCTTCCTTGCCTCGTAAGCGCACATTTTGTGTTCTTCAGCCATGAGTGACACAGCGACGACCACAACCACACGCATGGACGAAATATTTTTCAATGGCGCCGGCTGGCCCGACTCTCGAGGCACCACGTGCAAGGCGCGGAGCGTAGAGCATCGGTGTTGAGAGTAAGTGAACTCTGGCGGGCGTAAATATATGTAAACAAACACGCGTTGTGAATGAGTAGTACAACGAAAGAACGTTTAAGATTGCCAAAATGTATTATTCTTTCACTGCGGCCACTTAGTGTTCGAAATTTTTCTCCGACCTCTAGACTGCTGGGGACGAGATTGCCTCGTTTCGCTGCGAAGGGAGATCGTTGAACGTCCTTTGCGAAACGCTCCGTTTACCTTCAATTTCGTAAGGGTGGCCGTGTGACACGGACCGCATCTTCGTTGTCGTAAGGACGAGGGAGTTAAACGGTCTTCGAGGGTGCCCGTGTGACAGGGGTATAAGGCTCCAGATTAAAGCAGAAACTTCTACCAAGAAGATGGTGAAATTCGTAGCGTTTCAAGTTGCAATTTTATTTTCAAGCATCTTTTTTTCTATGCCTCTTTGTCCAGTCACCCAGCACAAGAAAATGCACAGCTTTAAGACACACGATGCGCACAAAACAGAGCAAAGCTATAGTTCAGCAGGGAATTCTTATGTTTACTAACTGACTTTTTAGCCCTTAAGACAAATGAAAAGTATGAAAATATAACAGATATAGGTAGCTTTTTTGTACGTGTGACAGTGGAAGGTATTGCATAGACTTCTGCATGCAATAAATATGCTTGTTTCTGGATGCAGAATGCCAGATTTCAAGAAATCTAGGCGCACAGCTGCTTACAGAGCAGCTATTTAACTTTTGCCGCCCTCGACATAACTGTACGGGTGTAGTATTCGACGTGCTTGCGCCATCTTCGTGCCGAGTTATCGTTATCTGGGGCTTTAATTACGCCTTCAAAACAGCAGCGCCTTTCTTAATGCTCTCACCTATTTTATAAAATGAGATGTGGCTTTACTTTCCCTGATGCCGTCTTTAACATTGCAACACCCCTTGTGTTACACATCTGCACAATTCATAGAATCTACATTGCATTCATTGCGCCGGCATCGATACGTCGAAGCTGGCGCACACCTGCGTACACTGGAACTTGCCGTTGTCGAGGAAGCGTGTTTGAGATCCTTCTTTTGAAACGTCTGGATACGCCAAGCTGCTTTTTTTTCTCCTTTGTAGGATGTCCTAATATCTGTGGGATTTTTCCACGGGCCCTGTCAAAAATGTTTTTCATGTTAGATGTCATGAAGATTCGTGCTAATATTGCCATTATCTGTAAACATAAAAAAAGGCGAGTGAAACGGGAAGGCGAAAGTAGATTGATACAAAAGTAAACAAAATGTTGGTAGGTATAACTGCTTCATTCAGAGTATTAATATTTGGGGTTTTAGGTCCCAGGACAACGACACGGCTATAAGAGATGCCGTAATGGAAGGATCCGGGAATATCGGCCATCCTGTGTTCTTTACGCACACTGACAGCGCACACTGACCTCTACCATTTCGCCTCCGCCCAAATGCAACATCTGCGGATGAATCCGCGACTTTCGGGTGAGCCACCGAGAAGCGTCACCAGGGCGAACAATTAGGTTGCGATCAGTAAATAACCAATCAGGTTGCCTTTTTCGCAGAATGTGCTCTCTGTGGAACCTTTTTTTAAAGTCACTAGGGACACTACAAAGGTCTCGAAGAGGTTTTGCGCATTGTACAGTGGTCAACTCTCATGTATAGGACGACGGTGTGTCTCGCGCCGAACTGCACGAGAGATATCAAAAGGTTGGAACGGGCTACATCTGAGCATATATCTTGCCTCGGTTGATGGCATTATATCACACGGAGAACAGTTCATTTTTTGGCTTCTTTTTGTGTTCGCAATAAGCCACTGAGAGTGCTTTAGACGGCCAAAGTGGTTGCATCCGCCAAGATATAAAAAGATAAAAAATGACAGGAAGGTGTGTCGCTGGCGCCTCGTATGCTCACTCGGGGCTCATTTACGACTGCAGTCTGCATATATCAATCGTGCAGTTCCGAGCATGACGCACTGCCCTTCTAGATATCAGAATTGACCACTGTATACGTGCAACAATATCTGACGGTTTCCGCTGCTGTTGGCTATTTGTGCTCGGCAGCCGAAGTGTTTGACGTTGGCGTATTGCTATTATTTTCCATTTAGCATCATCTATGCCGCTTACACGGCCGACGTGACCACTCCGATAAGCGCGCACAGGCTTTCATTTGAAATAATAGCGACGCCCCAGAATTCGCACCTCAATTACGCGCAGTATGAGAGGGGCGCAAACCGTGAAGGGCACGCGGCAGAAGACGCTCAGCCAGCCTCCTATTGGATTGTGATGTAGAACGAAGAGGTATGCGACGCCAGAAAAAGGATGAACAAGCACGAAATGGAACGCTACTTGCCAAAGGGCTCGTCGGTCTCGGGCGTCACGCTTGATCTTTAATGTATCATGCACCAGTAAAGCTTCCACATTCGAGTCATGTTTTCGGTAGAATTACAGATCTTCTGTACTTTTTCTTTTACATTCATAACTGTATTCAGAACATCACGAGGACAATGAATATATGCCCAGTATGTCCAAAGCATTGTAATCAGAATAATATCAAAGCTTGTGTTGGATCAGATTTACTTATAAGAAAAAATAAGATCGATTTTCTTGGTTTTTATGTCCTTGGTCTACTGAATGAATTGAGGTAAATTTATTTGCTGTGCACCGGCTGCATTGATATAGCTGCGAAAGAAGAAATAACTAAGGCGAGGCAACTTAAATTATAATAGCCTTCTGTCGCTTCATGTCAAACTTATGAGAAAGGCAATATATAATTAAAGAGCGTTTTCTCATTTTATCGGAACGTCTTGGGGAGCTATTTAGTTTAATCTATGCATAAAAATAATTGCGAAAATCTTGACAGGGACACCACAAAGACGAAAGAACAGATCTAGAACAGACTGCCAACTGTTTCATGAACCACATCGTATATCACTTATGTAGGTGATCCGAACAGAACTGCGCAATCGAGCACCAACACATCCAGTGCTAATGCACCAAATAAATAAAAAAGACGTGTATGCCCGCAAAGTGATATTAAGCATAACTTGCACAGCTGTTATCGTTCGCTTTTATGATAAAACCTTCTAAAGCTTCCCGATTGCACGTGCTTTAGGTATATACACCCAATATAACATGACAAAATCGTGCCTCACATCCACAGGCTGTGCAGAGAGCGGACAAATTGATTGATATGTGGGAAGAAGACGACGAAGCTGTTTCTGCTTGGCTAAGTAGCTCTCTCTGCATTTATCGTTTATTTTTGTTTATATTACGGTTCAGCACTGCTCAAGACGTCGGACGACTCGAAAAGGTACCTGCCGTATCGGCGACCGACGGGTGCTGCGCAGCCCGCCGCGTCGAAATGTGCTAGAAGAAACGAAACAAGCATCGGGAAGAGCGCCGCCGTGACCTCCCAAGGTGTGACACCAGGTCAGAAGCACCAGCTGGTCTGCGCAAGCATACCTGACTGCAAGCGACAACACAGCGTTGAATCAGAGGACGAATCAACTGCCGTCGGAACCACAACGGGGCGAACCTCACAGATCAAGACATGGACGAGGGTGGTTTCCGCCTTGTGCGACATCGCAAAGACAGGACGGTGGGCATTCCTGTGTTAATTGCTCCAACATCCGAAGGAGCTAACTTGAGGCAAGTGAATCCTATTGACCTATACTCGGAAATTGAAACGATTCTCGGTGGAGCCCCAGTTAAGAGCCGTTTCACAGCACAGGGAGCCCTGCTCTTGGATATAGAGACAGAACATCAAGCTAATATGCTTCTTGAGACCAATACCATCTGCGGCCTTGCCATATCTGCCCGTGTACCACACAGCTACATGAAAAATACATGCATTATAAAAGGGGTCCCAAGATGGTACTCGGACGAAGAGCTGTTAACCTACCTGAGACCTTAGGGAGTATACCACGCAAGAAGAATCATACGACGAGTCCAAACCTCATCCACCGAATGGGAATCAAGGCGCACTGACTCTGTAGTTCTCACATTCGCTCCCAATTCGGAACGTCCAGAGAAGATCAACCTTGGCTTCACCAGACACGAGTTGGTAGACTACGTGGAGACGCCACCACGCTGTTTTAAATGTCAGCGTTTTGGACATGTTGCTAAGCACTGTCGTGGGGAACAAAGGTGTAAGCGCTGTGAGGGGCCTCATGATTTTAAGACGTGTACAAGTAAAGAAAAAAAACTTGTGTGTGCAAACTGTGGCGGCGACCACCCAGCTAGCTACGGCCGATGTCCAGCACGAACAGCTGCGTAGCGAAGAAATAAGACGTTTGTCCTCGGCCCGAAGACTGTGAACGAACCATCGCTCACAAAGAAGACGTCCGGTGCGCCACAGCATGGCGGTTCGGATAACGAGTACGCAGGAAATTTTCCGCGCCTAAATTCGACAAGAGCTGGTACTGAGTCAACGCAAGTGCTCAACGCTGGTGAGAAATGTATTACGAAAGAGTCCGCCAAGCGCACCTACGCTGATGCACTGAGCCCACCTCAAGTACCATCTGGAAGCCAACAGCAAGAAAACCTCGAGCACGTTATTCGCGCTCTGTTCAGCGCGCTACGTTCACACGTCGCTGAGATGCCTGCGAGTTCAACGATGGATATGTTGGAAGCAGTCCTGGCTCTGGAGTCAGTGTTACTTTGCTGTGCTTTCACAAGCACACAGTAGAATAATGGCAATGTCTCGCCCACCTGGTCTATTTCGTCCTTCAAAAGTGCCCTTAATTATGCAATGGAACTGCGCTGGTCTTCTAAAACGCCTGCGCGAACTCAACCTTTTCCTGCGCGAGATTTCCAATACCAATTCTAGCCCTCTCCGAAGCCGGTCTACCGAATGCAAGAACGCTACCAGGGTACACCCGACACGGCAACCCGAGCATAACGTCGTTTGCAAATGGAAGCGCAATGATATACATAAGGCGGGAAATCCCTCACGTCGCCTTACCAGTGCAAGACCTCTGTTCCAACTCACTGGAAGTCGCTGCTGTGCAAGTGTGCCTGGGAAACCGAAAACTGAGTGTGGTATCGGTGTACATTAGCCCACGAAAAAAGGTCTCTATGGAAACTTTCCTAAAGGACCTTTGCACTCGATGTCCCGCTCCTCGAATAATCTGTGGTGATTTTAACGCGCACCATCCACTCTGGGGAGACAAGAGTGTAGATTTTCGAGGCAAGGAACTTCTAGCAGCTGCGGATGCTGCCGACTTATGTGTGGCGAACGATGGTAAACCTACATTTTTCAGGCCACCAGATTCATGGAGTGCAATAGACCTTGTACTTCACTCCACGAACCTTCTGGTATCATCGACCACGGCTCCAGACAAGATGGGCAGCGACCATTTCCCCATCTTCACCAATATCCTGGGATTTCGAACTGCTGGTCGACAATTCTGCAATGTAACACGCTGGAACACCTACAGAGAGGTGTTGGACAAATCCACTGGTGAGCTGTTCGCAGATATGTTGCAAAGCAAGTGATCAGCAACTTCATTGCTGAAACTGCCCGACCATTTTCCTGCTCCTGACTTGAAATTGAAGAACCTCTGCGCAGCACTTAGACGGGCGGAGCGGAAATTAATGAGAACAAAAGGAAATCCGTCTGCGAAAACTGAATATAACAGGATAAACGCTGCGATTCGTCGCCATACAAAAAAATTAAGACGAAATCAATGGGCCGCTTTCTGTGAGAGTTTATCAACGTTTACGCCCTTGACAAAGATATGGGCAGTAATAAATAGTCTTTCTGGGAAGATCCGAACACACAGGCCTTTCGAAGCACTCGCTTTGAAACAAGGGATAGATTTGCAAACCCTTGCAGAGGATTTCGCAGACGTGTACATATCTGGTAGATCAGCAGGAGCGGCGATTCCTCTGTCACCCCAGTTTTTTCACACGATGGATACGCCATTCACCTTCCGAGAGCTGGACATGGCACTTAGCAAATTAATAAGACGCTGTGCCGTGGGTCCCGATTTGATCAGCAATCAAATGCTGACAAATCTACCATACGAGCGAAAAAAAGGCCCTTTTGGACATACTTAATCATGCCTGGAGCACGGGAGAGATCCCATTTGTTTGGAAGACAGCTTGGGTGGTGCCAGTCTTAAAGTCCGGAAAGGATCCTGCGAGCCTCGCGTCATATCGACCGGTATCTCTTACATCATACGTATCTAAGCTGATGGAAAGATTAATATGTACAAGATTAACTTGGTACCTTGAACAAGGAAGATGATGGCCATCGTGTATGACCGGATTTCGCCCACGACTGAGTGCCCAGGACAGTGTTTTGGACCTATTAAGCCACATCGAGCACCACCGTGTCAGCGGACTCTCGACACTCGCCGTCTTCATGGACGTTGCCAAGGCATATGATTGTGTGCTTCAGGCAGGCATCGTGAACGGGCTCCAAGCCATGGGTGTGTCGGGAAATGCTCTTCGGTTCGTACATGAATTTCTCAGAGACCGTTGTGTCCGTGTTAAGCTTGGAAATGTAATGAGCGAAGAGAGACGCGTTTCCCTCGGCGTCCCACAAGGAAGCGTTCTATCTCCCTTGCTTTTTAACGCTGCCATGGCCAGCCTTCCCGACACTCTGCACTTAGCTCTGAAAGCAGTTAAAATATCCATCTACGCCGATGACATCTGCATTTGGATCTCAGGGTACCAGCACAAACGTTTGGCCCGGATAGCACAGAGCGCTATTTCAATCATTGAGCGTCACTTGTTGACACTTGGCCTATCTTTATCAGCGGAAAAATCGGCCTTCATGCTCTTCCCGGGAGCGCGACGGAAGTCAACACGTCTGTCGCTGAATATTCGAGGCCACTCAATTCGTTGTGCAACAAGTGTCCGTTTACTGGGCATTACCATCGACAACAAGCTATTATGGCGACGTGCGGTTGATGGTATAGTCACTGCATCAGTGCAAAGGATCAACACTCTTCGTCGCATGGCAGGGGTTCGTTGGGGCAACAATTCTATGTCCATGCTTAAATTGAATGATGCGCTTATAGCAAGCCGCATTCTTTATCAGCTGCCCCTGATATCACCATCACCAAGCCAGTTCGAACGCCTAGAGGCAGTGCACAGAAAGGGTCTTCGCTTGGCGATGGGTGTCCCTCAGGCGGCTTCAAACACGAAGGTCACCAATGAAGCCGAGTCTCTTCCGCTCCGCCTTTTGGCGTCTCAGGCCTTATTGACGCAGCTGTCAAGACTGGGCGAGTCCTTCGCAGGCACGGCGCTTCTCCGGCGGCTAAGAGCAAGAACTGGCTCACATTTCAACGCGGCAATAAACACATTTCATTATTTAGGCTTGAAACTGCCTAAACGGCGCCCTATGGACCCGCCATGGTCTTTTGTGGATGTTGCGTGCAACTTCAGCGTACCCAATCTACCAGCGAAACGCACCATTCCAGCCGCGGAAGCAAAATTTCTTGCGCTGGACCACTTGAGCACCACGTACCGCGGCCACCTACAAGTGTACACCGACGGATCAGTGTGCACACGGACGGATAGCTGCGCAGCGGCTTTCTGCATACCCTGCCTGGGCGTGTCATGGTCGGGCCGCCTGGATCGCGTGGTTTCGTCCACAATGGTAGAAAGCGCTGCAATTGCGGCGGCTTTGCGAAAACTGCGATCCTTTTCTGCACGAGATGTTGTAGTGCTGACGGACTCCAAATCGGCGCTACAAAGACTGCATCGTGGCCTACCTCAAGAAAAGTTCACCAGGCAATCTCAAGCACTAATCAAACACCTAAATGGCAAGAGTTTTAATATTAAGTTCCAGTGGATCCCATCCCACGTTGGCATTGAGGGCAATGAAAAGGCTGATGCCCTTGCATGCGAAGCACGTACATCGTTTCCAAAAGTAAGAATTCCCAAGACTTACCAGAACAACAAAGATGCGATACGCAATCATTTCAAGGCAGTCTACAAGTTTCCACACCAAGCATGTGTAATTCGTGGACTTTCTCGTGAAGAAGCGACGCTGTTGTACCGCATTATAACCAGCTCCGCATACACCCCGGCCTGGTAATTCAAGACTGGGAGATACGCTTCCCCGTTCTGTGCCTTCTGTGGTGACATCGGGGATATTGAACATTTCATTTGGCTTTGCCCACAGTTTGATGCGCAAAGAGCAGCGATGATCCGCACCTTGCGAAACGGCTGTCATAGGCACCGGACAGTTGATGACATCATCTTTCCTGAAGGACCCGCGGCAACTAGGAGGAACGTGCAACGAACTTTGTTAGTCTTCCTGCGAGACACTGGGCTGTCTGACACGTGGTGACATTTTCCAAATTCAGGAGATGCTCAGGCGGAATTGCCGGCCATGCAGGCCAGGCTAACCCCGCCTGCTACAACACCACCACCACCACCACCTGATTTATATGTGGGGTTTAACGTCCCAAAACCACCATATGATTATGAGAGACGCCGAAGTGGCTGGCTCCAGAAATTACGACCACCTGGGGTTTGTTAACGTGCACCCAAATCTGAGCACACGGGCTTACAACATTTCCGCCTCCATCGGAAATGCTTTCACTGTCCCTAAACCCCAAAGCTTGGACTATATCCATTCTCTTTGACTATAGGGTGAAGATCTTTACAGAACATTATGAAATGTTCAGCCGTTTCCTACTTCTCTCAACACGCACTACCCAACGTGGCTATGCCTTCGCGTTTGGCTCGGTACGTCTTGGTTCTTACATACTCCAATTCTGGCTTCGAACAGCAGAGAACTACCCCTAGATTTATCATAAATATTTTACTTTGTAATTTCGTGCTTGAAAGTTTGGTAGGTCTCTAGCGATGATTTCGTAAGCATTGCGCTTTTTTACGTGTCCCACTGTGTTTCCTTCACTGTCTTCTTAACCGATGTTTCCTGTTGGCTTGGTATTCTGCTGTTGTCAAAATATTTCCTTGACAATTTTTGAGTTCACTTCCTCTATTTAGTATCAACAACTTTTTTTACAAGTAGCTGAAAACTTCCTTAACGCTCTTCAACCATTTTTCTCAATCGCTGTTCAAGCTCTATCTTGCTGCCATTTTCCCTGCCCTCGAACGATGTCCACCCCATGTCAACCAGTACCCCTTGACTTGCGGTATTCCTGTGAGCTGCCAAAGCAAACCTACCTAAGCCACGTTGTTTAATTTCGAATCTTGCTTGAACCTCTATTTTCATGCACAAGACCATATAGGCGGAGAGCAACACGGCGCGTCGTCATCTACTGCATTTCCGGTTTGAGGCCAATTACTTTCCACTTCAAGATGCCTGCGACGCGGTGTAGTCGGGGCGGAAACACTTGAGTTCCTACCGCGCGTTTGTTTCCGTTTGTCAGCGAGTGTGTTCTTGAAATCTTTTTGCGAACGGATAGACGATATTTCGCAATTTTCAGAGATTGAAGCGAGAAGTGGAAATGGGCGAACACAAGGTACGGTAAGAGGTGGGTTTAGATCACGTTTATATGCTTCGAAACACGCGTTGATGTTTTGCCGAATCACGTCGATTTATTATTTTTGTCACAAATGGTGGCCACCTCAAAATCACTCAAACACGTAAACACATGCTTCCAAATGTAAATGTATGTTCATAACATAAGTACCCATACTATGTTCGATCAAGCACGCCGATACCGTATTATTGCATAGCATACTCTGCATATCCTACTGTCTGTTAAATTATGGAAACAGTTTAGCGCGTAGAAGGCCCGTGGCACAAAACAACTTCTCAGTTAATGGTATCGGAAGACGTAAAGTGAGTGAAGTCTCTTTCAAAGCAACGGGTTGCATGGTGTGACGTTTTTATTATGTCAGGCTAGCAAGCGTGAAGTGGAGATAGGCTGTGTTGTACTCCGACTCATAACATTGAAGGCTGTGTTTTAGAAGTGTATGTTGAGCCGGCATTGAAAAACACTGTTGGTGTGTGTGAGCGAACTGCACGAAAAAAAAGTAAGGCGTAAAAGAAACCACAAACCTGCGAGCACATTCAGTGATTATTTATTTAAGGAACCGTTCATACTGTTCCGATTCAGTATTTTTAATCCGAGATGATACATTTGCAGCTCAAAATTAAAATGTTTTCTACGTACCTGTGAGCAGCATCAAAACAAATAGATTAATGTTTCATGACGCTGTAATGAATAAAGAAACCTACGTGTGCGAGAAAACAGGCGCGGAAAACCATTTGCTACAAAATATTATGCACATTGTCCGGACGTGCGTTCTCCTTGATTGAAGAAATGACAGCTCGCACCATAACTATTTCGTAATGACTGCTTTTGTTATTCATTAGGGCTGCATAGCATTCCAATGTATTTTGCAACAATGTTTTAGAAAAGGCCTCCGAGTGTGCTATAGCTAATAGGATGAACACGAAGAAAGCGGCAGCAGTGGTGAAATGCCCATCCAGCGGCAGGACATCTCAAACCGGAAAATGGAAGTCGATGTAGACAGGTGTCATAGCCCACAGTCTTTTGCGTAAGCCATAATTTTGCTGTCCACCTATTGCCGAACTTCTAACCTGGGACCATTACCCCTTTTAAAATCCCTCTCACAACGATACATTCGTCTATGAAAAGCTGTATTCGTGTTGCCCTTAGTAATTACTTATCTTTCTTGCTCCCATAGGTACCCAGTCTCAATGTTTATCTATACGCTCAAATTTTTGTATTTTTCTCCTATCTGTGACCTGACTTCTTGTATCTTATGTTCACTGCCTTCGTCATAGTTAAAGGTCATGATTGCTAATTTTTCTTTATACTGAACTTCAAACTTAACCTATATCTGCATCATTACCGGAAATGTCTATTAATACCTGCAGATTCTCCTTGTTGTCAGCTATTATTGTCATATAATCTGCGCACATCAGTGCTGGTAATAACTGTTCAACGTGCTTTCCTTCCTTGGCAAAAGAGAGGCTGAAGTCGAGCATGGGTACGCCATCTAGCAGTTGGTCAGAACTTTCCTTGCTCGGCCATGAAAAACTCGAGTGGCCACTCTTTACGAAAGTAAATTTCTCTATGCGATGACTACGCAAATTTGTTTACTTTCCATCATTATCATGGTTATTGAACGATAGCAGCACAAGAGTGCCCTCTAGTTAACTTTCTCACTCTATGGGATGCATTAGACGTTGTACTATAGGGGAAAGTATTGCCAACGCCAATGATGTGGTATTCTTTGTACCTTATATACAACGCATACGCTGGGTTTTATAAAAGCATTTAGTACGTATTACTCTACTATGGAAAAGCAAGAAGCCGTCCCGGTTAAACGACTGGATGAAAATCAGTGAACGCAGCCGTAGTGTTTAAGAGAATCTTATTGCCAAAAAATACACATGCGTGTTTGAGTGCTTAGAAAAAGCAGGTATCGATTTAGACTACTAAGTACTCTGCTATAGGACAGCATGGAGCCGTCCCGTGGGAATGTTTAGAAAAACTGGTTAACGATTTAGAGCATTTGGTACTCTACTATGGGAGAGCTTAAAGCCGTCCCGTAGATATGAATACGAGGCGCACCCTACAGTGGTGTCTCGTAGGAATAGGGGGGGGGGATAGAAAAAGTGGGTAATGATTTAGAGTACAGGGAACTGAACACGTTACGTCGGGCACGTTTTGCTCGTCGCTGTCTTGATATAAACCCAGCTAATCGCCAGCGTTGATGGAATGTATTTTTCCATGTTCGCTGGTCATTGACATAAAAAAAAGGAGAAGAAACGGGTACCGCCAGTCCCGCTACTTGAACCATAGAGGCCGCAGCAGCTGACTACGCCGACTCTTCATGCGACAGCTGTAGAGGCCCCGCTCCTTTCCTTTTTCCTCTATCCTTTCAATATGGCCTCCGAAATTGTAAGCATGCCACGTACTTGCCATCTCGACGTCATGTGTTTGCTGTCTCGGAGGCCATGTTTTTGACTACTTGATATTGTATAACCCTAGTTGTAGAAGTGTGCGCCGAGGCGGTTTCGACCGGCGGCGGCGTGGGGCTCGTTTCAAGGAGGAGTGGTAGGTTTTGTGTGGTTATACTACTAGTTATACTAGTATAAGTTCTTCGAGCACGCCACGTAAAATCACCAGCTTTGGCACCGGCGGCGTAGAAACTAGTCTAAAAAGCTCTTTACTCCGTTTTTTTTTGTCGCTTATTTAGCTCAAATTCAGAGCTTTTAACAATACCGGCGGAAAATGACATATGAGATTAATAACAGAAAAGAGGCAATTTAGTTTTTGAGCATGCATACTGATAATTTGAAAAAAAAAATGGGGCGAGGGGGTGTACTTATCTCACGCCATGTATGGTATATTATTAATTTCCGGGGAAGTTTAGCTTTTGGTAAATTGCGATTACCACGGCTAGGATTGAACACGCATCAGAATACCGTGCTGCCGCTGTACGTATATTGAATGTGTGCTTGTTGCTTCCACAAATGTGCAGCATTCTTTTTTTTTTGGTACCGTGTTTGCATATGTTTCACAATATTCATGGCGGTAAGCTGCCGGCATATCTTTTGAAAGAACGACGAATCAAGTCTATAAAGGCGCGCGCACACAACAGGATTCAACACACGCAAGCTTGGGATAGCAACTCTTTAATGAAGCAACACGGTTCGAAAGGAAAACCAAGATACACATGCACTACACGTGATGCAGCTCGTGCAAATGAAAACACTTCGTATAAGACAATTTGACAATAATTAATTACCAACACGTGCCCATGCGTCGTAAAAAGAATTAAGATTTAATGCAGGTCATGATGCATTCTAAATTATATTTTGCTAAGATGATCAACCATGATAACGCTATAGAAGGTACACGATCAGGACCATGTTTTTTTTTTCCTTTGCAATTCATAAGCTTCAGTCAGTTCGCTCTCGCACATCGCGGTATTAGATATATGCTTCCATCAGTAACCTCTTTTATTTATTTAATTGCTGGGTATCATTAAACTCGGGTGAGCAACCACACACTCTGCAGTCGAGCTGTCGTGTCTCCTTTCTCTGAAGGGACGGACGTTTCAGGTTCCGTGAGCGTCCCGCCTGGCCTATTCACTCTACCACAAAACAAGGTATGGCTAACGTCCCTGTCCTTCCTTTCCTTTTCCTCCTCTTCCTACCACAAGGCAACGGTATGCGACGTATGACATCTAAAAAAACAATGAGCCCTTAAATGTATACATACACGTCTTTCCTCACATATTTGCGAATCATTCGGTTAATCTATTACATGGCTAGTAGTGCACCTGCTCTTTGATTTCCGGTTTTTGATGATGTCACAAAATCGCCAAAGCAATGCATGGCAACGAGAATGTGGCAACTTCTCTTCACGATCTTCACTGAACTGTATCCGGTGATTGAAAATTACGAGAAGACCATCAAGAGGCTTCTCAGCCGCTAAGTTGAGCAAATACGTTTTGACTCTTTTCAGGGGCCCGTTTTTAATGATGCCCAGTAATGAAATAAGTGCGAGTTTGAACTGATGGAAGCATATCAAATATCACAATATGCGAAAAGAAACTGAATCATGTAAAATTCAAAGAGAAACATGGTCCTCATCTTGCACCTTCCATAGCATTATTCCGAAAAGAGGCTGATCATCTTTTAAGGGAAATGTAATTTAGAATGTGCATTGCTCTGCGTTAAATCTCCATGGTTTTAGGGCGCATAGGCATATGTTGGTAATTGATTATCATCGAATTATCTCATGCGCAGTGTTGTAGTCTGTACTAGCTGCATTTGGCTGCTATATACTTATTGTGCGGGATGTGGATTTGTTTTGTTTTTTTTTTGTTCATATCTCACGATAAAGAATAATAACTGCTTAATGTGAATAACACCAAAAAGAAAAAAAGAAAAGCAGAACGCTGCGCATTTGTGGAAGAAATAAGCATACCTTGAACATACGAAGCGTGTTGGCACGTTGTTCTGATGTGTGTCCGATCCGAGCCGCATCGGATCGCAATTTGACGAATGCTAACCGAGTGGCGACAACTTCCCATAATTTATTAATGTACTGTACATGACTTGAGATAAGTACCCCTGGCCCATTTTTTTGTGAACTTTCAATATGCTCAGAAACCAAGGCTGGACAGTTTCGCGATACTTGAGTATCGCGAGAGCATTTTAGAGATACTCTTGAGTATCTGTATTGCTGTATCGGACTTCTTTTTCAAAACTGTATTTCTATCTCAGTAGTGAAATACTTTTACGCTGTAGCCTCGCCGCGGTGGTCTAGTGCCTAACGTACTCGGCTGCTGACCCGCAGCATGCAGGATCGAATCCGGGTTGCAGCGGATGAATTTCCGTTGGAGGTTGAAATGTTGTAGGCCCGTGTGCACAGAATTGGGTGCATGCAGATTTTAAAGTCCCAGGTGGTCGATATTTGCGGAACCCTCCAATACAGTGTCTCTCATAACGATATGGTGGCTTTGAGACGTTACACCCCACATATGATTTATCATTTCTTTTACGATGAACTTCGCATTTTAAATATTATGCTGCATATAATAAATGTCTGTATGGAGTATTAATATTCCCGACACAGAGAAAAAGTATTTCAGTATCTGCATTGCTGTATCTGAATTCGAGAATACTCTTTTCGCCTTTTTGCAAAAGCATCCCTGAAATATCCCGTTACGTCAATTACGAATTCATCTCAGTATCCGTTTTTTAGGCTTCCAAATCGTGTATTTTGATATGTGCATTCCGCAATACTTTTTCGGGTATCTGCCCAGCCCTACAAAAACAAACTATTTACGAAACGTTTGCCCATTCACTTCTAGTAATCTCAGATGTCATTATCTGCAGTTTGTCTGGAAGCTCTGAATTTCAGCTAATTAAGCAAAGAAGTCACAGTAAAGAGCTTTTTGCATTTGTTGTTTCGGTTTCCACGCCAGCGGCGCCACCGCCGCCGATGATTTTGGCCGGCGTGCGCTGACGACGCTGCCGCCGCCGACTCGGAACGACCCCCCCCCCCCCCCGCCACCACTTGTCGAAACCACCTTTGCGCACACCTCTACCCATCATTCCCATGCTCGCTGAGGCGCCGTGCGTTGCAGTTCCCATAGACACTAGCACCAGAGCTCCCTCTAGTAAGTATTGTAGGAAACTCTATGGCGGCAGCCGCGCGCGTAACAATGCTAAAAAATTTATTGTTTATAAAAACAACTACGAGAAAGGGTGCATGATATGCCAGTCATGCGAATAAAAGATAAGTTTGTAGTATCAAGCTCCGCTGATCGCCATCAAACTTTTCACAAAGAAAACATCTCTTGTTTGTTTACGGCGCGTACAAGTAACCCAGAGTGACCAGCGCTTGTATGAAGGCTGCGTTTTGCTATATGCTTACTAGCGCATAATTCACTTCATTCTATGTACGGCAGAAAGTGAAAAAGTTGCATTCATGTGGCTCACGGGACGGCTTTAAGCTCTCCCATAGTAGAGTACCTAGTACTCTGAATTGTTACCCACTTTTTCTAAACGCGCGAACCGTGACGGCTTACAGCTCTTCCATGGAAGAGTACAATTTACTCAAGGTCGATCTACTCAAGGTAGTGAAACATTTTTTAATCTTACGGATGCTTGTTTTTGAATAACCACTGGGGCAGCATAATGCTGTTCCATGGTAGAGTGCATCGTGCTCTAAATTGTCAAACATATTTCTCTAAGCATGGTGCAGTCATGTCGTGGAAAGTTTGTTCTAGTCACAGCTAGTGAAATCATAGAGGAGGGAAAAATTCGTAGAGAGCTGATACTTCTATAGAGCTGTGCGGCCAAAACCAGAGTGTGCGGGAATTGAAGGTGGTTTTCCCCTCATCTGACCTGCATTGGTATTCACGTCTCGCCTATGATAGTTCGCAAGTTTCGGTTTGGTTAGCACCAGGTGCCCGAAACTCTCAAGTTCCAGCGCTGGCAGTAGAGGGCGAAAAGTTGGGCGTTCCATCGATATGCGCGCATATTGGAGCGACTCACTCCTCCTTTAACGGTCGGATAATTTAGTTCGAAATTTCTCTGTTAGAGGCGCTAAAGCCGCTAAGATTTTTATTTCATGACGTCTCAAAAGATCGTTAAAAGCGTGCTTACTGGTCGTTTTTCATAAAAACAGTGTTCAATCTGTTTGTATTACTCCTACTAACAATAAAAGAGACATGACTGTTTGAATTTGAGTATTGAGAATATTTTGATGCCCGAAAAGCAGCTGCCTATTGGCATCGGTTGCATTTCGGTCAGTTGATTTGTTCAAATAGTACCATATGATATTTTTCATTGATTGGCATTGTGAAAGTTCTTTTTAAATACGCTTTGATATATCAATTCGAGTTTTTGTGTCAGATGTTACGTGCCGCTACGACGTAGCCAATGTATCTGAAGCCAGTGAATCAGCGCTTCACCAACGTCGCGCTGCGCGTATACCCTTTAGCATTAGAATTCAACTCCGGCTAAATACTCGGAGACTGCCTACGAAAACGGAATAATGATGCACAATGTCGGCGGCCTTACCGGTAGGTGAAAATACACTGTCATTTGCATCTAAACATGGCCCTTTTCATTTGCATGCACTGCAGTTTTTGTCGTTTCATAAGGGCTTGTTCCTTCAATAAGATGCACAAGTTGCGAATGTTTCAGATTGTTTAATTCGTTCTCACATTTGCTGAAGATATATATTTTCTGCAAAATTTCGTAACACATGTATAACATGTAAACCATGTATCATCAGAGCATAAGTTTTATTTCTTTTGGCTGAAAATAAGTAGGCGGCATCGTATCTTCAAAAAGTCCATGCATGGTAGAGTCAAGTGAACTTGAAGTACCTATACGCATTTCAACAATTTTTGTTAGTTTAGAATCAAGCACAATGTATTCGGATGAAAAATACAGCCTTTTTAAACCACTGTGCTGATGTAAGCATTATAGTTGATCACGAGACAACATGCGAAAACAGACGCTGGGTATATATCTTTTGAACTTGCCGCGGTCACTTCTACAAACATCCTATTTCTTTCATACGAAGTCTTTGTCTTTCGCCACTCGCTAAAACAAGAAATTATAACGTTGCTTTTTCATTTACTATTCAACTCTATTGACCTGAATTTTCGTTTACTAATCTACGTCGTTAAACTCGCTGTGGGTGAAATTGTTTGTACGTGGATCAGGATCCCGAATAGTCACCGCCGCTTGCTGCACTGTGTTTTTCACTCATGTATAGTTGTGATTGTAGTCGATTGCATATATATATATATATATATATATATATATATATATATATATATATATATAGTGGGAGTAATAATTCAATGGGCCAGTTAGTCTTCGTAAAGGTATGAAATATGGCACAACGGGAGCGTTGTCAACAAGGATAAATGTATTTATTTCCCAACAGTTTCGGGAGGGGTGCTCCCTTCATCAGGGGATGAGTTATACTGACATGAGCTTCCAAACTTCGTTGCTGCCGCGTCCCTCTCACCTTGAAAGACGTTTGCGAGAGTGAGAGGGAACTAGAACAAGGAAAAAAAACAAAATAGGGGGAGAAAAAAGACGAAAAAAAGAAAGAAAAGAAAGAAAGTAAAGAAGAGGAAGAACCACTGTCAACACTGAGAACGAAGCCAACTGTCCGTCTACATCCACATACGGTTCATATCACGTGCTGTTCAGTTCTTGACGTGTGTCGGGCCACCCAAGATTGTCGCCGCGGTGCCGGGAGGGTCCGTGACGGCGTGCGTGAAGAAAGGGGTTTCCCCGTAATGGGTCGTTTGGCGGGCGGCGTGCGTAAAGGAAAGGTTTCTCGTTAATGGGTCGGTCGGCTATTTACCTTTAATCTTCGTCCGTTTCCCCTCAATGGTCATGAAGTGGTAGGCGAACGTAAACACTTTGTGCATGGGAAAAAAAAATAACACACAAAAAAGACAGTGTACACGTACGAGTCAGTCAGAAAAAAGCATGGTCTCCAGTTATCAATCTTTGTCACCAATTTTGATTGATCTGTGGGGTTTAACGTCCCAAAACCACTATATGATTATGAGAGACGCCGTAGTGGAGGGCTCCGGAAATTTAGACCACCTGGGGTTCTTTAACGTGCACCCAAATCTGAGCACACGGGCCTACAACATTTCCGCCTCCATCGGAAATGCAGCTGCCGCAGCCGGGATTCGAACCCGCGCCCTGCGGGTCAGCAGCCGAGTACCTTAGCCACTAGACCACCGCGGCGGGGCTTGTCACCAATTTTCTCCTGGCTTACTTCTCGGAGGCAGTTGAGTTTTGCGGGGTCCTCGTTGATGCCGGCTACTATTGTACGAAATTTGAAAATAAAATATGCCTCACGCTGTTCGCGCTCGCGTCTGTTTGAGAAACCGGACTGCAAAAGAGTTACGCTGATATTTTCAAAACTGTGGTTTTGCAGGCCCAGATGCCTAGATAAAGGTAGCTTCGGCAGTGAAGTGGCGTGGTACCGGTGATTATTGAACCGCAGCTAAAATGGCGTGTCTATTTGGCCGATATATTCTTGTCCGCAGATGTTGCAATGTAGCATGTATATTACGTTACTGGAGTCACAATTAAGGCTTTCAGTTATGCAGAATTTGAAATCCGAGAAGTTCGCTTTGGATTCACGTGTTGTGACCATCTGTGGGCATATCTTGCATCGAGCTTTTCCGCAGGGATGGCACCCTGATTGAATTTTGGGGGTATTTGTTTTTGCTCTGACAAGAATGTCCTTCAGATTTTTATCCCGGCGGTACACCACGTGAGGCGGCTTCGCGAAAATACAAGTTAGTCGTTTGCTTTGCCTGATTATGTTGAAATGGCGGGAAAGTATGTTGTTGATTCGTGGCGCTGATGAGGAGTAAGTTAGTACAAGGTTCGTTTGGGAAGTCGTTTTAGATACTCTGTTTGGTCCCTTAATTATATCATTCCTGTTCACGTTGCGAGCACGTAGTATGGCATCGTCAATAATGTCTTCCGGATAATTTTGTTTCAATAAGGAATGCTTTAGGTGTTCCGCGTGTCTGTCAAATTCCCGCATATCGGTGCATATTCTTCGGTACCGGTAGGCCTGAGAATATGGAATATATATATATATATATATATATATATATATATATATATATATATATATATATATATATATATATGGCCTAAGTGCAGAAGAATAACTTGAGTTGCCGCAAGGTGATAAGTATAAAAGTAGATGCGCTTTCACGTAACAAATTCCTTATTGAGCTGGCGTTTCAACGGGAGCCTTTTTCAAGGCATATTACTATTTACGCATTTTTGTGTCTTCTTGTAGCTCCTAGCGACAGGAGGGATGGAGACAGAAGAGTATTACCAACAAAAAAAAAAGAGGAAATAACGTTAGAAAGAAGCAACAGTGACATGGCGGGATTACGAATGAACAGAAACTCAACAAACTAAGGCGAGCGTAAAGGAGCTATGCCGTCTTTATCAACAATACCTTCCAAGCAGCCACCTTTCCTCATATGTGGACATTTTGACCACAGTTTCTGTATTTAACCATCCGGTGCACTCCGCTAGCAGCTTGACCTCCTTTGAAGTTTACAACAAATCGGTGGGGAGAGCTTAAGCGCTTCAAGTGCCTGTTGGTGGCTTTGGAAGATATGAAAGAGCCCTTATATGTGGCGCCGCTATCAATAATAATTATATGTATTGGATCCTATGAGTGAAAGAAGAGAAAAAAGAAGAAGAAAGAAAAAAGAAGGAAAAGAAAAAAGAACTGTACGACATTAGGGACCACTTAGCTGTCTGTTCCGGCTGTGCTTGATGTGGCGAACCATTTCTCTATTGTCAGATGTATACGCTAAAAGCTTTGTTAGGGTTAATATTATATTTCTAATGAGAGACTAGGGTCGGAGTACTAATTAAAGATGGGCGTTTTCGTCTTTTATTGATCGTAACGCTCACAGAGTGCATGGGTGTTCATTTTACTACATTTAATCGGGTTGGATTTGTAGATAAAGTAAGTTCCCGTTGTTCCCCTTTCTGTTCCCGCTATCATTGGGATTATAAGCCATCGCTATTATTACTGAAGGATGATTATCCCTGAAATGGGTAATGTAATTTTGTACTTTGTTTTTACTTGAGGAACCTAATTATTACCATTTAATCGGTATTAGCTACGGTGTTGAAAAAAGTACTTGCAAACACAAAAATAAATCTGCTTCAGTATATTCTATAGCACATTCTTTAAATACTGGTCAAATCCATACAGTGGCTTCTCAGAAAAAGGCACCTAAGTAAAAATAAAAGGTTGTTTTGAGATAATCGCGTATAAAGTGGTAAATGTGCTTATTTCAGATTTAAGGACATTTTTATTAGGCATGAGCCATAAGCTCTACACCAATATCACTTTTCCTTACCAAGTAGAGGCGTCTGGCCAGGTGGGCCTCCTTTGTCGCAGTCCTGCCAGCGAAGTACTGTCGACGCAGGATAAGTGCGCGTAGGCCCTGCACTGTGTGGCGATCTGGCGAAATTCGTAACAAGTTCAGCACATTCACACGAGCTATATTTTCATCATTAAAGTGGCGATCTGGCGAAATTCGTAACAAGTTCAGCACATTCACACGAGCTATATTTTCATCATTAAAGGTGATGGCATCATCAAGGCTTCATATTTTTTGTGTTAGGTGTCCGAGAAACAAGTTTTTAGAGGGAAAGTTGTTATCAGATCAAAACTCGGGTCACGAACTGCGCCGTTGTGTTCCGCTGCTGCCGCCGCCGTTGTCCATAACCACTACCGTGAAATAACAAAAAAAAATTCAGCAGATCCTAGGTACCTTGGAATCGACGTTATGTGAAGCATGGAGAGGGAAGGTGACGGTGTTATATTTTTTTATTGAGTGACACGTCATGAAGTGACGCTAAATAGATGTACAAATGTTGCACGCACCGACATTTGTTGGAAGTTGAAATTGTTTATATCAGCACTGGCGCAACGATGCCAACTGGAACATGCCTATTAACAACACCAGAAGCTGATATGAAGCGCTGATGCTCACGAATGTGCTAGCCCTGGACACTGCTACATAAATCAACTTCAGCACGTGGCACCTAACCACAAGTGACGTTACCTGATGCGACTGCTGTATCGAAAAAGTACATACGTAATCTTTAAAAAAATAGGTAGGCAGCACTGAAACAAGTAATGCTGTGAGGAATAGAGAAAGCTACGTGTGCGAGAAAACATGCGCGAAAAACCATTTGCTGCAAAATAATATGCACACTGTCCGGAGCTGCGTTCTCCTTGATCGAAGAAATGACAGCTCGCACCATAACTATTTCGTAATGACTGCTATTATTATTCATTAAGGCTGCATATCATTCCAATGTATTCTGCAACAATTTTTTTTTTAAAAAGGCCTCCGGGTGTGCTATAGCTAATAGGATGAACACGCAGAAAGCGACAGCAGTGGCGAAAGACCCGTCCAGCGGCAGGGCATCTCGAACTGGAAGTTGATGGAGACGAGCGTCATAGCTTACAGTCCTTTGCGTGAGCAATGAGTTTGATATCGACGTATTGCCGAACGTCAAACCTGGGACCATGACCCCTTTCAAAATACCTCTTAAAACGCTGCATTCTTCTATGAAAAGCTGCATTCGTGTTGCCCTTAGTAATTACTTAACTTTCGTGCTTCCACAGGTACTCAGTCTCAATGTTTATCTATACGCTCAAATTTTTGTATTTTTCTCCTATCTGTGACCTGACTTCTTGTATCTTATGTTCACTGCCTTCGTCATAGTTAAAGGTCATGATTGCTAATTTTTCTTTATACTGAACTTCAAACTTAACCTATATCTGCATCATTACCGGAAATGTCTATTAATACCTGCAGATTCTCCTTGTTGTCAGCTATTTGCCATATAATCTGCGTACATCAGTGCTGGTAATAACTGTTCAACGTGCTTTCCTTCCTTGGCAAAAGAGAGGCTGAAGTCGAGCATGGCTACGCCATGTAGCAGTTGGTCAGAGCTTTCCTTGCTCGGCCATGAAAAACTCGAGTGGCCACTCTTTACGAAAGTAAATTTCTCTATGCGATGACTACGCAAATTTGTTTACTTTCCATCATTATCATGGTTATTGAACGATAGCAGCACAAGAGTGCCCTCTAGTTAACTTTCTCACTCTATGGGATGCATTAGACGTTGTACTATAGGGGAAAGTATTGCCAACGCCAATGATGTGGTATTCTTTGTACCTTATATACAACGCATACGCTGGGTTTTATAAAAGCATTTAGTACGTATTACTCTACTATGGAAAAGCAAGAAGCCGTCCCTGTTAAACGACTGGATGAAAATCAGTCAACGCAGCCGCAGTTTTTTAGAGAATATTATTGCCAAAAAACACGCATGTGTGTTTGAGTGCTTAGAAATACCGATTTAGAATACTAAGTACTCTGCTATAGGAGAGCATGGAGCCGTCCCGTGGGAATGTTTAGAAAAATTGGTTAACGATTCAGAGCACTTGGTACTCTACTACGGGAGAGCTTAAAGCCGTGCCGTAGATATGAATACGAGGCGCACCCTACAGTGGTGTCTCGTAGGAACAGGGGGGGGGGGGGAGTAGAATAGGGGGGTAACGATTTAGAGCACAGGGTACTCTACTATGGGAGAGCTTAAAGCCCTCCCGTAAATATGAATCCCTAGTACATACATCAAAATGACTGCATCACGGAGAAACAACGCAAGTACAAAAGATTGCAAAACCACACGCGCAAAAAAAAAAACAGTTGGCGACGTGTCTGTAAAAAATGATCTATTTACTAACTATTCAAGAAAGCTGAAAAAAAGCGAAAAAAAATAATAGCGCAAGTTTTTCCTATGATTTTCACGCCGTGTTGGGTTGAAGCAAGTGGTTCCAGCGCTCTATTGTGCTCAAGGGTCGTGGTACATTAACTGCGGTTTCAGTTTTGTTTACGGTTGCTCTTCCTACCGCAGAGTGGCACCATGGCGTCGACCTTCGACCTCGTGATTAGCAGCCCGATTACTTTTGCGCTAAGCAACGACGGCGCTTCAAGTGCCGTTCGAGTGCCAAGCTACATTTAACACAATGAAGGAGGTATACGATGCTTAGTAATGATAAAAAATCACAGCATATTCCCAGAGTGAATGATGATGAGTTGGGTGAAGTGTCCATACGTCCGTCCGTCTGCCCATCCATCCATCTATCCGTCCGTCCGTCCGTCCGTCCGTCCGTCCGTCCGTCCGTCCGTCTGTCTGTCTGTCTGTCTGTCTGTCTGTCTGTCTGTCTGTCTGTCTGTCTGTCTGTCTGTCTGTCTGTCTGTCTGTCTGTCTGTCTGTCTGTCTGTCTGTTCATCCATCCATCAGTCCGTCTGTCTGTCTGTCCATCTATCCATCCATCTGTCCGTATGTCTGTCAGTCCATCCATCCATCCATCCATCCATCCATCCATCCGTCCGTCCGTCCTCCTGTATGTCTGTCTGTCTGTATGTATGTATGTCCGTCCGTCCATCCGTCCGTCCGTCCGTCCATCCATCCATCCATCCATCCATCCATCCATCCATCCATCCATTCATCCATCTGTCGGCCTGTCTGCCTGTCTGTCTGTCTGTCTGTATGTATGTATGTCTGTCTGTCCATCCGTCGATCTAGTGAACACTCCAAATACCACCATCTCGCATGTTTTCATGATATATTCATCATATATAAGTACCGCCATCCAGCGGGTGTTCTAAGGGCTAAGCGAGAGGTGGCTACTACTACAAACACGGGACTTACGACCCGTGGCGTAAGGAGCTTCACCCCTGAAAAGCCGCGCGCAACTCCCCACGGAGGGAAGTCTACTAGATGTGTCGTTGAGTGGCAGGGGTATCGCGTGAATGTTGCGTAATAGGCTAGGGTTTGTGAACGTTTTGTTGTTATTTCGCCTTTAATATTCTTATTTATCGAATCAAGGAGAAGCGTTGCCTTCAGCGAGTGCTGAGACGCTGATGTTGGGTTGTGCCCAACTACTGGTTGAAGATACTGTTGCTTCCGTCGCATCTACTCGAGTCAAGCAAAGCATCTAGTCAAGTGAAAGCCCAGTAAGGACGCCCTAGACTGAATTCCAAATGCGCGGTCCAGTGCCAGCATAACCTGGGTGGCAAGTGAACGTTTGTGCAGCGCGAGCAATCATTTGTTTACTAACAGACGCTGCCTGCGTCGGCCTTGTGAAGTGGGAGAGTACGAGGGGTGCGACAGCTGGCACGAGACGCGAGCATGCGCCGTGGAGGTGTGGACGGTGCCGTCGACGCCGGACACGCGACATGGTCCGACTAAGAAATACTGCGCGTCTAATTATTATTCCAGGTACGTGTTCCGGCGTCAGACGCCTTTACCACTGGAAGGCGGACATCCAGCTCCACTCACGAGCTTTTCTCGTGATTCACATCGTGCTTGTTCCAACGCTACATTATAAGGCAAACCGTCGTTGTCAGTGCAGATATTTCTGCTGAGCAACACTTGGCAGCTATTGCCAGACCGGACAGAGAAAGATAATAAAACACCTGCACAGCGGCCTACGTTGAACGCGCGCAGAAATCCAGAAAATAAATGAATGCTTTTTGGTTGCAGATAAAGCACTGCGCCCACACTTATTATGGCACGTGGAAACTGCAACTCAAAAGCTATCTTTTTTTAGCCTTGCTCGAGGAGTACCAGATCGAGGAGTACCTTCTTCTTAACTGATGTTTCCTTTTGGCTTGATATTCTGCTGTTGACTAAATACCTGCTTGATAATTTTCGAGTTCACTTCCTCCAAGTAGTATCAACATTCCTCTGTTCCAGAAATGCACCAATGAAAAAATATTTTTGCAAAACTGTATTTTTTGGTTCCCTGCCCTTAATAACAAAGGCAGAAAATTGTGAAGCCGATAAATTGAGTGGTCGCCTGAAAATGTGATGGTACTCATTTGCGTACTCCTGGTCTTTTGAGGTTTCCAACATTGAGTGCTACAAAATTATCAGACTGAAATGATCTTCATTATGCTCTACGGGGCGTCCACAGTCAAAGGAATGTACTACAGACGTTCTCGTTTATGCTACAACAGAGATAAAAAGCTTTCACTACTCACGAGGACGCATCGGAGCACTCGTGTAGTACACAGTAATTTTCGTTTGCTCGTTGTGCGAATATGTCCACACACACCACACCACTTCCCAGGGCTTCGTGCAAGCAACTCATCCTTATATTTCGAAGACGAATTTGGACGCACAGATATCGAATTGGGAAGGTATGTGTCCTTTTAAACGACGGTACCCACGGGTACTCAGGGACCGAAGAAGTTATGTACAAGTAGCTGACAACTTTCCAAGCCCAACGCTCCTCTTCCATTTTTCTCAATCAGTCCTCAAGCTCTATCTTGCTACTACCTTGGCTGCCTTCGAATGATGTCCATCCCATTCCACCCTGCACCCCTTACCTGGGATAATCCCGTGTGCTCCCAAAGCAAGTCCTGGACTTGCTCCCAAGCAATTCCAAAGCAAGTAGTAGTAGTAGTAGTAGTAGTAGTAGTAGTAGTAGTAGTAGTAGTAGTAGTGGTGGTAGTGGTAGTGGTAGTGGTAGTGGTAGTAGTAGTAGTAGTAGCAGTAGCAGTAGCAGTAGCAGTAGCAGTAGTGGCGGCGGCGGCGGCGGCGGCGGTGGCAGCAGCAGCAGCGGCAGCAGCAGCAGCAGCAGCAGCAGCAGAAGAAGAGCCTGACTACGTCCGCTGGAGGATAAAGGCCTCTCCCGTGTTCCACCACTCAACTCAATCCTCTGCTTTATGCTGCAACTTTATACACGTAAACCTTCTAATTTCATGTCCCTCTAACCCGCTTTTCTTATCTGGGAATCCAGTCAGTTACTTTTAATGACCAGCGGTAATCATCTTATCTACTTGATTTGTACTATGATATCCTTAACCCCGGTTTTTTTTTCTTGAACAAAGAACTGTTGGGCCAGTAGCGAGAGGCTAGTGAAGGCCCATAATTCTCTGATTCTCAGGTACAAGTTCCTAATGGGGAGGCAGTATACATAAACTCAGCATCAAACAATAGCAAAGAGTGCATTCTACAATAATTCCAAAAAGAAAAAAAAACATTATTTGGCACAATACGAGATACATCAGATGTAAATTGGGGAAAGTCGCAAAATTTTTAGAGGTACAATTTTTTCAATGAAGGCGTGAAATTGTTAGCACTTTTTACTTCATGGGGTATTGCGTTCCAAATTTTGGTGCCATAAAACTCGAGCAGCCGTTGGCCTTACGTGTTCCGAAAAACTAGCATGTTGAAATTGATAATCGTTGCATTCCTTGTGTTGAGATTATTTGTAATGAACAAACTTGTTCATAACGAGTAATTCCTACGTAAACTATGATTAACCAGAACGGCCACTTCATTTCACAAGTCATGGAAAACGGTAGTAGACCGAGCTAATTCTAAAGCAAATTATCTTTGGGTGGTCGTGTGTATGCATGCCATAATGCGTTAGGCCCTTTTAGTAGAGCGAATGATATGATCTAAGTATGTTTTTTATATGTACCATACCATGATTCGGAACAATATATTGTGTGACAGTCAAATATCGAAAATTAAACAATTTTAAGAATGCTATGAATAAAACATGTTCTGCATTTATTAGCAAAATACAAGCGAAAGCTAATTTGGTGCATATATAACATATGTGTTGTCTCCAGTTCAAGTTGCAGTCCAATAATACGCCTAAATACTTCATGTTCTCTAATTGTTCTATTGTTCTATTTACTAGCTGAATTTGCAAGCCTGTTGTGTCACACTTGACATTACGGGAACGGAAGACTAAACATACTTTGTCTTGTCTCGATTCAGTAACAATTTATTACTTGCAAGCTATGCTTATATGCTTATATAGCTCGCTGTTTATTCTATTCTGGAATTCGCTAAGGGATTTCTCTGAGAATGATAGCACAGTATGATCGGCATAAATAACATATTTTTATTATTATAGTGCTGAAGGGAGGTCACTAACGTATACCGAGAATAATATGGTCCCTAACACTGATCCGTGCGGAAGTCTCTCAACAATAATGAAATATAGGGAAGCAAATGAACAAATCCCAACATATTGTTTTCGACCACTTAGGTAGCTTGAAAAAAGGTTCATTTTGTACGTTCTCAATTTTTTTATAAGTATAGACTGACAGACCGTGTCGAGCGCTTTTTTTTAATCTAAAATCATCCCCATGGCAAACTCGTTCTTGTGTAAAGCTGCGTATTTATTCTGCGTTAGTTCTAACACTTCTGATGACGTTGACCTATTAGTTCTGAAACCCTGTTGCAATTCTGTTAGAAGCTTGTTTTGGTTTAGGTACTGCTTAAGCTAATCAGCGATTACTCTCCCAAATACAGTATTTAAAATACTAAGCACAGATATAGGCTGATAGCTTCCCGGTTCATTTATATCATCAATTTTGTATATAGGAGAGACTCTCGCGTTTTTTAAAATGTAGGGGTATAAGCCTCGGCCTTTTGACCTGAAAACTTTTTCGTGAGCACTGGTACTAGGTAATTTCATCATGGCCAGTAGCCATGATGGAATTACCAGTACTCACGAAAAACAAGGCATACCTGATAAAATTGAGGTTACTGTATGTTCGTCCACTTCATTCAAGAAAAGCTTCGTATGAGTGACCTGCCAATGGACAATGCTTTCAGTGGCTGTAATACGGTCAGCTAACTTGGGACCGATACTAGTGAAGTACGCATTGATAATATTGGCGCACTGGGCGTCAACATGTTCAGGGGTGATCGGCTTTTTACTCGCGATATCCGTTACTCCTTTTATAACCTCCCACATCTTTCTTTTTTTTATTGCCCTGTGCTTGTTGTACTAGGAAGACGTTGTATTCCTTTTTCCGTCTCCGCATAAGAGCTACTACTCGATAACGAGATATTCGAAAATTTTGCAAATAATAAGTGTTGCCTTTCTGCTTCTTGCAATTCTGGTACCACCAATCGCTTTCTTTGATAGCAGTGAGAATGGAGTTAGTTATTCATCCAAGGGCACAAATGTTCCTCATATTTACTTTGTTTATGTGTTGTGTACTCAGATGTTATCTGTGTTAAAGCAGTTGCAAATTTTGCGTATTCTATATGAGTGTCACTGTTAAACACATAGTGGAAATATTTTTCTTTAATTGTCTGCCACCTTATTTCATAACTAATCCTTCGAGTTGCTGAGTAGTTATTTTTAGCAAAACTATTTTCTGCATACCGTAACAGTGCAAAAACAGGGCAGTGGCTCGTATAATATACGCAAGAAAATATGTTATCACTGTTGCACAAAACATGATCTATAGTTGTAGATGCACTGGTTCAGAATTTAGTGGGTTCACGGATTGTATTCTTAAAGCTATATGACTGCAGCCGGTGTAAGTATTCAAAATTTAGGTCTTTGCCGACGCCAATGTTAAATAGCCAACAACATTGCCATAGCCCTTAGTACTGAGGGTGCAAAGGTTAGATTCCAATGATTATATGGTGATTTTGGGACGTTAAACCCCACAAATCAATCAATCAATCAGATTCCAATGATTGTTAAAAAGTCGGCGGACTCGAGCTTGGCCGTCGGTATATTGTACCAACAACCACACTTGAATGTAAACGAACAAAGAGAGAGGTAAGTGAATTGTTACTGATTTCAACATCTGGGAGTACCGTATAACAGAACTCCTGGTTAATTAGTAAAGCCACTCCACCACCACATGATTCAGCATCCTTAGGATTGCTTATAAGACTGTATCGGGGAATGAAGATGTGCTCGCCTTCTCTAAGCCAAATGTATGTTCAACCAACAACATCAAAAGCAAAATTATGCTGCGCTAAAAAGGAACACAACATGTCTGTTTCTACGAAAATTTGGAATGTTACAATGAAGTACGGATATGCACCATGTCTCGTGAAATTTGCACTCAACTTCACGACTTGAAAACGCCATACTTGTTGGTGTGATCAAAGCTGAAATACGAGAGTCCTCTAAACTACCTTTGCTAAGAGGTGACGTGAAGTACACGAGAATTGTCGGGTTTTCGCATTAGAATTTTGTCCTGTGATACAAAAACATACTTCGAAATATTCTTTCTTCTTATCTGGCATGCATGTGTGAGACGAAGCTTATTCTTTTGGCACAGATGTTTTTTGATGAATATAGCCTCATTGTTTTGGAAGCCAAGTGTGTATGTTGGCAATCTCTCTTTCTTGGCATTCCTGATCATTTTTTCTCGGACTGCAATAGAGGTAAATCTTACCATAATGTTCTGTTGAGCGTTATTTTTGGTCGGAACATGGTGCACTACATTGATGTCATCAGCACTAAGTTCCATTTACGAGGAAGTTTCTAATTTATACATCATGTCTGGTGATGATTCAATTGATGACTTAGGAACATTTCTAATTTCAAGTTGTTCCGACGACTGCATTATTTCAGTTTGAATATTTCTAGTCGCATTACTTTTACTTCCCCCAGTAACTGGCAAACATCTCCAATAATGCTAGCCTGCTGGTGTTTCACTTCTGATAGATCATGGTGCGCATTGTGTAAATCAGTCTTAAGTTGTAAATGTCTGCGTTCATGACCTCCATGGAACCCTTGGTCACGTGCATGTCTATCTGAGACTGTTTGATGTCTTCTACTAAGCACTGAATGTACAATCTGATGATTGTTGTTATACTTTCTAGCTTCGAAGTCATGTCGACCAAAAAATTGGATAGTTTCTCAACAGTACTTGGTGGTTTGTCTCAAAGAGCCTCTCGAAGTAGATTCAGTGGGTTTTCACTCATTGCAAGATTCATTCAACAAGGTAACAATGTAACAATGGAGAGCGAACCAGGAGCTATAAATTGACGTTACTATAAACGTAAAAACGCTTTCGTATCTGCAATTACACAAGAAGTGGCTTTATTATATATCTCTGATTCTATGTGCTGCCTGGATCGCTCTGAAGCAATTCTGGCTATGAATAAACCGGGCTTTTATAGCATGAAGGAGATGCGTCATTTGCCACAACAGCCGTTCTACGCAGCAGTCGTTGGAGATTGATCATTTGTTGGCGCTGTAGTTCCGCCAAAGTCCACCGGTCGAGTCAGACACCTGGTTATCACGCCCTTTACAGTCAGCCTTTTGTAGATGGGTCACTCCAATGCGCTGCCAGAAGCTCAATGGGAAGGAGCCTGCAATCCCAAAAGAAGTGGGTTCAGTACATAACTGATGGTGTGTACTGCCTGGATCACTCTGAAGTCACCTTATCTACTCCGCTCTCCTTTTGTCTTTCAAGATTATGCCTATAATTGTTTTGCATCCCTCACTGCATCGTACTGAATTTAAGCTGAACCCTCTTTGTAAGCATCCAGGTTTCCACTTAATAAGTAAGTATCGGAAAGATGCAGCTGTTATATACGTCCCGCTTGGGAGATGTTGCAATCTACCAATTCTGATTTGCGAGTGCTTGCGGAATGTGCTTAACGCCATTTTTATCCTTCTAGTTACATCAATATCATGGTTTGGCTCCACGGTTATCGCCTGTCCTAAGTAGACGTAGCCTTTTACAACTTCAAGAGCGCTATTACCTGTCTCGAAGCGCTGTTTTCTTTCGAGGTTGTTGTGCGTTACTTTTGTTTCCTCTAAATAATTTGCAAGACCTACCTTTCTGCTATCCTCATTTAAATGAATAATTATGAGTTGCAATTTGTTCCCTTAATTTCTCAGATATGCTTTATAATCGGCAAAGCGCAGGTTACTCTCAGGTCTCCATTAGGACGTATCCCTAACTTCCCCCATTCTAGGCCTCTGAAAAACTCCTGTAAGCACGTGTTACATAGCATATGGGAGATTGTACGCCCTTGTCATACACCCTTCTTGATTGATATTTCTTAGCTTTCATTATGGAGCACTATGGTGGCAGTTGATCCTCCATAGATGTCTTCCAGGATGTTTATATGTGATTCGTCAACGCCATGATTCCGACATGTCTGCATGACTGCTCATATTTCAGCTGAATCTAATGCCTCTGTGAGGGATAAGGTTCGGGTAATTACGGCAACTTAAATAATCGTTGTCGAGACTGACGAAGACATTTGCAACTTGAGTTATAAGGCTTTAATGCCACACAAAAAAACGATAATGAAGCTTGGCGTGTTACATGGCAACAGCGAAGAACTGCCTTAGGTACGAGCACGACGTACGTTCTCGAAAGACAAGGTCTGACGCTTAGCGTAGTCCCCCACTGCACTACACAAGGTTTGAAACACTTCACCGTGTGACGTCGAAGGCAGATGAGTCGATGCGTTGCGTTGCGTCTTACGCCGACATCAGCGATGACTCAGGCATGGTCGGAGCGGAGCGTGAGGCAGAGTCGATGTGTGGCAAGCACGTCCCGGACAGCCAGTAGTAGGCCCAGGTCTGGAATACGCCCGGATCCGAGTACAACGGACCGGCGCCGGCTGCTGGATCACACGGTAGAAGGGAGCCAGGCTCGTGCGGAACACAGGCACAGGTAGGCTTCGGGACCACGACCCGACGAGCGCTTCAGCCTGCCACTGTTTCGTTCGGATTTTTCTTCTCGAACGCCCCGTCGTCGTCTTCCTCTTCTCTGTCCCCATGGCTTGGCATGACTTTGACGACACGATTCCGCCGTTTCCTTGTCTCATCGTCATCTTCGTCGGCGTACGGCACAGCACAAACTCACAAACATCGCGCACCAGATGAACCTACCGCGCATATCATGACAAAATTCCCCCCTTTCAAAAAGTTTTTTTTTTCAAAAAAAAACTGTCCAAAGTGCGCGGGAGACAAGACTTACGACAAACAAATGTACAGAACTGTTGCACCAAGAGAATAGTCTGTATGTGAGAGTCCCTAGGCATATGGTACATTATTACATTAATGTTGTATAGCTAGCACCTACACCTGTAGCCTGCTCATATAATCAGCACCTACGTTCTCTGATCCTTTGATATGCTCAACGCGAAAGGTGTACTCTTGCAATGCGAGACTCCAGCGCAAGATCCGGCTGTTCAAATGCTTGGCTTGAGAGAGGTATCGTAGCGGTTGATGGTCAGTCTGAACGACGAAGGAGGTTCCATAAAGGAAGATATGAAATTTCGCGATCGCCCAAACTAACGCTAAACACTCTCTTTCAATTGCAGAGTATCTCTCTTCCCGGGGCATAAGTTGGCGGCTGGCATATGACACCGGGTGAAGAAGACCCTCGTGTTCCTGCATAAGCACAGCGCCTATACACCTATCAGATGCATCTGTACGTAATACGAAGGGTTTCTTTATGTCAGCAGCCTTGACTACTGGCATAGATGCTAGAGCTTGTTTGAGGGTTTCAAATGCCTCTTCTCTTTCGGTATTCCACGCTAACTTGTTCTTTTCCATCTTTCTTGTCATTTCAGTCAGTGGTTTCGCTTTCTGGGCATAGTGAGGTATGAGGTCTCAGTAATATCCCGCCAAGCCGAGAAAAGAGCGAAGCTGCTTCTTCGTTTCCGGTCTTGGGGCTTTAGCGATCTTCGCTATCATGCTTTCTACTGGGCGGATTGTACCATCGCCGAGGTGATGCCCAAGGAAGATGACAGAAGTCATTCCGATCTCACATTTTTGAGGTTTGATCCGTAGGCCTGCTTCTCGGATCCTCTGAAACAACTGTTTCAATGTCACTAGATGCTCCTCCCACGTAGCTGTGGCAATTAGAACATCGTCTATGTAATGCACTGTGTTTGGAATGCCGTGCAGTAATGTCCTCATCAATCGTGTGAATATGGCCGAGGCTGTCTTAATCCCAAAAGGCATACAGAGAAAATGGTAGTGTCCAGATTGCGTTGAAAAAGCTGTTTTCGGACGAGAACTTTCCTCTAAGGGTACTTGCCAATAGCCCTTTGTAAGATCTAACTTTGAGAAAACCGACTTCGTGCCGACTTCAGCAAACATAATGTCAGTTCTGGGTATGGGTTCAGCATCGGACACCAGAACCTCATTAATGTGACGGAAGTCAATGCACGCGCGAAAGCTGTTGTCCGGTTTCTTAACCAGGACCAAGGGTGAGTTATACGGCGAATGGGATCGTTCAATAACTCCCAACTTCAGCATATCTTGAACCTCCTTCTCTACTATTTCCTTCATTGCAAACGGCAACGGATACTGTGACGTGCTGATTGGTTTTGTTGTAGTAAGCTCTAGCCGGCACTCTAGGAGGTTCGTCTTCCCAGGAACTTCGGAAAATATGTCTCGGAATTCCTCCAAGAGATTGCACATATCATCGCGTTGTGCTTCGTCTAAATTACTTCCGAGTGTGACCGACTCAATACCTTTCCCTTCATTTACTTTAAATGTAGGGAGGGGTGAATCCGATTCTCCTTCTTCGACTACAATGAACGATGAAGCTTGACTAGTGACTTCTGGTTGACGTTCTTCGTAGCGCTTGAGCATGTTTATGTGAAACATTTTCGTGGTGTGCCCAAGGTCCAACCAATATTCGTGGTCATTCTTTTTCCCTGTAACCGGAAATGGCCCCTTCCAGTGCATAAGAAGCTTGTTTTCCCTGGTTGGGAGCAATATAAGAGCCCGGTCACCAACTTTGAGCTGTCGGGTTTTGGAGGTTCGGTCATAATACTTCTTTTGCGAGTGTTGAGCTCGGGAGAGATTCTCTTGAGCCAGCTTCAAGGTGCGTTCAAGACGTTCTCTCAGATCAAGCACGTATCCGTAAGTAGTCTTGATATCTTCCTCTAGGTCTTCCCCTGTCCAGAGTTCCTTCAGTATATCCAGGGGTCCTCGGACGTGCCGGCCGTAGATCAGTTCAAACGGCGAGAAGCCCATACTGGCCTGAGGTACTTCTCGATAGGCGAATAACAGAGGCGCAAGAAATCGGTCCCATGACTTCGGCTTCTCTTGGCACAACTTGCGCAACATCTGTTTGAAAGTGCCGTTGAACCTTTCGACCAAGCCATTGCATATCGGGTGGTAAGGCGTCGAGCTCAAATGTCGAATAGCAAGCAGAGCATTCACCTCTTCCATCAGGCCTGACGTGAAGCAGGATGCTTGATCACAGAGGATCTCCCGTGGAAATCCTATTCGAGAGAACATCTCCAGTAGTCCATCTGCTACTGTTGCCGAATCAATTGCGGGCAACGCCACCGCGTCCGGGTACCGAGTGGCGAAATCCACAAGGGTAAGAATGTACCGATTACCCTTCTTTGAAATCGGCGTCAGAGGTCCAATGATATCAACGGCCACACGTTCGAATGGCGTGTCAATCAAAGGCATTCGTCCAAGAGGCGCCTTGCCTACTTTGCCTTTGGGATATGTCCTTTGGCATGCGTCGCATGATTTTACGAATCTTCGTACCTCCTCCTGTACACCGGGCCAATAAAACGACTCCAAAACTCGGTCCTTCGTCTTCTTGATACCCTGGTGACCAGATATCGGTGATTCATGTGCCAAGTGCAACACATGGACACGCAACGCCTTTGGAACCACCGCTTGTTGAACTGATTTACCCGGAGTCAAGTGGTAAACGCGGTACAAGATTCCTTTCTCGAACATAAATGAGTGGTATGTGGCTCCTTTGCCGCGGATGAGGGTGTCGACTCTCGCCCTACAAACATCCAGCGACCGGTCTTCCTCTTGTTTTTGGCGAAATGACTCCTGTGTCACCTCTAAGTTTCCAAATTTAGCAGTCGTGAGCTTCCGGCGATGTCCTTTGCTTGAAACACCAACCATGACTGTGCTATTCGTCCCGCATCCATCCTTGGATTTCTCTTCAGAATTCAATGCCTGATTAGTTTCCGACTTCAGGCTCGCTGACTCCTTCCACGTTGAGTCGGGGTCATTAGCGTCACGGGCGCCGGGAACATTTCCTACGATGACATCGTAAAGTGGCGACGTCATGCATTTGACTATCGCATTTCCGGTGAAATAGGGCGATAAAATCCGTACTTCTGCTTCCGGTACCTCGATGCAACTACCATCGGCCAATAAAATAGTGGCGGTAGTACCCGTCAGCGCATCATCGGGAACGAGGGAACGTCGCACAACCAGGGTGTTGCTTCCAGTATCCCTCAAGACTGATACAGTATGTCCAAACACTTCTCCCTGTAACACCAGCAAGTTTCGTGTAGCTGTTGCGGTGCGCGTTCGGAGTGCACTAGCAACATATTCATCTTGTGATGAATCATCGGCACATCGAGGCGTCTCGGACTTCTGGTCAGTAGACACGATGCAAGATGTCATTTTCTTTGACCCGCCGTTGCTTGGGCATGCTCTTGCATCGTGGCCGGGCTTCCGACAGTGCCCACAGAAGACTCGTTGGGGTTTCGTGTGGCAATCAGATGCTCTGTGGCCGGGTCGATCACAGACGAAACATCTAAGAGGAGGCTGGGTATAAGTAAATCCTTCTTGCTCCTTGGGAATGTTGTTTGCAGACTTGGAACGAAATACCAACAAGTTTGTTTGCCGCTGGGCTTCCAAGAAGGTATCAGCTGCTTCTGCCATTTCTTTTACCGTCCTGCATTTCTTCTCCCTTAGAAAAAGTGCCAGGCGATCGTGGCAGTTATTCAGAAACTGCTCAGCTACAATGAGGTTGCGCACGGATGCAAAGTCCTCGTCCGTTTCCGACATTTCCAGCCATCTATCGAAGTAACTCTGTAATCTCGTGGCGTACTGTTTACCAGTTTCGCCGTCTTCAGGCTTGCTTTGCCGAAACTTTTCGCGATAGCCTTCGGCTGTGAAACGAAACCTCTGGAGCAAGGCCATTTTCGTACTCTGGTAATCCATTGAGTCTTCTGGCGACAGACGACCGAAGACTTTCAATGCTTCCCCACTGAGGCATAAACTAAGCGCTGTCGCCCACTTCTCCTCAGGCCACTCTTGACCAACTGCTACGCGTTCGAACCTCTTGAGATACGCATCGAGATCGTCACGCCCCTCGTCAAACACTGGAATCAGGTTGTGAGGATTGATCAAGCACGGGCGGCTTTGACTCCTCTCAGGTTCGCGGTCCCGCGCTGTTGGCTCTCGGCTACCTTCAACCTCAGCTAGTCGAATTCGCAGTTGAAGAGTTCTCTCTTCTATCTCCAAACGTTCCTTCGCCGCCTGCCTTTCCGCGGAACGCTCTTCACGCGCTTGCACAGATTCCTCATGAGCCCGCTCTAACCGCGCGTCTACCCACGTCTTTAGCTCGGCTCCTTGAAGCCCCATGCGTTCCGCTAGCGTCATAAGCTCTTGCTCACTTATCTTCCCTACAGATTTCAACCCAGTGCAAACGGCTTCGTCCTGCCGTGGACGCCAATTGTGAGGGATAAGGTTCGGGTAATCACGGCAACTTAAATAATCGTTGTCGAGACTGACGAAGACATTTGCAACTTGAGTTATAAGGCTTTAATGCCACACAAAAAAACGATAATGAAGCTTGGCGTGTTACATGGCAACAGCGAAGAACTGCCTTAGGTACGAGCACGACGTACGTTCTCGAAAGACAAGGTCTGACGCTTAGCGTAGTCCCCCACTGCACTACACAAGGTTTGAAACACTTCACCGTGTGACGTCGAAGGCAGATGAGTCGATGCGTTGCGTTGCGTCTTACGCCGACATCAGCGATGACTCAGGCATGGTCGGAGCGGAGCGTGAGGCAGAGTCGATGTGTGGCAAGCACGTCCCGGACAGCCAGTAGTAGGCCCAGGTCTGGAATACGCCCGGATCCGAGTACAACGGACCGGCGCCGGCTGCTGGATCACACGGTAGAAGGGAGCCAGGCTCGTGCGGAACACAGGCACAGGTAGGCTTCGGGACCACGACCTGACGAGCGCTTCAGCCTGCCACTGTTTCGTTCGGATTTTTCTTCTCGAACGCCCCGTCGTCGTCTTCCTCTTCTCTCTCCCCATGGCTTGGCATGACTTTGACGACACGATTCCGCCGTTTCCTTGTCTCATCGTCATCTTCGTCGGCGTACGGCACAGCACAAACTCACAAACATCGCGCACCAGATGAACCTACCGCGCATATCATGACAGCCTCCTCGTAGTCTATCAAGGCTATGCATAGTGGTTGCCAAAAGGCAAAGCTGCTGGTGAGGATCAGGTAACACCGGATCTGCTGAAAGATGGAGGACAGACTGTGTTAGAAGAACTAGCCATCCTGTTATGAAGTGTCTGCTGATGGAGAAGGTAACTGAATCTTGGAAGAATGCTAACATCACCTGAATACATAAGAAAGAAGGTGACAAGAAGGTGCGCCATTGGAAGACTGGAATTCCATATAGCCAGGCACGGCGCTTTAGGCGCATATGCTCTGAAGATCAAGTATTCAATTCCTGCTGCCATGATCTGAAAAAGAAGCTTCTTAAGCAAAAATATCCGGAAAAAGTTATTGACGACGTGATACACCGAGCCAGAGGATGCGATCGAATGGACTGTTTAAAAGGTAGCATAAAAAGCAACGGGCTTCAGCCAGCCAATTTAGTACTAACACACTCAGCGTCCATCCCCAAAGTTCAAGGTATACTGCGTAACCATTACAACATCCTCACCCAAAGCGGCAGACTAAAGGCGGTCTTTCCTGAGCCCCATCGAGTAGTGTATAGGCGCTCAAAAAACATGGGTGACATCCTGACGTCATCTAAAATTGCTACCGTTAACCGTACTGGTTGTAACCGCTGCAACAAACCCCGTTGTAAATTTTGTCCTCATATAGAACCATCATTAACGGCCACCAACACATCTAACTAATTCATTTTCACAATTAGGGGAAGCTTTAATTGTGATTCATCCAATGTAGTGTATTTGCTTGAATGTGGCACCTGCCTTATGCAATACATAGGCCACACTGAAACCCCATTCAGAATACGTTTCAACAATCACAGATCGCATGCTAAAACACAACCAAACCTTCCATTATCAAAGCATGTGAACATGCCCGGCCACTCATTTAGTAACCTCAAAGTCACGATACTAGAATCGAGATTCCGCACCAGCCATGATCGTGAACTACACGAATCATATATCATTCATAAATTTAACACTGTTTCAGCTGGAATCAACGAAAACAAAGGAAAACTGACCTGTCTTTCACTAGATTAAGGGCGATGATATACTGGTTTCAAATTTTACCGCCCCAATTACGCCTTCTATGTCTTCCGTTTTTTTGTATTTTCAAATTTTTTAAAAATTTATCTTCAATCATTTCACAGTGGCTTTCATTATATGTTCACATATCACTAAGATTGTTCTTATGATGCCACGCAATGTCATTACACCACTGCGCTTCTACATGTCTTAACTACGTATAAACATGGTATTTTGTCACAGTACATGTAAGGGAATCTTCAACCGTGTCTTCAGTATGTGTGTACCCTTCTGGTTTTCCCATTTTTTGTCTTTTTTTGTCTTTCTTTTGTCTTTCTTTTGTTGTCTTTTTTTCTGAAGCACATGAAATTTTATGATGCGCATTGTAACGCTAACCAGCGCAGATGGCGCTGACTTGTTATTGAAAGGAGCTTTTAAAGCCATGTATGAACTCTTGTCACATTACTCTGACGAAGGCTGGTCCACCAGCTGAAAACGTTTAGTAAAGACGCTTCCGGGAAAGTTTCGTCGTGTCTTTCTTGCATACAATACGTCGGGTCCAGCGTGAATGACGTTCAAAGAATCTGGTATATATACCGCAATGGACCTTGCAAAGACGACTTTCTGGAAGTACCCAAAGACCCCCGCCAACACAACCATAATCGGTGACTCGCAAATGAAGTACGTGCATCAGTACTTTAATCCACATCAACAAGGTACGCCTGCTTTCATAACTCAACCTGGTGCCCGAATTGAAGACGTGCATTTTCTGCTAGACTTCGTACCCGACACCACAAAGACCCTCGTACTGCATGTCGGTACCAACGACTTATCTTCAGCGAGTGGTGAAACAGCTTTCCACAAATACCGCTCATTAATCGACCACATTCGGATAGAGCGACCCAAGATATCCCGGATTTATGTCAGCCTGATATTACCAAGAAGCCCAAATCGGAGATACGGCGGCAGAAATCTAGGTTTCGTCCGACGATGTAACTCGGAAGCCTGCAAGCTCAACGGCATGCTGCGCAACTTCTGTCATCGATCCAGTGCAGTCTACTTCATCAATCATGGTTTCGAATGGATACCTGCCTATCGAGTCCTCGCTGCCGATGGACTACATCCCAGCTTCGAGGGTTCAAGCCTCATAGCAAGCCACATCCGCCAGCTTTTCCCCATGAGAATTCTTGACGCCACGTCGTCCTGGTGTGACCACTCGACAGAACAGCCCCCAAGCTCCCGAAACAGAATTCAAGATGAAGAGACAGAGTGTCAACCCACGTTCGGAACTCGAAGTCTCCGAACCATCCAGCCGCAAGTAGCCAGTGACTACAGGACTTTTCTGGTAATCAAAATTTAGGTACTGCTTCTGCATGTTTTCTGAAGTGCCGGAAGGTGAATAAAAACGCATTCGCGTGGAACTGCATGTTGCGTGCCTCAGGGAATATGTAAATGCTTCCAAAATTCCCGAATGTCTTAGGCTTCATGTGAACCCTGCTACCTCTGAACTGTCAACAGCAAATAATCTTAGGTGGCGGGATGTGTTGACCAATGCTTCACTTGAGCTTATTCGCATTATCATAAATCACTATCAAACGTCAATTGGTATACTTTTGAAAGAAGAAACTACCCTATCTAGGCAGCTCGTCCCTCACGAAGCACATTTGCTGAGTGTACATGAGGAATGAAAGGTAAACGTCTTAGGCAAAATAAAAGCTCGGAAACTATTGCGGGACGATGTTCCAGCAGCACCCTACGTGAAAAAAATCAGGAGTTTGCCAATTGCTTTATTCCGAACACCTGAAATATTGCCGGAGATAAGCCAACAGGACGCCAATATAGTCAACCTTTCTGACGTTACAATCCTTCCTGCAGAGGAAAGGGTTCTTTCAAAAGGACTGAATTCCTGTCCAACCTCTGGCGGGTTTGATGAATTTCAGTTAATGAAGGATATAGATAATTTCGCTCGTAATCTCAGGCTAAAAAAGTATTTTTACGACCATGCTAGCAACAAGGCAGCTCGCCCGGCTGTACCATCCACGACACAATGAACGCCCGCCTCGCAAAGGGATAAATGCCTAGACCTTTACATCAAAGCTGTCTCGCGTGACGTTCTCAACGCTTACAAAACGCGTAACGCGTTCCAAAAAAAAACCTTTCTGCCAGTGAACTTGATTGATTGATTGATTTGTGGGGTTTAACGTCTCAAAACCACTATTTGATTATGAGAGACGCCGTAGTGGAGGGCTCCGGAAATTTTGACCACCTGGGGTTCTTTAACGTGCACCCAAATCTGAGTACACGGGCCTACAACATTTCCGCCTCCATCGGAAATGCAGCCGCCACAGCCGGGATTTGAACCCGCGACCTTGCCAGTGAATTCGACACTCTTAAAAGTTTGAATGCACGTGATGATATTATCATAAAACCAGTAGACAAGGGCGGCTCGGTTGTGATAATGGGCAAAGAAAGTTACATAAAAGAAGCCGTACGACAGTTATCTGACACTGCTTTTTACAAACAACTTCCCGCTGACCCTACCACTGACTTTCTTGTCATCATAAAAGACACCATTAAAGCATTGGTAAAAAAGAAAAGGGTCGACGATAAGACAGCACGCAGCCTCATTCCGCTTAGCCCTGTTGCCGGAAGATTTTACCTGCTCCCAAAGATGCACAAGTCTGAAAATCCAGGCCATCCCATTGTTTCGGGCATTCGAACAGTAAAAGAAAACATATCTCGTTACACTGAGAGTTTGATAAAATTTCTTCCGCCCACATTCGCTTCCTTTGTTAAGGATACCAACGATTTTCTCAATGGAATATCACACCTAACAGTGTCTTAAGGTTCGCTTCTGGTGACGATGGACGTCACCTCCCTCTACACTAACATACCACACAAGGACGGTATACAGGCTGTTTTAGATTCATATGACCACTCCGAATCTGACAAGCTAATTGACACGTCAACTCTCGAAACACTGCTGAAGCTCATTCTCGAGTTGAATAACTTCAAATTCAATGGCTCTCATTACGTACAGATCAGTGGAACATCGATGGGTACAAAGATAGGCCCTACATACGCAAGCATCTTCATGGGAGTGCTCGAAGATTCGTTTCTTAAGAGTGTGCCATTAAAGCCTGAGCATTTCAAACGCTACATCGATGACATATTTTTTATTTGGACACATGGTGCAACACAACTTCTAAACTTTATAGCGAAATTCAACCAGGTACATCCTGCTATAACATTCTCCCACACTTACTCACCCTTGTCTGTAGCCTTTCTCGACGTCACGATTACCATTTCCCATGGACTGCTAATTTCGAAGCTTTTTAAAAAGCCAACCGTTATTCACAAGTTTCTTCATTTTGAAAGTAGCTACGTGCGCCATTGGATGACTGGAATTCCATATAGCCAGGCACAGCGCTTTAGGCGCATATGCTCTGAAGATCAAGATTTCAATTTCTGCTGCCATGATCTGAAAAAGAAGCTTCTTAAGCGAAAATATCCGGAAAAAAATTATTGACCACGCGATACACCGAGCCAGAGAACGCGATCGAATGGACTGTTTAAAAGGTAGCATAAAAAGCAACGGGCTTCAGCCAGCCAATTTAGTACTAACACACTCAGCGTCCATCCCCAAAGTTCAAGGTATACTGCGTAACCATTACAACATCCTCACCCAAAGCGGCAGACTAAAAGCGGTCTTTCCTGAGCCATCTCGAGTAGTGTATAGGCGCTCAAAAACATAGGTGACATCCTGACGTCATCTAAAATTGCTACCGTTAACCGTACTGGTTGTAGCCGCTGCAACAAACCCCGTTGTAAAGTTTGTCCTCATATAGAACCATCATTAACGGCCACCAGCACATCTAACCAATTCATTTTCACAATTAGGCGAAGCTTTAATTGTGATTCATCCAATGTAGTGTATTTTCTTGAGTGTGGCACCTGCCATATGCAATACATAGGCCACACTGAAACCCCATTCAGAATACGTTTCAACAATCACAGATCGCATGCTAAAACACAACCAAACCTTCCATTATCAAAGCATGTGAACATGCCCGGCCACTCATTTAGTAACCTCAAAGTCACGATACTAGAATCGAGATTCCGCACCAGCCATGATCGTGAACTACACGAATCATATATCATTCATAAATTTAACACTGTTTCAGCTGGAATCAACGAAAACAAAGGAAAACTGACCTGTCTTTCACTAGATTAAGAGCGATGATATACTGGTTTCAAATTTTACCGCCTCAATCATGCCGTCTAAGTCTTCCTTTTTTGTTTTTTTTTAATTTTTTTAAATTTATCTGCAATCATTTCACAGTGGCTTCCATTATACGTTCACATATCACTAAGATTGTTCTTATGCTGCCACGCAATGTCATTACACCACTGCGCTTCTACATGTCTTAACTACGTATAAGCATGGTATCTTGTCACAGTACATGTAAGGTAATCTTCAACCGTGTCTTCAGTATGTGTGTACCCTTTTGAATTTTCCATTTTTGTCTTTTTTTCTTTCTTTTGTCTTTCTTTTGTTGTCTTTTTTTCTGAAGCACATGACATTTTATGATGCGCATTGTAACGCTAACCAGCGCAGATGGCGCTGACTTGTTATTGAAAGGAGCTTTTAAAGCCATGTATGTACACTTGTCACATTACTCTGACGAAGGCTGGTCCACCAGCTGAAAACGTTTAGTAAAGACACTTCCGGGAAAGTTTCGTCGTCTCTTTCTTGCATACAATACGTCGGGTCCAGCGTGAATGACTTTCAAAGAATCTGGTATATATATATATATATATATATATGTAGTCAAGTATATCAAGTAGATAGTCAAGCAATATTGAATTTTTAAATTTTTTAACGTGCCAATCTGTTACCGGAAAAAACGTGCGTTACTTGCAGCGTGGTTTCACGTGGGAACGAGTCGTCGACTCATAGTTAATTCTGAAATTGCATCGCAAAAAACCACAAACCAGGTTCTTGCGATGAAAGAAGGCAAACACATTACTGTCGGCTCACATGTGTTTTCATAGCTAGCCCATATATTAGTGCGAAAAAGCTACGAATTAATAGTTTACCGCGGTCGCACTTAAGAAGCATCACACATTTACGGGTGTGGTTTTTCTATAGTGCGACAAAGAAAGTGTCATCTAAATCAGAAATACCTCTTTTTCTGCCGCAGCTTCCTGTCCCACGTGACATAAAAGCAGCTGTGTACAATGGGCAAGGAACCTGCTACATGACATGCCTTGTGAAGAAGCAGCCCCGAGTGATACATGTGTTATGAGGTAACATTGCATATATGTATAAAATACTACTGTTTACTAGTTAACTGAGTTTATTTGCTTACTTTGTAAAATTTCATTCATTACTTATGCCTATCAATATCTGGTGATGATACTTGTTTTTCCAGATGGATTTGCAACGACAGGGTGACTACACATCAATGTCCTCTCTGCAAGCACGTTGAAACATCTAAACGTCCACTACAACAGGTCATCTCGAATCTCACACATGCAATGCTGTATTTGTGAATGTTTTGCCACGCATATCGTGGAGGGGTGCTTTAGATTGCCCACAAGAATTGGCTGTCTACCACGGCATAGAATCTACACTTCAATAACGTTGAAACTGACACACTAATATTAGTTAGCTTGTGTGGCACTGCTGATCTCAACAACACAGGTTTAATCCCAGCAACAGTGGCCATATTTTGACGGTGGTGAAATGCTAACACGCTCGTGTGCTTAAGGGTTGGTTCGACTCACCTGCACCACATAATCCATTTTACCAGGTGCTGCCCCTAGCCATTCATTTCAGTGGTGCAGCAATTCAGTCTTCTAAACCGTGCCATTCGTTTCAAAAAGCCGAGGAGAGGTACAGCACTAAAACTAGTTTATGATTTTTCTGTACCTCCTACTCGGACGGCGCTGGTTTGGTGCAGCCGCACGCACAGCTTAACAAACGACACAGCAATAAACGTAGGTACCTTACTCGATCCCGGCTGCGGCAGCTGCATTTTCGATGGAGGCGGAAATGTTGTAGGCCCATGTGCTCAGATTTGGGTGCACGTTAAAAAACCCCAGGTGGTCGAAATTTCCGGAGCCCTCCACTACGGCATCTCTCATAATCATATCGTGGTTTTGGGACGTTAAACCCCACATATCATCAGGTACCTTACCCGACTCTACAAACTCAGCGTGTTTTGCCAAGATATTCGCACCGCATTAAATTAGGCGAGCATAAATAAGGATTCCACCTTCTCATTCACTTATGATGTCGCACTGTTGAACTCGTGCTGCACAATATGTATTTCTCGTGCACAGCTGTGAACCAGTTTCCATTGGTGCAGGTGAACTAAACTGACCCTTAAAAAGTGAAAGCTTAAAAATATGAAAAATATGTGGACACGACGTGTCAGAGCAAATGTTTCAACAAGCAGTCTTCTCTCCTGCGAGGATACAATGTCATTTGTTTTACCACAAGAAAGCCGGAATCAATCTAAATTTGCCCACTCAGTGTAGTCTTCTGTTCGGCAATAAACAATGAAAGGAGCTTCGCCCTAACTTGAACTTGGCGAATCTTAGACAGACTGAGTGCTCGCAGTGTCAGCGTTCTGTTTGTGTGCACCCTCCCCCACTAAAGTCGGGCAGCTACTGCCCCCGCCCCCCCCCCCCAAAAAAAAAACAGCCTCTGAGGACGGCGACCTTCATTTAGCGCCGTGTGACACGACCGACTATGGTGAAACCAGGCAACGGCGACTGGAACTCTGCGGATGTGGACGGTCCCATGCTGTGACCAAGTGGGCGTTGCGCGCCGAGTGTGGTTGCCATTCCAAGGCGTGTGGGTGTGCGGTGGATCGTGGCGACGCCGAAATGCGCTTGTTGGGCGATCTGCTTGGTGTTGTGCTATGCAAAGGTGTGCTGTGCTGTGTGGTGTGCGTGTATGGGTAGTGGTTGACAATCAGTGAAACACCCGAGAAACACAACGGCCACTTCAGGGAGCAGCGCCACTGCAGCCCTTCCGTGACCTCTTCGGGCGGCGGACGGGCTGTTATGACCGGCACAGCAAGGAGGTGGCTTGCAAGGGACGCTCATCGGCGTAATGGTCAAACGCTGTCCACGTCCTGCAGGAACGCGGGAGGCGTCTGTGTGCGCCGCAGGAAACGCACATCAGCGTCGCTGGGACACACAGCCTGCGTCTGAGAAGATGCACGTGCACGGACGAGGGGTATAAAAAGCGCGTCGAGTGTGCGGTCGGGGCTCTCTCTCTGGACTTCGCTGGCCCGCTCGTCTCGAGTGCGCTCTGGGCCCTTGTGATAGAAGGGCGCGTCTGTACGCTCTCGTTGCAATGTACTTCTCTTGCAAATATGTAAATTAAACGCATCTTCTACTTGTTCGTGAGACGTGTCGCAAGAGTCGTCCTTCGCCGGATCCTGGGTGGCAGCCTCAACCCCTCCCCGGGCATATCTCAAGATCCCTTCACGACTCAAGATCCCTTCATGGTTTGCATGTGAATCGTTAGAAATTCATACCTTACAAAATGAACACCCCCGCAGTGAGGGGAATTGACAGTCTTTCCGGCATTTAATTGTATCTGTGACACAATTTACAAACTACACCAGAACTGTTTTTTCCTTATTAACTGTGTTTAGCTCATGCAAGTTTACAAAAAGATGCGCCAAAGCTCATAAGGCTGCACTCAATTACATTAGCTTTGGACATATGTTCAAATGGGCTCCTAAAAATATAAGTCATAAAGATGATGAGTATTTGCAGCACAGCTTCCTCAAAGACGTGAACGCTCTCGTGAGGAGCATGATTGTGTTCATTGGATGTGGTACTGTTTTTTTTTTCATATAGAAGAGAAACATCCCAGATTTCTATGAGCAAATCTGCTTCTGTTTAAATTAAGTTGTCATAGCTATAGCGTCTACCTCTATGAAGTTAAATTCTGTGTAGTACCGCCATGAAAAAAAATCTAGGAGATCGCACAAGTAGCAAAAAGCTGCCAGGGGGCCGAAGTGTGTAGTCGCACCTCACATGGGCTCCTGCTCTTGTTGCTAGTTTCTGTGCAACCTTGCCTGTACACTGCTCGCGTTTGGTGACCTGGGAATTCTCACGTTGCAACGCATCGTTTGACAGCAGACCTACCGCAGTGAGTGTATTTTTACTAGATATTGAACTCTAAATATAGTGTGTCCGTTCGCTGGGACGCAACATCGCCAAGGAATCCAGAGGCCGCGCTGCACGCGCATGCCTATATGGCCCGAGGACGGGACTGCGAAACGAGCTGGACGCAAGCGGCTCACAGGTGCCAAGCACGCTGCTCGCGCAACACACATACACAGCGTCTGTAGCAACGAGCTAACGCTCTCATGGAAACGCAGACGTCCAACCCACGTCAAGAGGGCCCGAGTATGATGCCTGTGGACAACACGGAGGGTAACTCAAGAACGGCATCACACTGGACGTTTGATAAAAATAGTGACAAAACGCCAGGCAAAGCCCACATTTAGTGGCTACAAGCTGGCCGTAACTTAGAAGTGTGGTAGCTTGGGCTAGTTGGTATGGCATGACGATAGTTATTGCGCGAGAACAAAACGACGACACAGAGACCATCGTGTCTTTCGTGTCCTTCTTGTCTCTGTGTCGCCGTTTTGTTCTCCCGCTATAACTATCGTCTGGCCGTAAAGGCAGGTCAGCCAAAGAAGACAAGTTAGTTGAAGGAAGAGCTACACAACCTCTGAAACCAGACGCCGAGTCTCAACCGCAGTGTTCTAGCAGCACTAGGGTGCGGCCATTCCCTACTGATGACTTGAAAATTGTATTCCATCCGCAACCAGGACTACATATCTTTCAAAGCGAACACTCATCGAGGTTACACATGTCATCGGAAGATCCTGTGGCTTGGTCCAGCAGGACTTCTATAACCATGTGCGAGTGTAGGTGAAGAAAGTAGAGACTGTGATCATCGCAAGCCCAGCAACTACTGAACGAGCTTTCAAATTGCGAAGTATAAACGCTATACAGCTCGGTGGAGTAATATATCAAGTAAATCCGTACATTCGACACCCCGATGATGTGTGCCGCGGAGTGATCTACGGCCTCGAACCAGGAACAAGCCCCACTGAGATTGTTGCAGGACTTCGCGTAGACCCAAGACACCACGGTCTTGGCGCGCGCATGCTGGGATCTTCCACTGCTGCAGTTATCACTTTCAATGGGCAGCACGTTCCTTTTTACGTAACGTACATCAGTGGGGACTACCGATGCAGGCCATACCGGAAGTCCATGCAATATTGCCGAACCTGTGGCGCCATAGGTCACCGACAAGACATCTGCCCTCAGCCGAAAGCGAACTTCTGCTACAAATGCGGCCGCGACAAGGACACAGAACCACACGACTGCCAACCGATGTGCAAAATCTGCGGAGAAGATCATGAGACAGCTGGAAAGGAATGCAAGAAGAAATTCTGCAGCAGCCCCCCTCCTTATCAAGTAAGACGCCAGCAGCTCGATAACGCTCGCGCCCGTGAGAATCGCTGGAGTGCTCTCACCGATGATTTACCCGGATTGGTTATCACACCAGAAAGTTCACGGCCCCACCCCTTTTTCATCGAAAATCTGACCGAAGTGGCTCTCGCTCCAAGAAAAAAAGGTTGCTCTGGATCCCGCATGCCATCATGGTCTCGCCCCGTTAGGGGAATCAATTACGCCGCCATGGTGGCCAGTAGTGACGAGCCCAATTCTCTAGATACCACAAGTGCCTCGACCATCTCGCCTGCTCAGACAGCGACCATCCGGGCTCTAGAAAATAAAGTCCAAGATCTACAACGTAGGATACAACAATGCCCACCAGCCGAGTGTATCACGCTAGAACTTGAGGGCAGCATACTAAAAGAGGCGGAAGCCAGAATAATGAAGCTGGTAGAAGAAAGGCTGCAAGTTCATGAAGCGAAAATGCTCGACCTCGTCAAACGACGCTTTGAAGCTTTCGAGGAAGCCCTCACTGCGAAACTCCTCGAATCCATAGGCACCCAACCGTGGACCAGACGGCGCGACGGAGCTTTTTGGGCCGCTTCAGCATTGTTGGTACCGACCGCCAGGGATACCAAGTAAATGAAACTCTCACGGAACACATTGAGAAGCTGAAGTTTCAGTGCACTTTTTGGCAAGTTTTCAAAAAAGGCTTCCTGGGTGCATACATAATCAGCCATGACCCCCTGCTCGCAACTAAACAAGAAAATAATATGGAGGTGCAAGTCCAGTTTTGCTGCGTCTACTCGCTGGGCTACGCATAGGAAGACTCGGTATTGCTGCGCCTAATCGCTAGGCTGTGTGTTCTGGCACTACCATCCGATATCGTAAACTGCATTGCCGGGTGCTTATTAACCATAAAGGAAGTGGTTACTAAAATAAAATGGTAGACCCACTGACCCGTACTGTAAGCACGCTCGACGCCAAGCCTAATGGCTTCATGGCGCAACAGCATAACTTCATAACATATCCATACAAAAATTTTGTTACCCATGAGCAGCTGGTGGAGCAATCAGGAACCAAGCGGAAAGAGCGAAAGACTTTGGGGGATGAAACTTCAGCGGAAATTCAATCGACAACACCAAACAACCGGCACCAGGCGTAAATAAACTGCCAGACTGGCAGCTCCCACATGTAGACAGTATGAGCCACTCCCCACTCTTTGAATTAAGCACTGGAATTGCAGATCCTACCGACCTCGTTCTGCAAGCTTGCAAGAATATGTTAAAACAAATAATCCTGATATGATCGCGTTTCAGGAAACCCACACAGAAGACATCAAGCTCCCTGGCTACAGCACTCTCACATGCTCACCCCGCACTGCAATTCTAGTCAAGAAGACTCTGATCACACAGGCTAATAAAATTGAAGACATTGGCATCGAACACACCATCGTGGAGATAATCCCTACTCGGAAGACCCAAAAGAGCTTATATCTGACCAACCTTCACAGCTATCCACGGGAGCAGTTACACCAATACGACCACTTCGTCCACGAGCTCCGTCAAATGGTTAACGGCAACAGGCTTGTCTTAGTTGGGGACTTCAATGCTCCACACACGGCCTGGGGCTATCACAGCACCACCAAGAAGGGGGCGCGTGTTCACGACGCTGCACAGCAACATGGTCTGACGCGATGGAATGACTTGCTCCATCCAACCCGAGTGGGCAACAGCCTGTCGAGAGATACTAATCCTGATCTTATGTTCACTAGAGGCGTGCACGATGCAACGTGGGCAAGACTACCGGACACTCTAGGGAGCGACCATCACATCATTCAAATAGAGGTCAAACAGGCGCACGGCTCGATCAAGACAGGAAAAGCTCGGCTCACAGAATGGACTGCCTACAGAAATGACCTTGATGATGACTCGACTATAGAAGACATTGAACCCTGGTTAAACAATATTGTAAGTGTTGCTGACGGACATACTAAAACGATACACTTGCATGAGGACGATCCGGCAGTCAATAATCATCTCCTTCACCTATGGTAAGCTCAAAGATCGCTTATCAAACGATAGCAATGGCAAAAGATCAACCGCAAGCTCAAGCGCTACATCGCCGTACTCACCTGTCAGGCACAGAAGTACGCCGAAAACCGTGCGAGCCTTAACTGGTGGTCCTTCTGTGACAAATTTCAAGAGACACTGAGCACAAAGAAAACTTGGCGCATTCCTCGAGCCCTGATCGACGACACCCACACCAAAACTAATCAAAGACATGCAATTTAGTGGGTCATGCACAACTATGAGGGCACAGAGTTCCAATTACTCCAATAACTTCAAGCAGAGCTGCGTTGCTCTGTTAACCAGCAAGCTACCTCTATCAACACTTAGACACCCAGGGAGTACCGAGAAGCACCGAACAAAGCACTAGGCCAGCCTTTCACGCAGGCAGAGCTACACGCGGCCCTTGCTATGCTTACGCGCAACACGAGCCCAGGAAAAGACGGAGTGACTAATAAGCACCTACTACAGCTATAGCCCCGGGCGTTGACGGCTCTCCTTCGGCCCTATAACGACTGCAGGAGGAAGGACGAGCTACCACAAGCCTTGAAGCACTTGAAGGAGACCATGGTACCCAAGCCAAACAAGCCAATCTCGATTGCGAATCTTCATCCCCCTTTCTTTACGTCTTGCGCTGGGAAACTTTTTGAGCACGTGGTAAACGAGCGGCTCACCGTACGCCTCGAAGACAATGGTCACTACCCGAACACCATGTTCGGCTTCCGCCAAATGCTCAGCACACAAGACGCCCTCTTTCCGATAAAGGAATATATTCTTGTTCACTTGAGCAAGCACAGTAAGTCATTTGTTCTAGCTCTGGACATAAAGGGCGCATTTAACAATGTGAGCCACGAAGCCATTCTGCGCAGCCTTGAAGATGTCGGCTGCAGTGCCAAAACATACGCCTACATGCTGCTTTTCCTCAACAACCGCCCAGTCAGTCACTGTAGGAATTGCCAATATCCGGAGCGAGCTTTTTCAACTCCCTGATAAAGGCACGCCACAAGGCTCAGTGATATCACCACTACTTTTCAACTTGGCTCTCCTTAAGCTCCCACGTCTCTTGGACACTGCCCTTGGATACATCACGCGTTATACGCCAATGATATCACTATGTGGACAAGAGGTGCAAGCACGGCTGAACAGGAGGACCGACTTCAAGAGGCGGCTAACATCACTGAAGAATATCTCAAAACCTGCGGACTCTAATGTGCTCCGGATAAGTCGGAACTGTTGGCACTTGTGGCACGCACCCTGGGGAGACAACCAAGCTACGATGCACCTGACCCACAAGTCTTTCTACAAGGAGTCCAAATACCCCGAGTTCACACACTTCGAGTCCTTGGACTACTGTTCACATGGGGCGACTTCCGACAACAGCTTGTCGACACGTTCGCCAATGTCGATCGACGGGACCATGCGCAGCAGCTGTTAGAGCTACTGGTTCAAAAACCCAATGAAAGCGTTGCTATGTTCGCTGAAGATATGACTCGTCTTTTTCGCTGAGCTGACCCGAACATGAGTGAAGATAGGAAGTTGAGCTACCTCACACGCGGCGTTAAAGAGCAACTTTTCGCCGGGCTACTGCGCCACCCTCCAAGTACCGTAGTTGGCTTTATCAAAGAGGCTACCGCTATTGAGCGGGCCCTCCATTAACGATGCAGGCAGTATGATCGAATGTCTAGCAGCACCCCAATAAATGCTGCCGCCATACCTGAGAATCAAATCTTCCTGCGAGAGCTCGTTAGGGAGGTAGTTCGCGAAGGACTACAGAAGTTCCGGACTCCGGTTGCTCAAACCCCCGTTGCGTCTGTCGCTGAACTTGTACGCAACGAAATCCACCACGCATTTTCTACCGCTGGTTCTGGGGACGAGCACCGTCTCATGAGCTACAAAGACGCTCCCCGACGTCCACCATCTGCTATATCGCCGCCAAACCACCCAGTGCCAACGGCCCCTTGGTCACCACCACAAGAGCAGACCCTGATCAGATCAACAAGACAACCAACGTACCACCAGCCGTCCACAGTAGCACCATGGACATCGTCGCAAGATGGGAGGCTCAGACGTCCACCGCTCCGAAGAACCGACGCATGGTGCACAATCTATCGACGTCCACTATGCTTTAACTGCGGAGGAGCAGGCTATGTTGTCCGTCATTGCTGGCACCGCAGTGACTCGTTCCACCCTCTTCGAACATGGTCTGACGATCGACATACGAACTAAGAATACATACCACGCTGGGAGGACGCCTCCTTCCAAGGAGCCTGTTCTCACTTTTACCACTACCGTACTTCTGACGAGGAGGCAATACCTACTCGCCAGCCAGGTTTGGGACGTCGATCCCGCTCTCCTTCTCCCACGCATTCGCCTTCGTCACACCTACGTACCTCCGCGGACCTTAACGCAAGAAGGTCACCCAGCCCGCGCCGGGGAAACTGAGAGCAGCGACCCCCGGGGGTAAAGTTGCCGGCCATGAAGATGACGATGAAAAGCCCCCATTACACGACGTTGTGAAGCCTACAAGACGTGAGAGCGACGACATTGTGACCACCGACCTTAGTGCTTTTCCTGATGGCCAGAAAGTAACAGCCTTAGTCGACACCAGTGCCGACTTTTCTATTGATCAGTCAGGACCTCACTGTCCGCCTGAAGAAAGTGAAGACGCTGTGGACAGGCCCTCAAATAAGGACAGCAGGTGGTCAGTTATTGATGCCCTCTGGAAGTTGCACAGCGAGAACTGACATAGGAAGTTCTTCTTTGGTTGCGTCGTTCGTCGTTGTCGCCGCATGCTGCAGGATCTACTTATTGGTATGGACTGCATACGAGTACGGTGCCGTCATCAATCATCATCATCATCATCATCATCATCATCATCATCATCATCAGCCTGACTACGTCCACTGCAGGACAAAGGCCTCTCCCATGTTCCGCCAGTTAACCCGGTCCTGTGCTTGCTGCTGCCGTCATCAATATTGTTGCGAATGTATTTACTACTTTAGAGTAGAAAAGTACTCCAGCAGTCAAGATGGCAGCCGTTGTGTATTTTCGAACAGCCCACCAACGTCGTCGTCTTCTTCTTCGCACCGCCCGCATAGCTGCATAGCCGCGAACCCGCAACATCGACCTCCGGCGGCGAAAAGCGCCGACCCGGCGCTTGTTAGCAGGTGTTGGACGAGATGTACGGCTTGAGGCGAGCGACGTGGACGATGTCGGAAGATGTGGAAGGTATCGAAGGGTTTAGAGGTGCTATTTCATAGGTAACATCAGTTACCTGCCGTAGCACACGATAAGGTCCGGAATACTTGGGTAGAAGCTTTTCAGCCAGACCAACATGCCGCGACGGAGTCCACAGAAGAACGAGGTCACCTGGACTAAAGTGGACGTCCCGATGGTGGCTGTCATAGCTACGTTTCTGACGGAGCTGCGAGTCCGAAAGGCGCTGATGGGCAATCTGACGGGCTTTCTCTGCGGTGCTAATAGCGCGGCGAGCATATGCTGTGGACAGGTTGGCAGGGTTGGGTACAAGCGTGTCGAACGGCAATGTCGGGTCTCTTCCATACAAAAGGTAAAAGGGAGAATATCCAGCAGTGTCGTGGCGTGAGCTATTGTAAGCGAAAGTGACAAAGGGTAGCGCAATGTCCCAGTCACGATGATCCGTCGACACGTACATGGCGAGCATGTCAGTGAGCGTGCGATTCAGACGTTCTGTGAGGCCGTTCGTTTGAGGATGGTAGGCCGTCGTAAGCTTGTGCTTGGTTGCACAAGAACGAAGTAGATCGTCGATTACCTTAGATAAAAAGTAGCGACCGCGATCGGTGACCAGTTGACGAGGAGCGCCATGATGTAAGATGACGTCTTGAATCAAAAAGTCGGCGACATCTGTAGCGCAGCTGCTTGGAAGAGGTCTCGTAATTGCGAAACGGGTCGAGTAATCTATGGCGACGGCGACCCACCTGTTACCGTCGGTAGAAAGAGGGAAAGGGCCCAGCAGGTCGAGGCCGACACGATAGAAAGGCTCGGCAGGTACGTCGATCGGTTGAAGGAGCCCGGCGGGGTGTACCGCTGGCCTTTTGCGGCGTTGGCACGACTCACAAGACCTAACATAACGTTGTACAGAACGGTAGAGGCCGGGCCAGAAAAAGCGTCGGCGGACACGGTCGTACGTTCTGGCAACACCAAGGTGGCCAGCCGTTGGTACATCATGTAGTTGCTGAAGTACGGTCGAGTGCAAATGAGTGGGTATTACGAGTAGTAGTTCGTTTCCCACATGGTGCATGTTGCGGCGGTATAAAATGCCGTCTATGACAACGAACATGCGAAGCGAACTGTCTGTACAGCCTGTGTTCAGGCGGTCGATTAGCTCTCGTAGGGACGCGTCACGCCGTTGCTCACATCCCATGTTGCCGAAAGCAGAGAGCGAGGAAATACAGATGGACGCGTCGTCGGTTACTAGATCTGGAGCGTCAACGGGGTACCGAGAGAGGCAGTCGGCGTCTTGGTGTAAACGGCCAGACTTGTAAACCACTGTGTATGTGAATTCCTGGAGGCGCAGAGCCCAACGAGCAAGGCGCCCCGTTGGGTCTTTGAGGGCTGAAAGCCAGCATAGAGCGTGATGGTCAGTGGTAACTGTGAAAGGCCGGCCATATAAATAGGGGCGGAATTTACCAACTGCCCATACAAGGGCCAGGCACTCGCGTTCCGTAATAGAGTAATTGCGTTCGGCAGGAGAAAGGAGCCGGCTGGCATACGCAAGAACTCGATCGTGACCGGATTGACGCTGGGCTAAAACCGCGCCAATACCGTAGCCACTAGCATCAGTGCGGACCTCGGTTGGAGCAGACGGGTCGAAGTGGGCGAGAATCGGTGGCGTGGTCAGAAGTGTTATGAGCTGGGAAAAGGCCGTGCCTTGATCAGGACCCCACTCAAATGGTACATCTTTCTTCAAAAGATCAGTGAGGGGGCGTGCGACCTCTGCGAAGTTTCTGACAAATCGTCGGAAATATGAGCATAGGCCCACAAAACTTCGAACGTCCTTGACACAAGTCGGTACAGGAAAATCCAGGACAGCTCGGACTTTGTCGGGATCGGGGCGGATGCCGGAGGAGTCAACGAGATGCCCTAGAATAGTAACTTGGCGATGCCCAAAATGGCATTTCGAAGAATTAAGTTGGAGCCCAGCCTCTCGAAATACTGAAAGAATTGAGGAAAGGCGCTCGAGGTGAGACTTAAAGGTTGGGGCAAACACAATCACGTCGTCCAGATAACACAGGCAGATAGACCATTTAAAGCTGCGCAAAAGCGTGTCCATCATCCGCTCGAACGTCGCCGGCGCATTGCACAAGCCAAACGGCATTACCTTGAATTGGTAGAGACCGTCAGGCGTTACAAAGGCGGTCTTCTCCCGGTCGAGGTCGTCCACGGCGATCTGCCAGTAACCGGAGCGTAAGTCTATCGAAGAAAAATAGGTTGCGCCATGAAGGCAGTCCAGGGCATCATCAATACGAGGAAGCGGGTAGACATCCCTTTTGGTGACCTTGTTTAAATGCCGATAGTCCACGCAGAAACGCCAGGTATTGTCCTTCTTTTTAACTAAGACTACAGGGGACGCCCACGGACTCGATGAGGGCTCTATGATGCCTTTTGTGAGCATCTTATTCACCTCCTGTTGGATAACTTGGCGCTCTGATGGTGACACTCGATAGGGACGCCTGTGAATTGGAGCTGCATCACCGGTATCAATGCGATGTTTGACTTGCGATGTTTGACCTATGGGCCTACCGTCAAAGTCAAATATGTCCGAATAGCTCGTGAGAAGATCAGTGAGGTCTTTGACCTGAGACGGCAACAGGTCTGAGGCAATCATCTTAGTTACATTGTTGAGCCGTGTAGATTTGGCTGCGTCGGTGCTATGCGGGTTCGGGGAGGCGACTGTGGCCAGTTCACGTGACACTGATGAGATCTGGCACTCGTGTGACGGCGAAAGAGTGGCGAGAACAATGCCTTGTGGTAGGATTTGAGGGCTGAGTCCGAAGTTCAGAAGAGGAAGGCACGTCTTGTTCGCTGTGACAGTTAATATGGTGTACGGGGAGGAAACGTTGCGGGCCAGTAAAACACCGGGAGAGGGAAAGACCACGTAATCCCCATCCGGAACACTGGGATATGGTTCAACTGTGACACAAGTTAGGGCTTGGGGTGGGAGGCGAACAAACTCAGCGCACGAAAGCTTGTTCTGTACCATCTTCGACTCTTCGGTGGCCGCAGGCAAGTCAAGTTGCACGACGCCGGCTGAGCAGTCAATTACAGCGGAGTGGTCGGACAAAAAATCGAGTCCAAGGATGACGTCATGTGGACAGTGAGCGAGAACATGGAATAGAACGGACGTCTGGCGGTCGGCGAATCTCACACGCGCGGTGCACATTCCGAGCACAGCCGGGGTCGCTCCACTAGCGACACGTACAAATAGGGACTCTGGCGGCGTAAGGACCTTGTTTAATCGTGCACGGAGGTCAGAGCTCAGAATTGAAATATGTGCGCCGGTGTCAATAAGGGCAGTAACAGGAAGGCCATCCACTTCTACATCAAGCAGGTTCTTGTCCGTAGTCAAGGTCAGCAGAGGGTTTTCAGGTCGGGAGTCCAATGCAGCGTCACCTCCGGGAGCTGCATTGCTCAGTTTTCCGAAGAAGGGCGTCCACTAGGGTGGGGCGACGAATAGCGGCGGTGCTGAGGTGACCTGGAGCGACGGTCATGCGGGGACGGCGAACGGCTGGACCGGCGGACTGGTGTCGCAGGAGTGCCATTGTACGGTCCATCGTCACGAGCGCCATACTGCAGGGGCCGGTGGTTGTCGTCACGTCGATAGCCAGGAAACGACCGAGGTGGATACGTGCGGAAACGACAGTAGCGGGAGATGTGTCCTACACCATGACAATGAAAACATATAGGCTTGTCGTCCTGTGTCCTCCACTGAGCAGGATCACGATAGCGGCGGAATCTTTCTGGTGCAGGAGAAGGCGCTATGGTACTGACCCGAGGTTCCGTCAACGAACATACAGGCTGCAGCCCAACGTTTGCCAGCTCCTCTCTCACGACCTGTTGGATCAACGAGATCGTTGGTCGATCATCAGATGGGCGGGTCAGAAAAGACGGAGACGCGGCCTCGATTTCTCTACGAACGATGCGAACTACACTCTCGTTGTTATGTGGTTGACTGCATGGCGGCTGAAGGTCCTCGCAAGATGACGTAGCGGCCGTGTTCGGAAGTCGCAAGAAATTCTTGGCGACCCGGCGACTCTTCAGCTCTTCGAATCGGCGGCACTCTTTGATGATGTCATCAATGGTGGAACAGTCTTTGGAAACCAGTATGTTGAAAGCATCATCTGCAATGCCTTTAAGTAAATGGCTTACTTTGTCTTCCTCGGACATGTTGGGGTCGGCACGATGGCAAAGGGCGAGAACGTCAAGGATGTAGGTGACATATGATTCGGTCGTAGTTTGTGCCCGACCAGAGAGTTCTTTAGAAGCGGCCCGCTGGCGTCCGACGGCCTTACCAAACAGGTCACGAAGCTTCTGTTTGCAAGTATCCCAGCTGGTTATGTCCGCTTCATGAGCCTCGAACCACGCGCCAGCTGTTCCGCAGAGATAGAAGCCAACGTTGGCGAGCATCATCGTAGGGTCCCACCGGTACACTGCTGCAAACCGCTCGAACTTCGGAATCCAGTCGTCAACGTCAACATGGTCGGTGCCGCAGAAGTTGCCAGGGTCGCGCGGTTGCGTCAATACGACCGGCTGTACAGGCTGCGCCGGAGTCGCGGCTGAAACAGGAGCGGCAGAATTGGTTTCTGTTGCCATGGTCGGGCAGTCGAGAACACGTCCGCTTCGAAGTTCCGTCTTGCGTCGTACCCCAGCACCACCACCAAAAATGTTGCGAATGTATTTACTACTTTAGAGTAGAAAAGTACTCCAGCAGTCAAGATGGCAGCCGTTGTGTATTTTCGAACAGCCCACCAACGTCGTCGTCTTCTTCTTCGCACCGCCCGCATAGCTGCATAGCCGCGAACCCGCAACAATATTGTTACATAAAAATGACACGAGGCGTGTCCATTCAGAATCTATATTGACACTCATGCGTATAGCATCGAATAAGATGGAAGACAGCGCGCACAACCGACAGACCACTTCCTCGTTGTCATCTTCTGTTCGCTGGTATGTGAGCTACGTAGCATTACCTCCCCCCACCGGCAGGAAAAGCGCCGTCTCGGTGCATATTAATTACGGTCTTCAGTAGGCAGTTGGTAAGGTTTTAGCCTGCTGACGTGCACACCATCACTGGCTGTGGTTGCAGGCAGGCTTGTGGTCTCAGATGCAGGAATGATCTCATAGAGGACGTCGGTTACCCGGCGGATGATACGGTAAGGACCCATGTAGCGACACAACAACTTCTCTGATAAGCCAACTCGACGAACTGGGCACCACAGGAGAACGAGAGAACCGAGTGAGAAGCGAACGTCAACATGCCGGCTGTCGCAGATGGCTTTCTGTTTGGCTTGCGAAGCCGAAAGTCTAGAACGGGCGATCTGACGTGCATGGTCGGTACGAGCAATAGCGTCGCGTGTATATTCGGTTGACGACGTTGTAGTAGTTGGAACTACGGTGTCGAGGGGTAACTTCGGATCACGGCCATAGAGCAAATAAAAGGGTGAATAACCAGTGGTGTTGTGGTACGAAGAATTGTACTCGAAGATCACGTGAGATAGCGCCAGGTCCCAGTCATGGTGGTCGGAGGACGCATACATCGCGAGCATGTCCGTGAGGGTGCGATTTAGCCGTTCGGTAAGGCCATTGTTTTGGGGATGGTAGGAAGTGGTCAACTTGTGCTGCGTCGAGAAAGAGTGCAGAAGATCGTCGATTACCCGGGACAAAAAAGCGCGGCCACGATCCGTGAGTAATTGGAGAGGAGCGCCATGGTGTAGAATCACATCGTGGAGCGAAAAGTCCGCTGCGTCAGTAGCGGTGCTGGTGGGGAGCGCTCGAGTGATGTCATACCTAATCGCGTAGTTTATAGCAACGGCGACCCACTTGTAGCCTAATTTCGACTCAGGAAAAGGACCGAGAAGATATACACCAACATGGAAGAAAGGTTCGATTGGGATGGAGATCGGTTGAAAAAGTCCAGCCGGGGTGCAGTAGGTCGCTTCCTACATTGTCATTTATCGCAGGAGGACACGTAACGGCGAACGGACCTGGCGAGACCGCGCCAAAAGAAGCGGCGACGCACACGGTCGTGCGTCCGAGATATACCCAGATGACGAGCAGTTGGTTCATCGTGAAGCTCGTGCAGCACGATTGAACAAAAATGTTTCGGCACTACAAGAAGGAGCTCAGGGCCATCTGGCTGGAGGCTACGACGGTACAGCGTGCCATTAAGGAGGACGTACATGCGAAGCGACGCGTCGTTCAGAGCAAATTCAAGACGGGCAATAGGTTGTCGCAGGGAAGCATCACGACGTTGCTCATCACCAAGCTGAAGAAACTGTGACATCGACATGACGCTGAGGCTAGGCTTGATGCCTGATTCGTCGGGATGATCAACAGAGTAGCGAGATGAGAAATCGGCGTCCAGATGGAGACGTCCTGACTTATAAGAAACCGAGTAGGTATACTGCTGTAGGCGTAATGCTCAACGGCCAAGTTGTCCAGCGGGGTCCTTCAGAGAAGAAAGCCAACACAGTGCGTGATGATCTGTGATGACACGGAAAGGGCGGCCATACAAGTAAGGACGGAATTTCGAAACCACCCAGACAAAGGCGAGACATTCCTGTTCTGTTTTAGAGTAATTGCGTTCAGACTTTGAAAGCAGACAGCTTGCATACTTGATTACATGGTCGTTCCCCCGCTGAATTTGCGCCAAAACTGCACCAATTCCATGACCACTCGCATCTGTTCGCACTTCTGTAGGAGCATTGGGGTCAAAATGTGCAAAAATAGGAGCTGTCGTTAGAGCGGTGATTAGCTCAGAGAAGGCGTCAGCTTGAAGATGGGCCCAACAAAATGGGACGCCTTGTTTGAGAAGGTCGGTGAGTGACCGTGCGAGTGCCGCAAAGTTTTTCACGAACCGGCGAAAGTAGGAGCCGAGTCCCACGATACTGCGAACATTATGGGCAGAGCGTGGGACTGCGAAGTTTGCTACAGTGCGTACTTTAGCCGGGTCTGGTCGTACGCCGGCAGCGTCAACAAGGTGACCCAACACGGTAATCTGACGAAGACCAAAGTGGCACTTGGAGGAATTGAGCTGCAGGCCGACCCGTCGAAATATGGATAGAGTGGTCGAAAGGCATTCAAGGTAGGTTGCGAAGGTAAGTGAGAAAATGATCACGTCGTCCAGGTTACACAAACATGTCGACCATTTAAATCCTTGTGGGAGCGTGCACATCATTCTCTCGAAGGTCGCTGGAGCGTTTCAGAGACCGAAGTGCCTGACCTTGAATTGGTAAAGACCGTCAGGGGTAACGGAGGAGTCTTTTCTTGGTCCATGTCGTCTACAGCAATTTTCCAGTAGCCAGATGGGAGGTCGAGAGATGAAAAAAAGGTGGTACCATGGAGACAATCGAGGGCATCGTTAATGCGTGGTAGAGAGTACACGTCTTTTTTGGTAATTTTGTTGAGGTGGTGATAATCAACGCAGAAACGCCATGAGCCGCCTTTTTTCTTTACTAACACCGCGGGAGATGCCCAAGGGCTCGATGATGGTTCGATTACGTTTTTCGTAAGCATTTTGGCCACTTCTTTTTGAATTACTTCTCGCTCGGACGCTTACACGCGGTACGGCAGACGGTGACTGGGCACAAAGTCACCAGTGCTGATTCTGTGAGTGACAATTTTAGTTTGGCCCAAGGGACGATCGTCGGTGTCAAAAATGTCACTGCATGAGGTCAAAACCTGGAAGAGAGCGTCGGCCTGGTAAGGCGAAAGCTCCGATCCAATCATGTTTCGAAAAATAGCATCGTCTGAGCTAGGTGACCGTGAGACTGCGCTTCGATCAGGAGCAGATGCAGTGACAACACTGGCATCTTCCTCTGTTATGGCAGTTAGCTGGGCTAGAGACATCTGGCAGGGCAACACTTGAGGAGTGAAACCAAAGTTAAGGAGTGGAAGGAACACACAGTTATCCGCTATGGTTGTGATGCTATGGGGCACAGTAACACTGCGCGTCAGCCGAAGGTCAGTAATCGGTGTAACGATATAATCACCGCCAGGAACGGGAGGGGCCGATGACCAAGACACGTACGTGACGGCACGAGGCAGCAGACGAGCGAAAGCGATTAGGCTCAAGCGGCTGGTGGGCTTTCCAGAGTAGTAGGCAAAGATTTGAAGATCGAGGCTGAGGGTACCAGACGAACAGTCAATTAAGGTCGAGTGTGTCGGAAGAAAATCAAGGCCAAGTATGAGGTCATGAGGGCAACAGGCTAGCACGGCAAAAAGGACTACGGCGCGACGACCGGCAAAGCTGATACGAGCAGTGCACATTCTGTTTACTGGTACAGTACCGCCATCGGCAACAGGCAAAACGTATTGCCTGCGTCGTAGACGTCGTCATAATTTTTAGCAAGCGGCGGCATAGAGAAGTGCTCATAATAGACAGGTGCGCCCTTGTGTCAATGAGGGCGGTCACAGGAACATGGTCGACTTGTACTTCAAGCAGGCTGTGATGCGTGGGAAGTGTCAGTAGAGGGTTTTCGGCGGTAATTGGTATTGCAGCTTCACCTCTATAAGCTGCAATATCTAGTTTTCCTGCTGCAATCGTCCAGAGAAGCTCGGCGAAGAAAAGTGCCGAGGCGGCAGAGAGCGGGATTGGCGATGTAGCGGCGACGGGGAGCGGGAACTGCGGCGACCGGACGAAGGGGCATCAGTGTAGCGGCGACCGGGCAAAGGGGCGTCACTGGAAGGCTCGTAAGATGACGACGAATAGAAATTGAAGGGTGCGGCGGCTGAATGTCGAGGGGTCATAGGGTGTATGTCTGCAGAGGTCGAGAAGGTATGACGTGGTTGGTTTGGCCAACGGCGGCGGCAATAGCGAGAAACGTGTCCAGGCTGGTGGCAGGAAAAACTAATAGGCTGGTCGTCGGGTGTTCGCCATTCCGAAGGGTTACGGAAGCGCATTGTTGGGAATAAACGGCGAGCGTGTCCTGGGGAGAAATATGGGACTTCAGGACGAGTCAAGGGACATGCTGATGGAAGGCCGAGGTTCGCAAACTCCTGCCTCCACACAGCTTGTATTAACGCCACCGACGACTGTTGTTGGTCAGAGGCGAGCGTTGCGAAAACGGGTGTCTGAAGAGGAATCGGACAGACGGCTTCGATTTCCAGACGAACAATGCGCGTGACGTAGTTATACGTGGGGGGCGGGCGGGCGGCTTCACACGATGAGGTTGCGGCCGTGTTGGGCAGCCGGGTGAATCGCTGAGTAATACGGCGGCTCTTGGCTTCTTCGAACCACCGGCACTCTTTAATGATGGCGTCAACGGTGGCAACGTTGTTGTACACTAAAAGATTAAAGGCGTCGTCTGCTATGCCTTTCAGCACATGGGCCACTTTCTCAGACTCACTGATGTGCTCGCCTATCTGGCGGCATAGGGCGATGACGTCGTGAATGTACGCGACGTACGACTTCATCGACGTCTGTGCACGAGCCGCCAGTTGATTACGCGCTGCGATCTGCCTCCCAACGGTGTCGCCAAAAATGTCGCAGATCTTCTCTTTAAAGCAGTCCCAGCTTGTAATATCCACTTCGTGCGTCTCGAACTATACCCGCGGTGGGCCATCGAGGTGAAAAAGCACATTGGCAGGCATAAGAGTCGGGTCCCACCTATAGCTTGCGCTGACCCGTTCGTACCGGTTGATCCATTTGTCGACGTCAGCGCCATCCTGACCGGAAAATACACCGCAATCACGAGCAGGAGGTAGAATGACGTACGTAGAAGTCACGTAAGGGGCAGATTGTGAAGACGATGGTTGTTCAACCTGTGACATTGTTGGACCTATGATGATGCGGCCGTTGCAGAGCGTCTTAATGAAGACAGGGAAGTTCCCAGCACCTCCGCCACAAAGATGTTACGTAAAAATGACACGATCAATGCGTGTCTACTCAGAATCTATATTGACACTGACGCGTATAGCATCGACTAAGATGGAAGACAGCACGCACAACCGACAGAATACTTCCTAGTTGTCGTCTTCTGACCACTGACATGTAAGCTACGTAGCAATGTCACAGGCTGTTTGATCACGTTTCTGCAACAGTTCGGGTGCACCTGATTGTCCACAGGCGCAACCAAATCAATCGCGCCTAACCGATGACGATGTGGTTCTCCCTCCTCGGTCATTGCACGCTTGTTTCTGTGGCAGCCGCGGTCCATTTTGATGGCGAAAGAGTTTCAGACCGAATAAGCTCGCTCCTCCTCACACACGGCATTTCCGTCGCAAGAGGTATCGCCAGTGTCACCGCTGGACGCACGGACTTGCTTCTGACAAATTTTAGTAGTGAGTGCCTGCACCTTCCAAAAGGCATGGCCGTCTCTTACTTCGTCGATATTACAGACGAAGATGGCTGCTTGGCAGTAGTCAACGAGGCGCCAAAACTTGATTCAACACCAGTTCTCGACGTTAGCACTACTTTGCCTAAAAACGAGCGAAAGAGGCTTCTTGAGCTACTGGCCCAATTCAAAGACTGCTTTTCGACAACATCAAGAGTTGCCGGACGCCTCTAACCAAGCATCGGATAATTACCGAGGACATGGCCAGACCAATTCACCGAAAACCCCATCGCGTGGCTCCGAAGGAACGCGAAGTGATACAAGAGCAAGTCGAAAAAATGCTATAAGATGACGTCAATCGGCCCTCGAAAAGCCCCTGGGCGTCACCTGTAATCCTCGTTAAAAAAAGACGGCAGCCTGCGCTTCTGTGTAGATTACAGAAAACTCAATCAGGTGACAAAGAGAGATGTGTATCCACTTCCTCGTATAGATGACTCTCTCGACAGACTTCGACATGGTCGTTACTTTTCATCGACGAACTTGAGGAGTGGATATTGGCAAGTCGAGGTAGACCCGAGAGACCGCGAGAAGACGGCTTTTGTGACACCAGATGGCTATATGAATTTAAAGTCTCGCCCTTTTGTTTATGCTCAGTGCCTGCTACCTTTCAAAGACTCATGGATACCGTACTTGCTGAGTTGAAGTGGAAAACCTGCTTGGTCTATCTTGATGATGTCGTAGTTTTCGCCGCAACATTTGACCAGCACCTTAAAAAACTTGAGGTAGTTTTACAAGCCATACGGTCCGCGGGCTTGACGTTGATGCCTAAAATGTGTCACTTTTACTAAGAAGAACTGCAATTTCTTGGCCACGTTGTCAGTCACGCAGGCGTTCGTCCTGATCCTGAAAAAATCGCAGCTGTTGCACAGTTCCCGGTGCCGACTGATAAGAAGGCTCTCCGACGATTCCTCGGCCTATGTGCGTACTATAGGCGATTCATCGTGGACTTCCCACACATCGCATCACCGTTAACCCGCATCACGAGAGAAGACGTTGCCTTCCAATGGAGCAACGAAGAGGAAGCTGCTTTTAAGAACCTGCGCCAGCGACTACAGACGCCTCCATGCTTGCCCACTTTGATGAGAAAGCCCCAACGATGCTACACACTGATGCCAGCAATGTTGGTGTGATAGCTGTGCTTGTGCAGTTGCAAGAAGGCACAGAAAGAGTAATCGCCAATGAAAACCGAACACTAACACGCGCCGAGACTAATTACTCCACGGCTGAGAAAGGCTGCCTCACCGTGGTATGGGCGGTCACAAAATTTCGCCCGTATTTATGCGGCCGCCCTTTCAAAGTCATCAGCGACCACCATTCACTGTGTTGGTTGGCGAATCTCAAAGATCCTACCGGGTGATTAGCACGTTGGAGTCTCAAGGTGCAGGAGTACAACGTGACGGTCGTACACAAGTCAGGGAATCGCCACATGGACGTTGACTGTCTATCCCGCTCACCCATTGAACCGGCAACTCTATCCGATGAGGAAACAGCATTCCTCGGTGTGCTCGACATGACCGCCATTGCGCAGAAACAACGTGGTGATCCTGAGTTACTTGCACTAATTAATTACATGGACGGAAGATCTCAGAAGGCACCAACTGCTTTCGTAAGAGCGCTGTCATCATTTTGCTTACTGGGTGGAGTATTATACAAAAGAAACTTCTCTTCGACAGGATCTGCCTATTTGCTCGTCATCCCAGCAGCCCTTCACTCCGAAGTACTCGAAGCATGCCACAACGAGGTGACTTCAGGCCACCTAGGTTACACGAAACATTGGCCAGAGTGCGGCAACGCTACTACTGGCCAAGGCTGACCATAGCCGTAAAGCACCATGTTCCTACTTGCCTCGACTGCCAGCGACGGAAGTTACCGCCGACTAAACCAGCTGGCCTCCTGCAGCCCGTGCAGGTTCCAAGAACACCGTTCGACCACATTAGCATGGATATTTTGGGCCCACTTCCTATATACTTCTACTGCCGGGAAGCACTGGGTTATTGTCGCGACTGGTCACCTTACCCATTATGCTGAAACAAAGGCTAACCAGAGAGGTACAGCAGCGGTGGCGGCACAATTTTTCATCGAGAATGTTGTCCTGCGGCATGGTGCACAAAGCGTCGTAATCACAGACAGGGGAACCGCATTTACGGCAGATCTTTTGGATCAAGTCCTCATGCCTAGTGGAACAACCCATCGTAAGACCACCGCCTACCACCTGCAAACGAATGGGCTTACAGAGCGTCTGAACAAAACAATTTAAGACATGCTTTCAATGTACGTAGACGTCGAACACAAACATTCGGACGAAATCTTGCCGTATATCACGTTTGCATACAACACGGCCAAGCAAGAAACAACCCGGATGACCCCGTTCAACCTAATTCACGGAAGGGAAGTACGAACCATGTTAGATGCGATGCTAGCGCACGAATGTGACGACATTGACCCGGACGCCGAGATGTTTAGAGAACGAGTGGATGAAGCAAGGCAACTAGCACGCTTGCGAATCCAGCAGCAGCAAGAGTACGACGCAAGCCGCTACAATTCTCGGCGCAGAACAGTCGTTCACCAGACCGGCGACAGAGTATGGGTTTGGATGCCCATGCGGAAACGAGGACTCTCCGAAAAGCTCCCAAGGAGATACTTCGGGCCACTTAGTACTGCAACGACTGAATGGTGTTACTTACGAGGTCGTTCCCGACAGTTCGTGTAGTACGAGGCTTCGCCAGCACCGTCCTGAACTAGTTCACGTTGTACGCATGAAGTCTTATGACAGGTAGTGACTGCGCAAGACTTTTCTTTAAAAAAAACTGCACTACTGATCTAGCATCAGGGCGATGCTCTTTAAGAGGGGGGCTAATGACACGTGTGTACAGGTGGACAAAAACGACTATAAGGAGATTTGGTGGACACCAGGTAGTGGAGCTCTGGCTGATCGAAGACAAAGAAGATAATTGTGCTGTTCGGCTGCTGAGAATCACTGTGTCAACGTCTATCTGCCTTTTGTTCGCGTTGTACCAAGACAATATACATAAAGATGGGTCTGGCTTCGCTGCCCTACCCCGGCTGCAGAACACCGTGGCACAGCTCACTCACCTAATCTGAAAGGTGGCTAACCGCCGCAGTTGCTTCAAAAAGCACGACACCCTAAAAATGCTACAAGCTCTCCTTTACAGCCGCATAACGTACGGAACTCCCTTTCTCAACCTGAAGACAGTGGAGAAAGAAAATCTTAGACTGCTGATACGAAAGGCTACAAAGCTTGCCCTAGGAGTGCCGCCAGCCACCTTCACTCACCGATTGCTTCGCATGGGAGTTCACAATACGTGGAAGAACGCACCAAAGCACGCCTCATTAACCAGGTCGAGACACTCAAGCTGTCACTCACAGGGCAAGCCGTCCTCCGACGCACAGGATACGAGACCACTCTAGAACCCAACGAAGAACGCAAAGGCAAAATACCGTCACAGCTCCGAGAATGCCTTTAAATTCCGCAGATCCCTCGAAACATGCATCCGCAGCATCACCGAGCAAAACGGCTTACCAGGGTTAACATGATCCGGAAAAACCAAGACAATGACCCGCAGGTACGAACGGGGACGCAGCCAAATATCCGGGACGTAACGCCTTCGCCTGTGATTACCATCACAGATTACAAAGGCGTGGTACTGGCATCGGCGACTATCCTCGCCAAACGTGCGGAAACAGCTGAAGAGGCTGCTATAGCACTCGCCACCCAGACGAGTGAAAATCCCATCGTGGTCCTTACCGGTTCACAAACAGCGGCACGGAACTACCTGAAAGGCAGGGTCTCCACGGTGGTGATTAGGCTACTAAAGCGTATGGGACAGTCCTCCTCTCTGCACATGCATCGTGTGGATTTCGGGTCACGAAGGTCTCGGGGGAAATGAAGCGGCACACACCGCAGCCCTTGAACGCGTCAACCGGACATTCCTGTACGAGATCTGAAACACCTGCCACTCAACAACGAGAAGCAGAGGCAAGAGAACGTGTACCACAAACGCATCATGCATTGCTGCAACATTATCGACTCGAACGCAGGTCATACCCTCCGCCATATTTAAAACTCACAAAAGACGAAGGCACTGACTGCAGGCGTCTTCAAAGCAACACGTTCACCCACGGTGTACTATTGCACCATATGAGGCCAACGTTGCAAAGCTACATCTGTCCACACTGCAATGTCGCAGAAATTCTGGCGCACCTCCTACTGCAGTGCAAAGTAAGCGTCCCAAGGCTTGATTGATTGATTGATTTGTGGGGTTTAACGTCCCAAAACCACCATTTGATTATGAGAGACGCGAGCGTCCCCAAGGCTATAAGCAGCAGCGCCAGATGCGGACCAAGACCTCCTCAATGAAGCGTGGGAGGCTGTGATCTCCCAGCCAGACCTGGTCGAACAGCGTCAACTCGTCGCTCGAGCCCGGCGGGCTGTCCAGGCCAGAGGGTTCCTGGAATAAGGGACCCTCCCACCTTCACTCACAAGCTTGATTCAATAAGTGTTTTTCTCTCCCCCTCTCGCACAGGTAGTTGAAACATCAATGATCTTAACTAATCAACAGCCACACTGGAAGATAGTATGTATTTCAAGTCCACATTTCTAAATGTAGCAGGGAGAAAACAACTCCAGCTTTCAAGCACAAGTATACTGAAAAAATAAATACAATAACAAATGTGTAATAAATGTGACCTTTATTGATCCAGTATTAAGACAGATTCACATCGTGTGCCACCAAGTGATGCCAGGAGTGCCTACTTGCAAAAGAGTGCTCAAGTTCTATCGATATGTCTGCAAAAAAAGATTGTGCTCAGGGCTTAGCAGTTGTTTAGTGGACTGTAACAGCACCAACAAAGATGTAAAAACAACAAAAAATGGACAATGCATGCCTAAAGCGTATTTTCTTATAATCGGGCCTTTTCGATCTGTAAGCACACACCTCATAACTCTGTTCTTTAGCATACATCTTCACTGCATACTCAACAGACCAGTCATTACTTGCGACGAGAAATTCTAGCTGTAGTAACTGTGTAACTGAAATTTAACAAAATACGTAACAAGCCTGAAATATTTTAGGCACATCACCTAAATACATATTACCGGTGATGTGGGATCATGGCTGAGAATTAGAACTAGTGCCTCCCCTGTCGAAACGACGTGAGATTGCACAATTGTGAAGTACTCAAGGTAACATTGCAGAGCGAGAAAGATTCAGAACTGCATGCATCCGCGATTGTTTATTTAAACAAATTTAGCAAAACTAAATTGCTCTCATTGCGCGAGCTATCTATCGGCAATGTGCAAATTTCCTTCCCGATTCCAAATCATGCATTCACCTCACTTCAAGGTCAACACTACCTGGCAAGCGCCGCATCTGACGGCAGAGTGGTACCCTTAAATTGTCCTGAAGCCACGCTTTATATTCGAGCACCACAACACAATGAGAGCGACGTTGATTTAGCGATCTCGATGTTCAGATATATGCATATGCTTGTTAGCTTTCAAGAATCTTTACACATGTGTTGAAAGCTTTTGATATGTATGAGTGACTTGTTTTGTTAAGACCCGACTGTATACATTGGTTGTACCAGTGTATACGGTTGGGTCCGGCTTTTGATATGTATGAGTGACTTGTTTTGTTCGAACCCGACCATATACATTGGTACAAGGTCACTTGGGCACTCCCAATAAACGATGAAAACCTTACTTGATTGGCTTTGTTTTGGGCAGTCCAGGCCAGTTAGGTCACCTGGCGACAATTACACATGCGAACCACAATTTAGCAACGAGTAAAAAAAACTTAACTACTAGGGGAAGTGAGCAGCTGCGAACCAGCAGCCTCCACCGGCAACAAAAAATGCATCTGTTTATTGATAATGATAGTACTACCAGAGCCATTTCTCCTCGCAGTATTGCAGTTCAGTACGCTGCCACTACCTATTTGCATGTTATTTTGATACAACAACCCAAAGGTACAGTTTCCGTTTTTTAATCTGGTAGGTGTTCTGTGACTGCCCCCTTCTAGTACACTGTATGTAGTAGCTTCTCACGAGGTCCCCTTTGTGTTCGGTAAAACCCAATGATCTTGGGAAACACGGAGGAAAGAAAGATAGGGAGAGGGCATGCCCAGCTGGCGTTAACCACCCTACTGGCATGCTACGTGACAAGTCTGGAGGAAATCACATTACGGCGGCCATATTTACTGAGCACAATGGTGGCCTGCTATGGTTACTTGTTGCGCAGTGTAACTGGTATAGCAGCGAGCGGCCGTGGCTGGCGGCGGCATGTGTGCCTCCGCAGGTCTCGTGCTGAGCCGTGGCGGACAATATCCGTGCTCTACGCCGCGTTATTGGTTACATAGTGTTCTCCTGACAGTTACTGTACTTTTAGCAACGTTTAGAAGACCTTTCTTTCACCACGGGGGCTGAACAGTGCGTAGAACGAGCGCACATCCATGTGTCGTGCGGCGGGGTGATGCGGATGAAGCACTTGAAGTGTTCAGCGAAATTACGTTGGGGACCATGATGAAGCAGAAGAACGACGAATGTCTTGCAGGCCAGTGACGGTTGGGCAGTGCTCCTCTTTGTGGCAACGGACAAAACTGTTGTGCCCAGCAAGACGCAAACGTGGACTATGTGCACATACGTAGTTTGGGTTTGGTTTGTGTACAGTAACAACTTGCATGTGCGTACAAAACACCTTTTTTGTTGCGCTTGTTATACTCGTCCCCAGCATTGTAATCTAAACGTTAGAACACCGCGTTCAAGTGTCACTTGCACCGTGCTCAAAGTCACCACACTTGCAGAATGCTGACGCTGATGAGTTTCACACAGAACGCGGGCACAGTGTTTTGCGCCACGTCAGCCGCGTGGTTGAAATGCAATCGTAGAAGGGGCATGACCGATCGTTGTCTGTACAGTTGCTGAATTAATGACGTGAAAAACACTAACCGTTGCCAGTGCATCCAGCGCGCGTTCTCTTGTACTTGCTTCGTTGTCGGTGAGCTGTTACTCGCTGTTAATACTCGGACGAAATGATTTCGCGAAGGTGTCGCGCTGGCGCAGAGGGGGCCCCGTTACATTGGTTTCGGAACGCCACGACAGGCGCGCTGCGCAGCCCCACGTGCTTTCTGAGCCAGAGAGACAGTCGCGCCTTCTGCTTTACAATCGGATGTAAACAGAGAGGAGTTTGTCCAGTCAATATGGCCGACTTCGGGCTTTACCACGGCTTCGCAACGAGTGACGTCAGGGCCTCTCCCATGGAGGAAGGAAAGGTAAGGAGCGGCCCTGACGTCACTCGTTGTGAAGCCGCGATGAAGCCGGAAGTCGGCCATATTGAATAGGCAAATTCTCCTCTCTTGTTTACATATGAATGCGAAGCAGAAGGCGCGACTCCCTCCCCGTCTCGGAAAGCACGTGGGCTGCGCAGCGCGTGTGTCGTGACGATCCGAAACTAATGAAACTGGGCTCATCACTCTGAGCCAGCGGGACACCTTCAGCGAAATCGCTTCATCCGAGTATAACAGGGAGTAACAGTTCGCCGACAACGAAGCAACTACGAGAGAACGCGCGCTAGATGCACTGACAACGGCGAGTGCTTTCCCGTCATTAATTCAGCAATTCACAGACAACACGATTGGTCGTGCGCCTTCTACGGTTGCATTCCGCCACGCGGCCGACGCAGCGTCCTGCCCCTGTGTCCGTGTTCCGCGTGAAACTCACCGGCGTCCAGCATTCTGCGACCGTGGTGACTTTGAGCACAGTGCAAGTGACACTTGAACGCGGTTGCTGTTTACGTTGAGATTACATGCAATGCTGGTGGAGAGTGTACCAAGCGGACAGAAAAGGTGTTTTAATACGCACATGCAAGTTGTTACTGTACACACACAATACGAAACTACGTATGTGCACATGGTCCTCACGGCGTCTTGCTGGGCTCAACAGCGTCGTCCGTTGTCACAAGCAGGAGCACTGCTCAACCGTCACTGACCTGCAAGGCGTTCGTCGTCATTGAGCTTCGTTATGGTGCCCAACGCAATTTCGCTGAACACTAACTGCTTCATCCCGTCATCCGCCGCACGACACATGGATATGCACTTGTTCCACGCACTGGTTGAAACCCCGTGATGGACAAAGGGATTTGTAAACGTTGCTAAAAGTAATGGAACAGCCCAGGAGAACACTGCGTAACCAATAACGCGGCGCAGAGCACAGATATTGTCCGCCACGGCTCAGAACGAGACCTGGGGAGGCACACATTCCGCCGCCAGCCGCGGCCGCTCACTGCTAGACCAGCTCCACTGCGCAACACGTAACCATAGCAACGCCGCCATTGTGCCTACTGATTATGGCCGCCATGATGTCATTTCCGCCACATTTTTTACGCCCTGCGCCAGCTGGGTATGCCCTCTCCTTACCCTTTTCCTTCCTCCGTGGCCTCTCCTAAGTTTTTTTCCTTCCTCCATGGTACTCACCGATGCGCGCCTCGACCGCCTCTCCTCCCTCCTTGCCTCCACGCGTCCTTCCAGTCACCGACACTTTTTCTGCATGATGATTGGTGTCCTTTGCGATTGCCCTTAGAGACGCGTGAATATTGCGCATTGCTGTGTTTTTCTTTTTCGCTCGCGCCATTTTTCGCCAATGCTCCGCGTAACAAATGTAGCGCGCGCTTTGTTTTTTGTGCTTTGTGCGGGTGCTATGCCGCGCTGTTGCGCCCATGACTGCAACAACCACAGTAAAAATGCTGGCGCACTTTTTATGATACCCTAAGGTAAACGTGATGGCTTGCGCACACAGCAGTGGCTGCACAGCATCGGCCAAAAAAAAAAAAAAAAAACTTCGTTCCAAGAAAGAACAGTGTTCTTTGCGAGGTAAGGCGGCTTTCTTATTGCTCCTATCAAAACATCGCCGAATGCTGTATTGAAATGTTCTTTAGGCCTGCCCATCAACATACGTGTTATTAGGGGTGAAGCTTCTTAAGCCATGCGTTCCTTCAAACTAGAGTTGTCATCAACATGCTGAATTCATTTGTGAAAAACAAGAAGAAAGTTCATCATTTAAAATTTTTGTACAAAATTATGTCAGGGAAAGTTTGACTTATATGTACCTTATTGTGTTCAGCCAGCCACTGCTAGGAGTAACCGCCGTAAACATGATCGATCCTTGGCACCCATATTGCAGGAACTATGCTTACAAGTGCAATAATTTTTTCAGTTCAATTTATGAGCGGAATTTGCCGCCTCATGAGGTTTTTTCGATGGGACAATTTGGATATATCGCTAGAAAGGTATGTACTTGGTGATTATAGAGTGTTTCAAATGTGTTATAAATTTTGTTTATGTTCCTAGACATGTGACCTCCGTTAGCATACAGATACATGTTTTTTTTTTTTTGCTGTCACGAATCAATTGAGGTTTTTTGTGCCCCTCCTGCCGGGACCTAAATTCTGGTCTGTAGTATGTATAAATAAATAAATAAATAAATAAATAAATAAATAAACTCAGCTAGTACTCCATCACCTCGCACGCACCTCGGCAATCATCGAAAACGCACAACTGTAGTCTGCTTTCTCTGCGAACTATTACGTGGAATGACACAGCTTCTCGGTCGCGCTTTTTGTGACTCTTAGGATTCGTTTACGAGAATGTTTGATGCAGAAAACAAATGAATGTATGAATATAGATGAAACTGATTGGCTCTCGTTTCCAGAAGGGTATTTATTGTTTTTTTTATGGGGGGTGAGAATTAACACACAAAAATTGTAAAAGAGGTGCGGTCCATCGAAAGAAGAAAAAAATACAGAGGCGCAACGCAAAAAAAAAAGCCATAGCATCAGTTATATTGAAAGAGCCATTTCTTAGGAGACCGTTGTCGCAATCGTTTCGGTCACGCCTGCATTCGCATGTCTTCCATTCAGCAATAAGAAACCATATTATCTTTTATACCAGTGTCACATGGTACTTCCGACCGGGATAAGTCAATTCGGATAGGAGTTTCTGGTCGCCATCAACGCGCAGATTATTATGACCTTCCTGGTGGAGAGTTTCTTCTTTCACAGGTAACCGAATTGCTAGTTTCTTTGAAAACAACGCCAAAACACAGTTCTAAATATTCATTTTCTTTTGTTGCTTTATTGTGGTAGAGGAGTCACTGTTGGTGACACTTAATTGTAATGACATTGTTCAATGGCTTTCTTCAGTTCGGAGACCATTGCTCAAAGCTATTTTCACGCCGAAAAGATGAACACATGGGTAAACGATCCACCATCCACGAAGTCATTGCAATACGTGACGCTGTAAGTACCTGTGTCGTATACTGGTGCACAAGCACGGAAAGGAATTCGAATACAGACGGACCTGCCACAAGCGGAACTACATCAGATGAAAACGTACAGCCCGTTATCATGCGGCAGAAAAAACATCCGCATGGTAGAACTCCCCATAAAAGTTTTTATTCAAATAGCATGCCCCACCTATACGACCTTTAAAAGAAGCTAATCCTTTAATAAACGGTTGATTTAGTGTTCATAATTTTATTATCACTATTTAAGAAATTTCAGCACTACCGTGGCACGCAAGCTGCCGTAAATAACCCGCCTCCATATAATTCTGAGGCGCGGCCGCGGGAGCGTCGGTGAAAAATGGCGCCGCTTGCCGCGAGTGAGAGAATCAAGAAAGAAACGCGCGCGGAGAGGAGAGTGTCGTTACTTTCCTGAGATCAAGGGGTTTAGTGTTCAGTCGGTTATTTCGCCCTCTACGGCCATCGCTGGAACTTGAGAGTTTCCTGGGCCTGGTTAGAGTGTACTAGAACAAGGGGAGTGCCCGGACCGGCCGCAGCACCAATGCATTAAAAGTGAAGCCCAAACGGGGTCAAATCCGCTAGTGGCGCTGCGATCGGTAGTCTGTGACCTGTCGTCGTTTTAAGAGCCGTGCGCAGCTCCGCCGAAGTGGGTCGAGGGGTAGAAATGCTCGCATACCACTAAAAAGACCCAGGTTCGAATCACCGCTGTGACCATAGATTTTTTTTTTAATTTCACGTGTACAACTGTATTGTTTGGCTTTTTTTTAAATATGCCTTCAGTTTCTACATATTGCTACAAAACATTACGCGAGATATGAAGTAAAGGAGAAAAAACTTGACAGCAAGCGCATTTATTTGCAGCGCCACCGCACGGGATTCAACGAAAACTTAAAAGCATAGCTTGCGAGATTTAGCGAATAAAAGAGAGACGGTGTGCTTTCACTCGCCTGCGGTCGCCGCCCACTGGCTCGCTTAAAAAAAGAAAAGAAAAACTGAAAGTAAACGATTTTCAGTCGGCGGGAAGTCGCGAAGGTTTGAATACTGGTAAAGCAGCGATGTTCTGTCTGCTCGAGTAAAGCGATCACGAGGTGTGCGGAAAGAGGTGAACGTGTTGATATTTTGGATACATATGTAGTATTCCTGTACAACTGATATTGCGAACATATATCTTATAATTATGGCCGCCCTCAGCGAAAATAAATGATGCAAACCAATGCTTGTGTTTTGCGGGCGCATCTATATGTGATCGGCGCGCTTTTTGTTGTATTTAGCTTTTGCGTCATTGCGCCTGCATCGTTTCAACTCTCTCAGCGGCAGCTAAACGGCAAAACTAAAGCGCGCCGGTTGCCTGTGCTTTTGATGAAGTAGTATTGAAATACAAATGTACTTTTCTTGTACACTATTTTTTGTCAACGTATACATTTTGTCTTTTGAAAGCATATTTAGTGGTGCACACTTTGTGCATACGGCCGATGGTCACTAGCGTTTATTGTAGGGATGGGGTGGCACGGAACAGTGCTTAAGACGCGTGACACAAGGTAAGAATGACAGATACGTCATGACCATTCCAGTAGTGTACCAACCAGGCCCTGCCCATTACAGTTGTAAAGGAATCGGTTTTGATGTCAATGGCACAGTGGTGATTGATGTGCACGAGGCTGCTGACCCGCAGATAAGGATCGCATCCCGATCTCGACAGTTGCATTTCGATGGCGTGGAAATGATAGAGGCCTGCGTTCTTAGATGTAGGCGCTAAGAACCACAGGTGGTCGTAATTGGGAGAGTGCTACACTGAATACGGCGAGCCTCACGCGGTATATAGTTTTATCACGCAAAACCATTGTCGTCGTCGTCGTTGTTGTTTTGTTTTGTTGAAAGTGCGTTGGTTCTATTCAGACGTGATGCCAAAAATGTAGACATGAAATGATCCGCGGTTGCATGGTAGCTACGGGAGTTTTCGCAGTCAGGCTTAAATGTGAGGTCTCCTAATCCTAGTATAGCGTGCTATGCCGAAGGCAAGCAAGTGGTCGTGGTTTGTTTTGTCTTGTTAGTGACGGTACATAAAAAACACGCTAGCACATAGTACAAATCATTCGTTGAACGCGTATCCGCATAAGTTGTGTTCAACTGGCGAAGAAGTCATAGGTGTACAGCAAACAATGAATGAAATTTCTCTGTATTTGCGTTGAGATTTCGAAAGGAGACGACTTGCATACGCAATTGCACGGTCGTTGCCCCGCTGAGTTTGCGCCAAAACTGCACCAATGCCGTGACTACACGTGTCTGTGCGCGCTTCTGTAGGAGCATCGGGGTCGAAATGCGCAAGAATAGGGTGGTCGTGAGAGTGGTAATTAGTTGAGAGAAGGCGTCAGTTTGAAGAGGGCCCCATGAAATGGGGCATCTTGTTTGAGAAGGTCGGTAAGTGGCCGTGCGGTGCCGCAAAGTTTTCACGAACCGCCGAAGTAGGAGCAGAGGCCCACGAAACTGAGAACATCATGGACAGAGCGGAATATTATAGAATGGTAAAAGGCGTTCAAGGTGTGTGGCGAAGGTGGGTGAGAGTTATCACGTCATCCAAGTAGCACAAGCACGTCGCCCATTTAAATCCTTGAAGTAGCGTATCTGTCATTCTCTCGAAGGTTTGCCGGGGCATTGCAGAGGCCAACGGCATGACCTTGAATTGGTAAATGCCGTCAGGGGGTAACGAATGCAGTTGTCTCACGATCCTTTCGTCTACAGCAATTTCCAGTAGCCAGATCGGAGGTCGGGAGATGAAGAAGAGTTGGCGCCATGCAGACAGTCAAGTGCGTCGTCAATACGGAAAGAGGGTACACGTTTTTTTTTTCGTAATTTTTTTGAGGTGCCGATAACTAGCGCAGAAACGCCAGGAGCCGCTTTTCTTCTTTACCAAGACCACTGGGAAGGCCCAAGGGCTCGACGATGGCTCGATGGTGTCTTTCGTTGGCATTTTGGCCACTTCCTTTTGAATCACTGCTCGTTCTGATGCGGACACGCGGCAAGGCCGACAGTGGATAAGCGCAGAGTCACCATTGTTAATTAGGTGCTTGACAATATTAGTCTGGCCCAAGGGATGACCACGGATACCAAAATGTCACCGTGATCGAGTCCGAAACCTGACAGAGAGCATCGGCCTGATCAGGCGAAAGGTCTGATCCAATCATACTTCGAAAATGGCTTCGTCAGAACTGGGTAACCGTGAGACGTCTACCGATTCGGTAGACGCCTATACCCGAGTAGCCGACTGAATTTAGTGCAGTCGTCTGCCGTGCAGCAGTGTCGCCGAAAAGGTCACGGATCGTCTCCTTGAAAGTGTCCCAGCTGGCAATGTCGACTTCGTGCGTCTCGAACCACAACAAACGCAGTAAATGTCACACTATATATTCTACGTAGAGGAAATTTGGTTTAGCCTTGTGAGCTTGACATTTCAGTAACGTGTTCGAATAACCTACAGGAACCACATCT
>WOVY01003159.1:0-56866 GCA_013436015.1 Rhipicephalus annulatus
ACAGGGGGATATCGCCAGACCAGCTCTGTGCAAGTAAAAGTTTAATGGAGGGACACGACATCGAAATTTGGTTAAAATAACTTCTAACTTTTTAGATTGACTCCACTGAGGTTTCCAGGGATATGTAAGGTGCTGATAGTCCGTATATTTAGTAATATTTTCCATCATATCCGTATAAATAGCCAATTTTCTATATCTGATCGACACTATGTGTTCCGATTCTGGTAGTACCGAGATCACAGGGCCATCAAGTGTGGCTCGAGATAGTGAATCGGCCATTTCATTCAACCGTATGCCACAGTGTCCCGGGACCCAGACTAACTTCAGGAACTTCACATGAGGTGGAACTAATGTTTGTAATGTCGCTAGAGCTCTTGATTGTTCTGAAGCTGTGAGAGTAGTACACAGCGAAAGAGAATCAGTAATTATCATTGCACTCTCTCTCGTTTGAAGGAAGTTTTCGTAGCGCTAAAATAATAGCCAAGAGCTCAGCTTCGAAAACCGGAGTGAAGTCTGGTAGTCTTACCGAGAATGACCAACCGAGGTAATCTGAGACGATTCCTACTGCTGCCTTTTCTTTATTCACAGAAGCGTCTGTGGCTATTATGTTCTTTATTTCCGCATGAGCTATGTAATCTTCTACCTGTCATTTAAGTAACTCGAAGATTGAAACTTAGATAGTGGGGGAAAAATTTCATCACATTCTATCGTAATATTGTGATTTAATGCTTTGGTTCCAATTACCGATCTGATATCCACCTTTATGCTTTCCATTTTCTTTTGTACAAAAATAATCTGGGGAGTACGAAAGCGTGGCCAGTGAGCGAGGAAGAAGGCGTCGGGTCACTAATAAAGGCATATGCAGACCGTCTCGCTGATAAGCCGTAAAATTTCAAGTATGTTTGTACAGTTAGGATACGGAATCGGCAAAGAATAGTTGGTATGCGAGCTTCCTGATATAGTACATTAATAGCGACATACCTGGGGAGTCGCAAACACAAACGTAACGCTTCTCGCTCTAATAGAACTAACGGTTTAATTTTGTACGTAGGGCCACCCGAAAATAATATACACCCAAATTCTAGTATTGGGCGCATGTACATTTTATATATCATTAATAAGGTGTGTCTACGTAACCCATATTTTCTGTTGCTCAACCTTCGCAATAAGCCTGATGCTCGTTGTGCCTTTGCCACGATATAGTCTATGTGAGGGCTCCAGTTAAGTTTCTCGTTATAAATAATGCCCAAATATTTGATAGACTCTACTTGTGGAATCGGTTCCTGATTATAAAGTACTGAAATTTGAATAGAATCTGCTATAGGGAACACCAGGAGCGCACTTTTACTGTTTAGAGACAATGAAATTGAATGCAGCCAAATTTCAAGAGAATACATGTACTTTTGCAATTTTTGATGCAAAGAATAATGTCACTGTCTGCAACGAAAAATGCAATGTCGTCTGCATAAATGTAGACAGTGATATCTCGTTCAATGGGAATTGAGCTCATCAACACATTGAATAACAGCGGAGATAGGACCGCCCCTTGAGGTACTCCACGTTGCTGTTTGAATTTAGATGAGTGACATCCATCCTTTGCACAATAAAATTCTCTCGATTTTAGAAACTCTGCTACCCAATCAACAATATATCGCGAAAGTCACATTCGTGTAACGAGTTCAATAAAATTGAGTGCTCAACGCTATCATAAGCTTTAGCTATGTCTAGTGTTACTAGTACCGCGTATTGTCGTCTTTTTCGGGCAAGCTGTATTCGGCTCTCTAAGTCGGCATGAGCACACCAAATTGAGCATTCGCTACGAAAACCTATTTGAAATGGTTTCAATATTAGCTTTTAGCCATCCAAACTTTTATTCTATTATTGAGAACTCTCTCTATAATTTTGATCAGGTGAGATGTTAGAGAGATTGGTCTGATGTTGTCAATGTTAAAACCTGACCCTTGTTTTTTAATATGGGAATCACTCTAAGCTATTTTCCAGTCATGTGATCCAGGCATTGCTTAAGCTGTTCAATTCTGCCTCTTCTTCCTCGCTGTCCAGTCCATGGCCCCAGCTGCCGCTGCCGCGCCGCTCTCGTCACACTTACAAAATTTTCGAAGCCTTCATGTATTTAAAGATTCGCACAAGTGGCTTGGTTTAACGTTTTTCTTTTTTGAACATAACCGTTCAAAATTGTATGAACTTGCTCCAGTTGAGAACGCACCCTTCTGTGCTGAACATGGACAGTTTTAAGCCAAAACATCAAGCAACTGTTGCGTCCGCCTTGGACAGGTGAGCTTTTAAACATTTCAGTACTAATATTACGGAATTCTAAGTTTGTTGTGTTAACCATTCCTAGTTGTACGAGAAGATGCAAACAAGCACAATAAAAAGTTGGCCCAGTATCTGCATTTTATTTGCAAATGTTGTCGAAAGACGATAGTCTCGTGTGTGGAGAAAGTGAACAAAGCTTCTATTTGATGTTCTGCTGAAGCAAATCGGTGAATGGTATTCTGGAGGCGCTGCATTAGAGTGCCGCAAGCGTGCAGCGGAGGCGAACGAGCGCATCAATTCACGTCACACGTGAGACATGACCGCCATCTGGCAGGGTTTTTTTTTTTCAAAAACAAAACGCGTGGCTCTGAGACGGGTGTGCGCGCCCGCCTCAGAGATGTTAAGGTGTAGAACGCAAGGCGACGGGTATGTGCCACCACCGTCTCGTTTCGGCAAAAGTTGGAACCACTCGCCTTTCCATGCAAGCGTTGGATGGTCAGCGCAGCGTGATAAGCGCTATGGTCCTTAAAATTACTTATGTATGCCTTTTCTAGTAAAAGGCGCACATGCAGAATATATACGTGTTGTTATGGTGCCCGAGACACGCGCAATAATTGATTTTATTCGACGATTGCACAAGTATGAACGCTGAATCTTGAGCAACATATGTGGGCGCTGCGGATGGGGTCGGCCATTTCCAATACCCGATGCTGTTAGGAGTGGACAAACAGACAAGTGTACAGACAGATAGACCAAAATTTTTGCGTCGAAGGTCCCCAACAAAGACTATCGCCTTCAAAAATCCCCTACATTGGGTAAGAGCCATGAGAAATTGGTTTAACGCCCTTTTCTTCAACTCCCGACTAGACAATTTTGACGCGTAGGCGCGTGCATATGGGTGCCAGTAGTGAGACTTTTAGCGTCTGCTGCTTCGCATCTATAACAGTCTCAGTCAAATGCTGGCAAAACTACACGCCTCCAGGCTGGAAATCAAGTCAAATTATCGCCGCTTCTACGCGGCCTGTAGCCGTGTCCCCCCAAAACCGGCCCTATTCGAAGTGGCTTTAAGAATAGCCGAGAAAGGATTAGCCGAGATTTTAGGTCAATTTTTTCCTGCCAAGATAAGGCTTGTGGTTAGGCGTGACATTTCCGTAGGCTCCTGGCCCTGGTACGGTGGCGAAAAAAAAACATTATATTACGTTTTGGGGGCGGTTTCTTGCCGATAATGCGGCGGATGTTAAGACTACAGGTAATTAGAACATCACCAGTTTCAAATTCATCTACATCTGCGGGATAACATGCAAAGCACACACAGCCCGTAATCGAACTCAGGACCGCATGCACGTGAAGCAGATTTCTTACCCCATTTCTCCGAGTCTTCCGCATAGCACCACAGCGCCACCGCATGGAGACGAACCTTTTTGCGGGGGTATATATCTACCACGTGGCTTTTTGCAAACCATCGGCGGAACCTTGAACTGTTTTTGTACCATATTCATGTATTTGATCAGCGAATAGTTTTTAGGGCTTCATGAACTCGAGACAACCACAGTGAGCGCTTTGGACTCCGACTTCGGTTCGTGATGCGCCGTTCCGCAAGAACGAATAACGTGTTTGTGCGTCGTTTTAGTGCTTCCTGCGACTACGTGAAGCGTATCGACGAGAGGCGTGTATTGGCTTATAATCACAATGCCGACGTATTGCTGCATCTCTTGCAGCACACAAAAAGGAACTCGGAATGCCGATGAGGAAAAAAAAATAAGCCGAAACACTGTCTCTTGTTTTTGTTTTTTTATGCTGATGGCGTCTAAAGCATGAGTTCCGGTTTCTGCTCCCGAAACACGTGTTTGTGTTCCCCTTCCTATATGCAAGTGAGACGCGCAATGTGACATTTCTATTAGTGTTCCCATAAACTGATGCACGCAGAAGCAAGGCAGATTTGCAATGTTTTTACAAGCAGCCGTTGACCAAGTGAAGGCGACTCGTACGCTTTACGCAGAAGCCACATTCACTCAACAGGCTCTATTGCGGCTAATTCCACGTGCCTACCATTTGTTGCATTGCCGAGCACATCAAATGCTTAAAAAACATGCGCAGTCTTGCGCAAGTCATCCCACTAATGGCTGCTTGTAACACTCCAGAAGAGAGAACGAAAATGCACAAAACAACGACGCTTCACCGAAGTGGAAAAACAGCCGTAACACAGGACAGAGAAGAGACGGACGAGCGCTGACACACGGAAGAGCGAGAAAGGGGTAGGATATAACAGAGCCGATTATTAGAAATGAACACTAAAGTGCTTATTTGGGCCGGTTGGTACATGGTCAACGAAGTGGAAAAACAGCGCGTAACACAGGACAGAGAAGAGACGGACGAGGCGCTGACACAACGGAAGAGCGGAGAAAGGGTTAGATATAACGAGCCGATGTATTAGAAATGCTGTACTAAAGTGCTTATTGGGCCGGTTGGTACATGGTCACGAAGTGGAAAAACAGCGCGTAACACAGGACAGAGAAGAGACGGACGAGGCGCTGACACAACGGAAGAGCGGAGAAAGGGGTAGGATATAACAGAGCCCGATGTATTAGAAATGAACTGTACTTCGTTGACCATGTACCAACCGGCCCAAATAAGCACTTAACGACGCTTCACCATTGCTCAGAATGAACCGATTGATGCGCACTTGCTCCTAATTCAGCGTGCGCCATTACCAAACGTGATAAACACAACACATTCAACGAAATGTAGACACACACAATTAGCTGCGAAAAAGTTGCGTGGAGGTGACTTCGGCGTCAAACTTACATGAGCCGCCTTCACTTGGTAAAAGCTTGATAGCGAAAACATTGCAAAAGCAGCCTTGCTTCGGTATGCAGAAATTTATCGGAACACGAATACAAATGCTATGGCATGTTTTCCTTACTTAGAAAGAAGAACGTAAACACGTGTTTCGGGAGCAGTAGCCGGAACTCATGCCGTAGACGCCTTCAGCTTGACAAAAAACAGCAACTAAACAAGGGACAAAGTTTATGTCTTACCTTTTTTCCTTCAGCATACCGAGTTCCTCTCTGTCTGCTACAAGAGACGCAGCAATACTTCGGCGTTGCGATTATAAGCCAATACACGCCTCACGTCGATACGCCTTACGCATTACTTCTACGTGAACACACGCGGACCTTTACGTATATATATATATATATATATATATATATATATATATATATATATATATATAGAGAGAGAGAGAGAGAGAGAGAGAGAGATGAGGGAAAGAAGTGTGTACCTAAGGGCTCGTTTTTCCGTGTTTTGACACAATAGTAATGAGATCTAACAGACAATAATGCCAAGGAATGTATAGGGGAAGTTATTAGAACAAATGGAATATAAATAGGAAGAAAGAAAAGAGGGTGTAAAAATAACCAGCCGAGAGCAGGAATCGAACTAACGACCTTCGAATAACGTGTTCGATGCTCTAACCACTGAGCTATCACAGCTCACGTGTCAGTGAGCTCTGATACTTGCGCACAAGTATCCACAGTGCGAATGCAAAACTGAAGTATAGTACGTTAAAATGAATTTCACAATGTTTTTGTCGACAAAATTACGGGAGGCGTAATCTTTGTCCCTACTTTGAAGCATATGATCTAAAGCATTGCCTCCGAGATGCGGCGCACAGCAATTCATCTGTAGAGCAGACGACGGATGAACACTTGCCCTAAAGCGTGTTGTTCAGTCTAATGTGGCAGTCTTCGTGCCCCAAATGATAAAAATTTGTTATGAATCGTTTATGAACTCATTCAACATTCAACTCTCGTACCCAACGTGTTGCAAACACATGGCCGTCACAAAAGCTCCATCTCTGTGTCAGTAATGGAAAGGCACCACATATTAGAAGTCTCAGTGCTCTACACTGTGGAATACCGTGTTCAAAATAGTTGCTCCTATCTGTTAAAAAATACCTGCTCCTATCTGCTCCTATCTTCACCAAAGGCGGTCACGTTTACTCGCGTTTGAAGCTTATTGCTGCTTCTCCGTTCCGATTTCTAGATTTCTCAACTTTTCAGCGCATTCTCGAAAAGCTCTTAATTGTACCACGAATATTGTCGCTAAAAACAAAACAATGCAACATGTTTTTCTATAATACTGTATGATGGCCTTCGGTTGTCTATTTGCGAGACTTTAAGAAAAATCGAAGTTGGGGTTTTTTATTATTCAAATTTCAGTGGATTACACTTTTGCCAATATGAAAACTTTGAGGCAATATATAAAAATTTACATTTCCCCTACGGCAGCAATAATTTATGTATGTAATGAACGCACTATATCTTTAAAACGTGTCAAGTTTTAAAAAGCTGCTTGCATTACTTTCGGAGAAAAAATATGGGAATACGTAACTCATTTTAAACTGTTGCAAAATTAGACATTTTTAAAAGCTATTTTCTTAAGGTCTACAAACTTCACACCGTCTGAATTCATTCTTCATTAGACATGCATTTCAAGTAAAAAATATCTTCCTTGAAAGAAAAATATTTGTCTTTTTATAGCATCTGCAATTTTCGAAAATGACAGGTGACGAAATTGGTGTTGGTGAAGTTTGATATTTTGTTTTCTCGTAAGTTATGCCGTTAATCATAAAACAAAGTTGACTTTCGGGATACCTGGTGAGAGGTGCATGAAATATAAAATACTCAATGAAATCTAAAATATCAACTTTTGCACCCGTGTCGATCTCTCGTGGAATCACCCAGTGTCATTTTTCAAATTCTTGGCTCAAGTTACGTGGAACATGCACCCTGTATATCACTGCGCACCTGAAAATGCATCTGACCAAAATTTCGAAGCCTTCATGTATTCATTAATTCGCAGAAGTAACTTGGTTTAACATAACTGTTCGAAAACATACGAACTAGCTCCATATGAGAACGCAGCGCTCTGTGCTGAAGTTGGACAGTTTTAAGCCAAACGATCAAGCAACACTTTGCGTCAGCCTTCGACGCGTGATCTTTAAAAATATTTCAACACTAATACAACGTAATTAGGGCTGATATATTAACTATTATTGGCTTATATCAGAAGTATTGCGAAGAAACACTATATAAAAAATTCACCTTACACTTGGACAATCCCCTGCATTGGGTAAGAGCCATGAGAAGAGGTGAAGAAGAACAAGCAGAGTGTCGAGCACGGAGGAAGGCAAAGTAGGAGAGGGAATGCCCAGCTGGTGCGCTACGTGAAAAGTGTGGAGAAAATGACATCATGGCGGCCATATTCACTGGGCACAAAGGCGGCGTTGCTATGGTTACGTGTTGCGCATCGTAGCTGATCTAGCTGGGAGCGGCCGCGGCTGGCGGCGGCATATGTGCCTCCCCAGGTCTCGTGCTGAGCCGTGGCGGACAATATTCGTGCTCTGTGCTTCGTTATTGGTTACGCAGTGTTCTCCTGGCAGTTACTGTACTCTTAGAAACGTTTACAAATCCTTTTGTCCATCATGGGGTGTCAACACTGCGTAGAAGGAGTGGATATCTACGTGTCGTGCGGCGGATGACGCAGATAAAGCATTTGAAGTGTTCAGCGAAATTACGTTGGGCACAAGGACGAAGTGCAACGACAACGACCGCCTTCCAGGTCCGTGACGGAGGGGCAGTGCCCCTGTTTGTGGCAACGGACGGAACTGTGTTGCTCAGATAGACGCAATGAGTACCATGTGCACATACGTAGTTTCGTGTTCGGCGCGTGTGTAATAAAACACTTTTTTTTCTGTTCTGCTTGTTATACTCGTCTCCAGCATTGCAATCCCAATGTTCTAGCAACCGCGTTCAAGTGTCACTTGCATTGCGCTCAAAGTCACCACGGTCACAGAATGCTGACACCGGTGAGTTTTAGGCGGAAAACGGGTGCAATGCCCGGGCGCTGCGTCGGCCTCGTGTCAAAGTGAAACCGTAGAAGAAGGCGCACGACCGATCGTGTTGTCTGTAAACTTGCTGCATTAATGAAGTGAAAGCACTCGCCGTTGTCAGTGCATCCAGCGCGCATTCTCTTGTACTTGCTTGGTTGTCGGTGAGCTGTTACTCCCTGTTAATACGAGGACGAAACAATTTCGCTGAAGGTGTCGCGCTGGCCCAGAGTGTTGAGCCCCGTTCCGTCAGTTTCGGATCGTCACGACACTTGTGCTGCGCAGCTCACGTGCTTTCCGAGCCGGAGACAGAATCGTGGCTTGTGCTTTACATTCGGATGTTAAGAAGAGAGGAGTATTTGCCGAGTCAATATGGCCGACTTCCGGCTTCATCGCGGCTTGACAACGAGTGACGTCAGGGCCTCTCCTACCTTTTCTTCCTCCGTGGTGTCGGGGCATGCCAGTGGATGCGCGCCCTTTTTTTCCACCGGCGTGAGTAGACACTCTTAGACGCGCAGGCGCGTGCATTCGTGTGCCAGCGGTTGGTCTTTGAGCACCCGCTGCTTCGCATCTATACATGGTTCCATATGGTGTAACTTTTTTAGATATCACATTTTAAATTTGACCAAAGTCACCTTTCTTTAGGTGGAACCGGCTTGCTTTTGCATTATATATGTTTTTCATGAAGAGATCACTGTTGTCTTGAGGCCATCATAATTGAAAAGAAGCAACACATGAGCGCAGGCACTCCCTGCGAAATTCATGATAGCGCATTCCTTGTATATTTTGGCCATTTTAATTAACATTGCTTACGTTTCAATGTTCCGTATTGCCTATCTCAGTCACCTTCTGAGCCCACTTCTCACAAGTGCAGCTCGTCCACCGTCCAGGCGGCGCTTTTACATTGCGAGTGCCCGCAGCATCGAGTGGCCGCTGCCGTGGATTTGTCAAAAGGCTAATGACTACACAAAGCTTGCTGTAACATAAACACTTTATGCATATTTGTTGTTGTGGGATTGCTTTTCTGCGACTATTTCACAATTTGCGGCTAAGGTGGCGCCGCCATGCGGCAATTGGCGAAAGACGTGATGCCGTGAAATGGCCTCTGAGATTACGGTTGCTCCACGCCACACGCCCGCTGTCTTGAAGGCAATGGCCGTGATATAGAACGAAAACTTGCCTTGCGACAACGTGCCAGCTGTGCTTCATCGTCTTCTGTCGCACAAATTTTGGCACGTGCGAGAATTGAAGTACGATTGAATTTGTTGGGTGCAACGTTGTCTAACCTTTCAGTTTTAGTAATGGGGAAATACTATAAGAGAAATCGTGCGCAATGCGGCCTGAAATACTCAAACCACACCGTAAAAGGTGTCATAAACGTGCTTGGTTTTCTTTTTGGGCAAGCGCCGGAAAAAAGCCATGAGCTATTAAACTGCAGAATTGACCTTGTCACAATAAAAATGTAGTTACCAGCGTGCACTTGAAATCTGCTTACTTTTGGGGCTTAACAGAAGTGCTCATATTTTATTAGCAAAAACCACGATATGATGAGCGATGATGTGCTGTAGGTACTTCGTGATTAATTTCAACTGCTTGACGTTCTTTAAAGTGTTCTTAAATGTTATCACGTGGTTTTTCTAACGCATTTATCTCCAAATAATTTCCACCGCCGTGGCCGGGAATAGAGCCCATGCCACCAAATTCAGCAGCACTGAAGTTCGCTTCCTGTACTATACCTATGGTGCGTAATCCCGAGAAAACAGGAGAGTGCCTTGTTTGTTTTTTGGAAGTTGGAGAGAGGGAGTCCATTAACACGTTAAATACAAATATATGCTTCCGCGAGTAAAAACTTTTGACATCTCACCGCAACTGGCACATGCGAGAAGCATGTGTCAGGTGCGCAGCATGTTGGGCAGACGCCACCGCCGTCCGCGATCGAGCGCAACCCTGTCTAGGGCGCTCAAATTTCAGCAACGTGATTAATATTATTGCGAACCAGCTCTTTCACTAGCCTGTGTAACGTAGTCCATTCGTCCAAACTGCTGCCCTCGCCGCTGGTGTCAAAACAGTGTCAAGTAGCCCATGCCCTCTTAGCAGTGCGTGGTGACGTTTCTCTATATCGCCTACCGTGCGCTCCCCGCGCGTCTGCTCTCTCTCGCTTCACCCTCTCCTCCAACCGAAACGCTCGAGCCCACTCTGCGTCCGAATAATCTCCCCGTGCCACTTCTTTTTAACTGTCGGCGAGAAGAAGCCGTGCCTCGAACATCTCGCGGCGCCGACAATGTGGACAACGCGCTGCTGCTTTCCTCGCGATCGCGCCGACGGGCGAGATGCCGTCGCGGCATGCTTCCAGTTAATGCGCGGTACCTTTACCTGCTGTAGCCAGAATTTCAAGGGTTAGCGAAGCCGATCGAATTCGCGAATGGCGACGGCAACACCGATGAGGCGCGAGTCAGTGAAGCCGAACGAAAGCGTCGGTGGTACAAGGCATTTGAAATCGACGAGTTACGACTCCAGACCACTGTTCGCGTTCAGGAATAGAGACGGCGCGCGGGTAACACCGACGAGACGCGAGCCAAAGAAGCCGAGCACAGGCGTCTTCAACGCGTCTCACCTCCTGTGTGTTCGCGTTTCAAACGTTTACTCGAGGAAATGCTATAGCGAGTTTCGTTTCAAATTGTTCTTCCAGCACCCGCGTCAGCACCCGTTTCAACTAGGTCTACGCCGTGCGTACCACTGCTGTTTCGAATCCCATCCGGATTACCTTCGGGGAGATGGTCTGTAGTTATTCCATCTAGTGCGGAACGCACAATGCCGTTTCTGGAATCGTCCCTCGATAAAAAACTAGCATGTAAAATGGAGAAATGAAGCGATAGAGAAGCGAGTTTGTTCTATAAAACTGTCGATCAGATTGACCAAGCACACTGTACGTCGAGAAAATCACTCAACATGCTAGCAAAGTACAGTATAGCTCTGTACAGTATGTCCGTATTTGGTGGCTTAAATCTCTAACTACAATTTGCGTGTTATCGGAACGGCCCACTGCTCTCTCATTGTTTAGGATGAAGGTACACTCGAAATCGTTACACTTTTTTCTAAACACTTTGGTAACCTTGTCTTCATACTACTAGCCACAAATCTTTTGTATACTGAGTAAAGTATAATAAATTAAACAGGAATGTAGTCTGGTAACAGGGTTCAAGGGACAGTGTAAAATAAGAAACAAAGACGTAATTATAGACTACTTTTGTATATTGACTCGTGAGTGCGAGAGGTTTTATTTAAATGACATTTTGTAGTATACAGACAGAAAAATTCAACGTTATATGATTGATCAGTGAGTCATCCAAGAATTGCAAATATTATTTTGCAAAGTCGAAAGCAGGTTGTACGTATCTAATGAATGTGATTCCATAAGGCTGTGTATCACGAGTGTAACTATTGTATGTCGCTAAACAATGGGACATCATTTTTTAAAATTTTCAGTACATTAAAACTGAATAAATGCAATACAATAAAGCTGTACATCACTACTAATAGACACTCTCAGGACATACATAATCCAGATCCAACAGTTCGGTGAATATAATTGTTTTGCGAAGTCCCCAGTTATGCGTGTATGGTAACATCAGATTTTTCCTGTGCGGTGAACCTATTAAAACTGTTCTCTAGCTCAAAACGAATTGTTTGTATGAGGATATATGAATTACATAATTACCATGACCCCAAGAACGGTGTCTGCTGCAGCATTATTCACTTTCAGGTTGTGAATTGCTCACGTCGCTTATCATTTAGAACGCTCAGAAAGTATGAAGTAGCGAGTTTGCATGCGTAGCAATTTATGCAGGTGTTTGGAAACAACTTATGTTGCCACGACTACAACACCTTGAGATGGGTTTGCATAGGGCACAAACTTTGAGCCTTCTTGATTTGATTGACTGATTTATTGAATGATTTGTGATGTTTAACGTCTTACAACAACCACATGATTACGAGAAACACCGTATTGGAGGGCTCTGGAAATTTCGACCAGTTGGTATTCTCTAACGTGCTATCAATTCTGAGCACACGAGCCCGCTGTATTTTCGACACAGGAGAAAATGCAGCATCCGCAGCCGGGGTTCGATTCTGCGACCTGCAGTTCAGCAGCCGAGTACCTTTTCCACTAGGCCACGGCGGCGGGGCATAGGCATTCCCGAGATTAGCTTGGATATACAAATGAACATATGTTTTCCAGTTGTTTTATTGAATGGAGATATCAGGAAATGACTCCGAAGGTAGAGCGTAATATTTCAACTGTAAACATGAATACACTTGAAGGACACTTGAACTTCGCCTTGAAGAGTAGAGAAGGAAATCGTGAATGGGACTCGTGCGCATCGCCTTCTAAAATGCTAGCCTTGCTTCTGTTTTCGGTGCATGACTCAGCTGTGCCGTAAAAGGAGACTAACGACTGTGCACGTAACATTGGCCGTTTCAAAGTAACCTAGATTGCCAACTACAAACAGTTAAGTGTCCACTACGTCGTAATTATTTGTTTTGCGAATCAGCGAACGGCCCACTATGCGTCCATAAGGCAACACGCGAACCTACACATCTGTTCACTTTTTTCACGCTTTTGTCGGCGCAGGTGATTATATAAGGCTGAGCGTTTTTCAATCAATTGATCGACATTTAAAACACCCGCTCGTTGCTCAATTCGCATGTTTTGACTCCCTGCGCCATGCTACGCTACTGGCACGCCATATACGTTAAAGACACTGCTACCACTGCGTGACATTCGGCTAGCTTTTTTTTTGTCATAATAGTTTCAACAGTAAATGAGACTCCGTCGTAAAACATTAGCTTGCTACGCGGTCGGCTTATTTTCTATTCTCACTTGGACGCGAACACTTTTATTTTTATATTTATTTCTTTTACTTGAAGATTTTTTATTATTTTTCGGTCACCGACGAGATGATGATTTTGTGCTCACATCCAACAACGCCGTCACGGTCGCCGACACGCGAAATTCAGCGAAACGAGCTGTCTAACGCAATCGCGTCAAAACGCACAGAGGTGGCGACAGTTTAGTCGGAAAACCACACATAACCGTATGCAGAAACCACTTGAAGGCCAAGAATACCTGTGCTCGATAGCTTCAGGGCATTTTATTTTGTTGCAGACATGAACGGATTGCACTGCAGTAATAAAACAAGAGAAACAATAATATATTCATTCGGATGAGTCATAGTAATGCACCGAAATAACAGTAGTTTGTGTTGTTTTGTCCACCAATGACTTTCGATAGAGATTTAAAGTGCTCATTCGACATAAGGTGTCAAATTCGTCCAGCCCTAAACGCTTGAAAACGAGATCAATTAGAACGAACATGACCTACCCAAAATGTCTATTTACTTATTGCAAAGTGTGATCTGTGTGATCTGGTATCTTCTTGAAGCAAAAAAAAACGCTTGATGGATTAACTGCACGTACAGATGGAATTTTCTCGCCTCTTTCCTTCCTGCTCATAACTTCATTGTAATCGGCACAACACAATTACTTCATAAAATAACATCCGAGCTTCGATCCGTAACGGATGCTTGGAGCACTGTAGAAAGCGCGCGGCAAGCGTTTATTTATATCTTGCTACCCTGTGTCATCAATGTGACCGTGATAACAGCCGCCTCCCACCACACTTTCCTCATCAGACAAAAGAACACGAACGATCAGTGTCACCATGCAGAGATAACGAGGGGTTGTGACGTCGGTGCATATTAATGACGCCACTGCTTTAATTCACAGCAGCATAGCTACGCACTAGAGACATGCAAGGCCCGTATGCCCTATTCCTCTACTCCCACTGCTCTTTTACACGTAGTTGAATCGCATGCACAACTTTGCTTTACACTCTGGAATCGAGAGGCGGCGCGGCTGGGCCTACAAGTTACGCGCTTCCAGGGTTCCACATGTTGTGGCGGCGTGCTTGAACATGAAGCCACTGTGAGCAATCATCAACTTACATGAAGAGAAACAGTGCTAAAATAAAAAGGCGCACTGAATTCACAGAGAGCGAAAGAAGACACGAGCTATGACATATTGTCAGAAAATTGGTTACCTGCTTCTGCCAACGAAATAAAGCAGAACCCACAGAACCAACTCCGTACGTTCAACCTGATGACATAATCTGTCGCAGCGTTTGCCTGTTTTTTTTTTCAGCGCATGCAAGTGAAGGCTGACATGCGCATCTTCGGTTTCTGCACTCAAAGCGACAACTCAACGCGAACAGAGCAATTCACTTGTGTGCACGCACTGGATTTCGTTGCGGCGCAATTCTACGAGAGCGGCTAGTTCTCACATGTGACGTGTTTTATTGCAGTTGTACCGAGCCTGAGGCATTTACATTCCAATGAAAGATTGGTTTTGAGGCTTGGAATGGCAACTTGAGGGCAGCTGACCAGTCTTTTAAAGGCGAAAGATGCCTCATAAAACGTCAAAGCTCACCGGTGTTCCCAGTCTGCAGCAAAACGAGTGATAACAAAATCATTTTCACGTGATGACGTCATTGTGACGTCAATAACATGCGATATTCGTGACGTCATATGATGCATTCACGTGCCATTTTTTTGCTGAAACGCAGGTCGATCTCGGAGGCCGTGCGAAACCAGCCTCTGTGCCTCCGATTCCATAAAGGCAGCATGAAAAGACACGTTATACAGGTGCAGTTTTGAGATGGGTGCAAGGAATGATCGATATATCGACTGAGAAAAAAATGGCGGTATTTGTTTTTGAGTCGTCCGACGCGAATGCGTAAAGAACGCTATGAGATTTCTTTTTGAGGGCATCATCATTATCAGGCTGACTACCCTCAGTGCAGGGCAAAGGCCTCTCCATGATCCGCCAATCAACCCTGTCAATAGTCGTTCTAAGGGCATCAAAAGGTTCTGCATAGGTTTCTGATTCCAGCCGCCACAGAACAGCGTAAGGAAGATGGCGGATGCGGCCAGCGTTGCCGTGTAACTACGTAAAGAAAGAGAGAAGGATGAAAAAAAGGCAGGAAAGGATACATGAGGGGGAAAAAGGCGAATTTGACGATGCCCTGCATGCTTTTTGGCATTCAATGTGCATTTTCTTTTTTTGTGCCCGTTTTTTTTTTGCTTGCGCAACCACGATACCGAAGATGACATACTGTTGTGGTCTGGGTCCTGTGGGTCTCGTCGTTGGTAGCTGGCTCCCATCGGACTCGTCCCTTATAGCGAGAAGCAATGCTTATATGGGAAAACAGAGAACAGACGTTTATTTACATTAGAGAGAGGTCAATAAGAAAGTTTAGATATATAGTGGCGTTCTTCGTACATGGCGAGTTCTCCACTCGAAAAAGCACCGAATGAGCCGTGGGGGCTCATTATAAAGGGTCTGTCCTCCCCAGATCCCTAGATCGGCGACCGCGTACAGATGGCACCGTCCAATCACGGACCACACATTACCCGCGAGGGTGACGAGCACGCACGGTCCACGCGAACGTTCAAAACTGAAGCGTGGTCACCGCACGGCCATGTGGCACGAACGCGGCTCCCCCCCCGTCAAGGTGTGTCGCTGGGCGAGGGGTCTGGAGTTGATGACTGCATCCATCGAAAGGGCCGCCGTAAACAAGCTTCAAAGGGTGCCGAACAACTCGTTCAATTAGCGGGACGATTCCCGGCCGCCGCCGCCGCCGTCATCTTCCAAAGAAGAAGCTGCACCGGTGGTCTCCCGAACTGCTCACGGCGCCGCGGCGGCAGGACGCCGCACCCTCCGGCCAGGTGGGAACAATACATGGCGGACACCGGCCGCCCCCCCGTTTGGCGACTCAAAAGGAACATCAAAAGGAACGCCGATCCATTGTCAGACCTGGCGCCGGTCCTAACAGCCTCTCCGCCGGGGAAAGAAGATCCCGAGGTGCAGTGGCCAGCAGGTACTGTGCAGCGGGATCTGTATTGCAGCTTGTCGGCTCTTCCTCTATTATTTTTGTCCCGAACACTGGATCCGATGATCATTGACCAAGAGGGCGTTGCTCGCAGGGATGAGGTGACCCCTCTCCACCATATCTTCCGCCCACCACCAATGAGGAACTGCGGAAACTGCGCCGAAAGCACACCCACACACGAGCAAGCACACGGCAATTCCCTACTCAGAATCACCAGACTTAGATTCACCTGTGGAAGTCATTTCCTTCTACCTCAACTTTATTCCTGTGGCCCCCGCCGAGTCGCAACACCACATCAGCCACTTTTGAAGACATTAAACAAAACACTTGACACATGTTTGGATAAATACAGAAAACTAGTGGGCCTCAAATCGAGGATAGAAAGCAGAAAATCGTTTTGAAGCCCTCGGGGTACTAGGGACAACGACTCAGACCATCTGCGTTGCTGTTGAGTTTACCCTTCTTGTAATGGATATCAAAGGTGTATTGTTGAAGAGCTAAGCTCCAGCGCAAAAGACGGCCGTTTTTCGATGACATGGACTGTAGCCATGTGAGGGGACAGTGGTCAGTCTCTATTGTGAACCTAGAACCGGCGATGTAGCAAGCTAGCTTCTGCACAGCCCAAACAACGCAGGCACATTCCTTTTCTGAGGCACTGTATGCTTCCTCACGAACAGAAAGCTTTCTACTGGCATACAGTACAGGGTGTTCCTGGTCGTTCTCTCCCCTCTGACAAAGCACGACACCCATACCCCGGTCGCTGGCGTCACACTGAAGAATGAACGGCTTAGAGTAGTCAGGCGCGCTCAACACTGGCTGACTTTTTAGTGCCTTCTTTAGCGTAGAAAATGCATGTTCCTTGGCCCCATCCCATTTTACGGTCTGGGGTTCAGTCTTTCTAAGAGCGTCTGTCAAGGAACTTGCAATGTCAGAGTAACGCGGGATATACCTTTGATAATAACCGGCCAATCCAAGAAACGACCGAATGTCTTTCTTGGTTCGTGGTTGGGGAAAGTTGTCTATTGCGGCCAGCTTTACTTCTGACGGCCGGCGGTAGCCTTGGCCTATTACATGCCCTAGATAAGCTACCTCAGCGCGCCCCAATTGGCATTTCGCAACCTTCACTGTTAAGCCGGCCTCACGCAGACGACATAGCACAGCTCGCAAGTGTTTCATGTGGTCTATCCAGGAAGAAGAAAAAATAGCAATATCATCTAGGTACGGGAGGGCAAAGTCCTCCATACCCTGTAACACTTTGTCCATTAGGCCAGAAAAGCAATAAGGGGCATTCTTTAATCCAAAACTAAGGACCTTCGGCCGAAATGTTCCCATCGGGGAAATAAACGCCGCAAGCCTACTAGCCCTTTCAGTTAGAGGCACCTGCCAGTATCCCCTGACTAAATCCAAAGTCGAGATGAAATTGGCACTGCTGACTTGCTCAAGCCTTTCCTCAATATGCGGAATTGGATAAGTTTGGTCCTTTGTAATCGAGTTGAGCCTCCGATAGTCAATACACGGTCGCGGCTCTTTCCCTGGGACCTCAACCAAGATCAGAGGCGAGGTGTAATCACTCTCTCCTGGCTCGATCACTCCTAGCTCGAGCATTCGGTTTATCTCCGCGGCCATTATTTCCCGTTGCCTCGGGGAAACGCGGTAAGCTTTAGAACGAATTGGTTCCGAAGATGTCAGCTCAATATCATGAACTAGGGCTTTGGTTCTGCCAGGTGTGTCTGAAAATGTTTCTTTAAAGTCAAACAATAGTTCCTTCAGTTCCGCTTTCTGATCTGGCTCCAACTCCGCCTGCTCTACCAGGTTACTAATAGTCTCGCCAATGTCTTTGTTTTCTGTTGTTAACTCCGGGAAATCAATAGGCATTTCTTCCGGTTGATTGAGCGACATGTTTACAACGGCATGCCTCTGCTGGTACGGTTTGAGCAGATTAGTGTGGTACACCTGTTGCGTTTTACGCCTTCCCAGTCCAGTAACCAAGTAATTTGTGTCTGACAATTTCTGAACTACCTCAACAGGTCCCTCCCACTGGACCTGAAGTTTATTCTTCAGTGAGGGTTTCAGTATCATCACTTTTTCCCCTACTCGAAAGCTTCGCGTCCGGGCTGTCTTGTCATAATAGCGCTTAGCGTTGTTTTGAGCTCTGCGCATTTCCTGCTCCGCTAGTTCTTGAGCTGCGTGAAGTCGGTCTAACAGCTCAAGCACGTATGCTACTACCGAAGGGTCGTCCGCCCGGCCCTCCCAAGATTCTCGAACAATGCGAAGTGGGGAGCGAAGAGCACGTCCGTAAACAAGCTCCGCAGGCGAAAACCCTGTTGATTCGTGAGGAGCGATCCGAAGCGCGAACATAGCTGCGGGCAAGCAAGCCTCCCAATCCTCTTTTTGCTCATAACAAAGGGCGCGTAGCAGCCGTTTCATGACTGAATGTACCTTTTCTACAGCATTTGACTGAGGGTGGTACACTGAACTGTGGATGATTTTAACGCCACACTTTTCTAGAAATGTCGAGGTTAGTGCACTTGTAAAAACAGATCCCTGGTCGGACTGAATTTCTGCGGGGAAGCCTACACGTGCAAAGATAGATAAAAGCGCTTTAACTACCTCCTCCGAGCTGAGCTCCTTTAACGGTACTGCTTCCGGGAATTTCGTGGCCGGGCAGAGCACTGTGAGTATGTGCCGGTACCCGGACTGCGTTACAGGAAGTGGACCCACTGTGTCTATAACTAGCCTGCGAAACGGTTCTGTGATAATGGGGACCAGCTTCATAGGTGCTTTAGCCTTATCCCCTGGCTTGCCAACGCGTTGGCACGTGTCGCAGCTTCTTACAAATGCCTCCACCTCCCGAAAGCAGCCGGGCCAGTAAAACTCCCGTAACAAACATTCTTTTGTTTTTTTGATGCCGAGATGCCCTGACCACAAACCTCCGTGGACCAGGTGCAGCAGCTCCTCGCGGAAAGGATACGGTACGACTAGCTGATTAAACCGAACTCCTTTTCGACTTGTGTACTTTCTGTACAAGACGCCCCCCTTCTTGGTGAACTGAATGTTTTGCTTAGCCACCCCTTCCTTCGCGTCTGGCGTTAAGTTACGGAGAGTGGAGTCATTTTCCTGTTCCACTATCAGTTCTGTAGGACTTACATTTAACAGCTTTATAGTGCATTCTACTTCTCGAGATGCCTCGGATTCATCCGGTTTCTTACATCTTTCTTTAGATATTGTGTTTTGAGGCTCCATTATAGGGCGGTCCAGTTTCGTGCCAGGTAAAGAAGGCTCTGCCGCTGAAGCTGTTTCGTCTGCCACCGGATCTTTACAAACTGTCTGAGCGGCGAGCTCCCTTGCTTTGGATCGAGTTAAGGCCTGTACGATACCCTCACTGAACCCAATTCCTTTTTGTCGCAGCAAGTACTCTGATTTATTTGAGAACAAATACGGGTATTGCACTGGGAGATGTGCCGAAACGGCAGCTTCAGTGTCTAGAACACCGAAAGGGCCTTCGATGCGGACTCTTGCTACTGGGAGACAGGCACTGTTTGTCTCTACTGCTTGTCTTATCCACGCGCATTCTCCTGTAAACTGACTCTCCTCGACATAGGACGGGTGCACTACATCCATAGTGGCGGCCGAATCGCGGAGCACGCGGCACGGTTGGCCATTCACGACTAGGTCTCGGATGTATGGTTCTAGCAATTTCATGTTTTCGTCATTACTACAGAGTGACATTAACACAACTTTCGGGTTCTTACAACCCAAAGAAATATGCCCCGTCTGTTGGCAGTTATAGCAAACTATCGGCTTCTTGGCCTCGAACGCCTTTTTCTGTTGCCCTTCCGCCCTTTTCTCGGGTGCTTCTTCCTTTCTCTTGTTTTTCTCATCACCGCTTCCTTTGGAGTCTAAACCCTCCTTCGGCATATACCGACCCGACTTTGTCCATCGCGGAGGCTTGTCGGCCCGATATTTACTAATCTCCCTCCTAGGGACATCCTTGCCTTCGAGGGCACGGCGATTTACGTACTCCTCTGCGAGCTCTGCCGCTCTCGTGATAGTATCTACTCCTTGTCTATCCTGAACCCAGTACCTAATGTTTTCAGGTAGACGCCGAAAGAATTGTTCCAACGCAAAACACTGCAGAGTCTTTTCCGCGTCGCCAAGCGCACCCTCCTCTCTAAGCCATTCCTCCAGATTTACCTTTAAGGTGTACGCAAACTCTGGGTATGACTCGTCTTTGGCTTTCTCGGTCTCACGAAATTTTCGCCTGAACGCCTCCGCTGACAGTCTGTACTTTTTGAGCAGACTCGCTTTGACTCTGTCATAGTCGTCTGCGTCTTCTTTACCCATACGGGCTATAATGTCAGCTACTTCACACGGCAGCAGCGTAAGCAAGCGCTGGGGCCACGTGTTTTTAGCAAAATTTTCCCTCTCGCACGTGCGCTCAAAGTGCACCAGAAAAAGACCCATGTCCCCTCCTACCGCGTAGGATGGCATCAAATCTGTCATTCGGCGCTCTCTTTCTCGTGCCACTGCGCTAGCTCCGTTCATTGATTGAGCCTTTGCTAGTTCAATTTCTAGGCGTTTCATTTCCATACGATCGATACGTTCTCTTTCCTCTTTCTCCTCACGACGTCTCTGTTCCTCTTTTTCCTCCCGGAGCCTCTGCTCCTCTTTTTCCTCACGGAGCCTCTGCTCCTCTTTCCTTTGCGTAATAGCCTCCAAGCATTCGCTCAGCTCATCGTCATCTGCCCCGATCTTCTCGATGGCGTCAATGATCTCCTGCTTTCTTTTCGTCTCGGCAATTACCTGGCCCAGCTCTCGGGCCAACTCTAACAACTCTGGCTTTTTTAGTCCCTTCAAATTCATGGCGGTCCTTGGTGCTGCTAACTCTTTTAACTAAACAACTTTGACGTACTATCAATACTTCCGTCAACCGTTACCAAATCACTGCTTTGTTTACAATCCTACGCAAAGCCTGGTGATATCTCAGCAAAGAAAAGCAGTGCACTCACCCTATGCAGTCATGAATTCGGACACGTTCCTTCCCGTGTTGTCAGAGATGCCACGAAGCAGTTTTGTCCGACTCTAGGTCCTCCAGACAGCAGGTCTCAGCATTGCCTCCTGGTCGATGAGCTCGATCCCACCGCTGCCATCCAGTTGTTGTGGTCTGGGTCCTGTGGGTCTCGTCGTTGGTAGCTGGCTCCCATCGGACTCGTCCCTTATAGCGAGAAGCAATGCTTATATGGGAAAGCAGAGAACAGACGTTTATTTACATTAGAGAGAGGTCAATAAGAAAGTTTAGATATATAGTGGCGTTCTTCGTACATGGCGAGTTCTCCACTCGAAAAAGCACCGAATGAGCCGTGGGGGCTCATTATAAAGGGTCTGTCCTCCCCAGATCCCTAGATCGGGGACCGCGTACAGATGGCACCGTCCAATCACGGACCACACATTACCCGCGAGGGTGACGAGCACGCACGGTCCACGCGAACGTTCAAAACTGAAGCGTGGTCACCGCACGGCCATGTGGCACGAACGCGGCTCCCCCCCCCCCCGTCAAGGTGTGTCGCTGGGCGAGGGGTCTGGAGTTGATGACTGCATCCATCGAAAGGGCCGCCGTAAACAAGCTTCAAAGGGTGCCGAACAACTCGTTCAATTAGCGGGACGATTCCCGGCCGCCGCCGCCGCCGTCATCTTCCAAAGAAGAAGCTGCACCGGTGGTCTCCCGAACTGCTCACGGCGCCGCGGCGGCAGGACGCCGCACCCTCCGGCCAGGTGGGAACAATACATGGCGGACACCGGCCGCCCCCCCGTTTGGCGACTCAAAAGGAACATCAAAAGGAACGCCGATCCATTGTCAGACCTGGCGCCGGTCCTAACAATACCCACAACAAGTTAGCACTATGACTAACATCAGTAAACCCGTCTCCAACTTACGGCTATTCGCACACGTGGTATTCGGAATCTATTGACTTCTTTTGTTGCTCTTACTACAGCCCTTCTCATAACGGCTGGCTGATCGCACTACAACTTTGCTTGGAATTCAATCCAGTCATTTTCCAAACACTTTCGGCTAGATGAAAATGTTGCTATGTAACTGATAGCGGAGATATAGTTTGTGCCCTCATATGCAGTCTTGGGCAGTAACTAGATACTAGTAACGCGTTACCGGTAAGTAGTTACTTTTTTCAGTAACTTGTAACAGTAATTAGTTCCTTTTAATTTAGAGGAACTTGTAACTGTAACACTGTTACTTTTTTACTGAGTAACTGTAACGGAAAATACAGTTATAGTTACTTTTGTTTTTGTAAAAAAATTATCCAACTGCCACACTCGTTAGAGGCCGACGTTAAACGCTTTTCGTTTTTTTGAACTTTTTTTACAATATCCTCTTAACCTTTCGACTTTACATGTCTTCTATCGCAGTTTAAAAGAACATATCGCTAAAAGGAGTATCCTCCTGCACAAGACTGAGCTCGGACTTTAATTGTATACTACATGTCTAAAGGGAAACTTATTTGACAAATACCTGTCTGGCTGGTTTGAAGCGCAGTGTCTCTGAAGGGTATGTTTATTCGTAAAACTACACGTCGTAAATCAGACATGTTGCCACTGCATACCTTGCCAAGTTCACGTGCCCCCCTCACCTGTTTTTTTTTTTGAGTGGGGGAATGGGGGGGGGGAAGAAGATCCGCAGTGCATGTGTGCAAAAGGCTCTCAGGTCATCACACTTACGACGTAATCGCGACAGCGCTCCACGCAGTATTAGTGGAGTACAAGACTCTGCACAAGATATGCATTGTCATCACGGTCAACGGTTCGAACTTTGTGAAAGCCTTAAGGTAGGTTAAAAGGCTGCCTCTGTTTTAATCTCATCGTGTGCACCAAGGTTGCCTATTTTTATTATCTTATCCTTCACAAAAAGAAACTAAATTAAGCTACAATTTGACTTCAGCTGCGTTCTTTTTTTATGATCGCAATAAATTAATGAGCCTTACATGCTGCAATTGTTGATCTCACTGACTATGGAGAGTGTCGCGCATACCCTCAACTATTGCATACTAAGGCACATTTTGTAACCCTAGAATTTACGACAAACTTCTGCATATCCTTCGCGAATCTAAATAGTCATGTGGTTATTTTGTAGAGTCAGGAATGAAAACACAAATACGTTCTACAGAGATATTGTACAAAGCCCTGAGACTAAAAAAGACGAGAGGCAAATGCAATGCACACACAACAAAAACTTTACGCTTTGTGTCGTCCCTCATATTTTTAAAAGACCTTGATTTCTGTTTTAACAAGATATTTGCAATTTTCTAAAGCCCATTATTGTGCTATATTACATATTAAGGCTTCTGTTCATCGGTGCCATGCAATAATTTTTTTCTATTAGAAGCAGACCACAGATGTACACCGCCCCAAAATCGTTGGAGTACGAAACTTCCGAGGAAGCTATATTCCGGCTTTGTCTGAGAACATAACATCCAAATAGATGTTCCGGCCTGTAGTATAGTCCTTGCGAACTATACAGCTACCAGCAATTTAAGAGGTGCCACGTGCTAACAGAACACAAATTCGCATTTGCAGTAGAGCCTACGCTCCGCAAACTTTTGGGTGCATTTATACGTCTGCTTGGGCATAGTCGTCGCGTTTATCTTTATTTGTCAATGGATATTAACCTTCACTCCTTTCTTGCTTTTTCTAACAGTTTTATTGTTAAGGAAGTGATCTGTCCTGTCCCGTATTGTTTCGTCCAGCTGTTGGCACTTTTATTTCATACTGCTTAACAAACTAGTCAATCAAATTATATATATGCTGTATAGAAATTTTGAACCTCCACCAGCTCATTTCCACGCTAACCTGTTGGAAATTTCCATTTTTCGGGACTCAGGGTGTTTGAAGAATCTGAACGGGACCAAGATTTTGTGGCAAATAACATCTCGGAGGTACTGGACAGTGGCTCGAACAATGATTCCTGTCAAGATATCCACTTGCCACGGCACAGAAGATGTGCCGCGCACACCCTAAACCTCGTCGCTTCGGTGGATGCCGAAAATGCCGGCAACAACGGGACCTATCGCGAAATGGCGAGGACCGTTTTCTCAAAACTGAAGACTCTTTGGAGGAAACAAAGCCAGTCTGTGCAGGCAGCCGAAGCAATAAAGGCTGCCTTGGGAAGGCATCTGCCTGTGCCGAACGCAACGTGATGGAATTCGTTGTTCAACGCCATGAAGCACGCAAACGAAGTACCGAAAGGCAGGATGGACGCAACGTTCGACCCACTCTCGTTGCCACGATTACAGCATGAGGAATCTATGTTCATTGATGAATACTGCAAGGTATGTTTCGATTGTTTGTTTAACATGCTGCAGTGCATAGACTATATCTAATATTTTTGCAAGCGATGTACGCTGTGGCTGGATATACTACAAGGAGAGCAATATATGTACATGGGCGTCCTGCAGCCAACACTTCAATCTCTACAGTGGTATCAGCAATCCCTCCCGCCACTTAAGTACTGCACACTCCTTGCTTGCAGTCTTCAGGACGCAGTCAAGAAAAGGTGAGAGAAATTTCCTGTGCCTGTCTCCTTGCTGTTCTATCTCATCGCGTGCTCTCGCAAGGGTGCATATGCATTCATACCACGGATTGTCCGTGGTATGAATGAAAGTGACATGTTTTCAGCAGGGCCATACATTGTTTCTGTAACCTTTTTTCAATACAGGTTTTCTGGAGTTTTGGAGGATGAAAATCTGGCCTTGGCAGCAGCGGTACATCCAAAGTTCAAGCTTTCCTGAATGACTGAAGCGTGGAAAGCAGGGACGTTACGACTTCTTGAGGAAGAGTGTCATGCTCTAGAAGCTATTTTCAATGAAAATGCAGCCATCAGCGAAGGAACCGACGAAGACGACGTGTTTTTTTCAGTTGCCTATATCCTCCCTTTCCTGCTCCGAGGTGCAACAATGACTCAGTGATCCCGGAACTGACATGAGCGAGCTGGTGAAGTACCTCAAGATTAAGAAGATTTTCATTGAGCCAAATACGGGGATTCCGTCCAGTGCGCCGGCTGAACGGCTATTCAGCAAAGGGCACGACATTTTTTCCATCAAGAGGCGAAAGCTTTCTGATGAAAACTTTAAAAAGCAACTCATTCTAAAGTGTAACGAATTTTGCAAGTAAACTTCCTTGTCACCAAGTGTGAATAAACAACAACAACAACATACAGGACAAAAACAACAACAACAACAACAACAACAAACTGATGTGATAAAGTGAGCCTTACAGAACGATAGATTATATTGACTGACTTTTAGGGGTTTTTTTTTTCGTCTAGGGTTTCACAACATGCAACCTTCATTACCTGCATGTCGTCCTACGCCATTATTCATTCAAATCTATCATTTGTTTTGTAATCAATTATTTATTTTACACAGTAACGAAAAAATAATGACGTTACTTTTTCACTGTAACTGTAACGGTATTACTTTTACAAAATTGGTAACTGTAACTGTAACAGAGTTACTTTTTTCGCCTTCAGTAACTGTAACTGCAACAGTGTTACTTTTTACTGGTAACGTGCCCATGACTGCTCACATGCCCCTGAATCCAGTGTGCTGCTAGCATGTTGATATTGTCACGGCGTTGTGACGTGACGGAGAGAGCAGACAGCTTGACGAATAATAAACTGTTCATCTGGGCCGGACTCATGGCCACGTAAAAGGAAAGTCAGATTACAGCGAGACGCCGGTACTGATAGGGGCAGTGGAGCGTCGGCTGTCGAACTGACTAGCGGTGAATCGCGTCGGCATTTATACACGCACCGTGGAATATTCTAGCGTTATCGCTATAGCAGCCACGTAGGTTCCAGATTAATTTCTCATGATATGTGGGGTTTAACGTCCAAAACCCACATAATGATTATGAGAGACACCTTAGTAGAAGACTGCAGAAATTTCGACCACCTGGGGTTCTTTAATGTGCACCAAAGTCTGAGCACATAGGCCTACAGCATTTTCGCCTCCATTCCAGAATAATCTGTTATGTTCGTCAAGTGCACGTATCCTTAACAAGACGATATACTACAGCCTCGAAGCTTCTCGAACACCGTATCTATACGCGCAGTTTGCGCTGAACATACTGTAACCAGGCGATAACAAAACTCGAGCAAAGGAACATGGCACTATTAAGCTCATAACTGCTGAAGAGAAACGAGTGTGAATAGCTCCGAGATTTTGACGAATATTTCATGGGAAGCCACTTGGTATATTGTTATGAATATCTGCAGATTACAGGCAAACAACGTTTGACGACTCCGATTGGCAATGGAACAGGTATTATTTATCGCTCAGTATTCCGAGTGTTTTTATCGCTCTTGAATTCTTGTTAGTACGTAAAAGGTTAAGAGTCGTGGGCACTTTGCTTATGCGTTACTTCTTACGGCGATACTGTATTCTCATACATTTTTGGCGCTCCTTCCATAGTGGAATGTGCAGCGCGTGCCCCAGGCCGAGTGCAAACAGTCAAAAGACACACTGGCCAACGATGTAATGGCGGGACACTTTTGGTAAAGAGCTGTATAAGTGTACTCCATTCCGCTGCACATAACGCGTACTCAGATTGTAGGTCAAAAAAGAAACCAGTCCGAATGTGCTCCCGCGAAACGATCAGCAAAAAAAAAAAAAAACCAGTGTAGTCATTGCGGAAATGCGTCTGATCTTCAACAATTCCTTGGTCATTTTCCGACGAGCTCCACTTGTGCAATAATGCATGCTGCCAGCAGAGAATCATGACTGGCATTCTTAACTAACAAACCTGAGAGAAATAACGTGTGAAGCGAAATACCCAGCCTTCATTTCTCGATTTACAGACGAATTTAACTAATGGTGGAGGTTTGCATTGCCAATTTGGTGCTTCTTTCTTCTTTTTTATGTGATGCGTTTAATCATCATCATCATCATCAGCCTGACTACGTCCACTGCAGGACAAAAGCCTCTCCCATGTTCCGCCAGTTAACACGGTCCTGTGCTTGCTGCTGCCAATTTATACCCGCAAACTTCTTAATCTCATCTGCCCACCTAAGCTTCTGTCTCCCCCTAACCCGCTTGCCTTCTCTGGGAATCAAGTTAGTTACCCTTAACGACCAGTGGTTATCCTGTCTACGCGCTACATGTCCGGCCCATGTCCATTTCTTTTTCTTGATTTCAGCTCTGATATCCTTTACCCCCGTTTGTTCCCTAATCCACTCTGCTCTCTACTTGTTTCTTAAGGTTACACCTACCATTTTTCTTTCCATTGCTCGCTGCGTCGTCCTCAATTTAAGCTGAACCCTCTTTGTAAGTTTCCACGTTTCTGCTCCGTAGCTAAGTAACGGCAAGGTACAGCTGTTATATACATTTCTCTTGAGGGATAGTGGCAATCTACCTGTCATAATTTGAGAGTGCTAAACAAATGTGCTCCACCCCATTCTTATTCTTCTACTTACTTCAATCTCGTGGTTCGGCTCCGTGGTTATTACCTGCCCTAAGTAGATATAGTCTTTTACAACTTGAAGTGCACTATTGCCTAACTCGAAGCGATGCTGTTTTCCGAGGTTTTTGTACATTACTTTTGTTTTCTGCAGATTCATTTTAAGACCCACCTTTCTGCTCTCCTTGTCTAACTCCGTAATCATGAGTTGCAATTCGTCCCCTGAGTTACTCAGCAATGCGATGTCATCGGCGAAGCGCAGGTTACTAAGGTACTCTCCATTAACTTTTATCCTTAACTGTTCTCATTCTAGGCTTCTGAAAACTTCCTGTAAGCACGCGGTAAATAGCATTGGGGAGATTGTGTCCCCCTGCCTTACACCCTTCTTGATTGGTATTCTGTTGCTTCCTTTATGAAGCACTATGGTAGCAGTTGATCCCCTGTAGATTTCTTCCAGGATGTTTATATATACTTCATCGACGCTCTGATTCCGCAGTGTCTGCATGACGGCTGATATTTCTACTGAATCAAACTCCTTCTCGTAATCTATGAAGGCTATGTATAGTGGTTGGTTATATTCTGAGCATTTCTCTATTACCTGATTGATAGTATGAATGTGGTCAATTTGTTGAGCAGCTTGGTCGAAGTTCTGCTTGTTCCTTTGGTTGATTGAATTCTAATCTTTTTTTACTCTGTTAGCAGTTACCTTTGTAAATAGCTTGTATACCACAGAGAGCAGGCTAATCGGCCTGTAATTCTTCAAGTCCTTGTCTTCTCCTTTCTTATGTATTAAGATGATGTTAGCGTTCTTCCAAGACTCTGGTACTCTTCCCGTCAGGAGACACCTCGTAAGAAGGTGGCTAGTTTTTCTAACACAATCTGTCCTCCATCTTTCAGCAGATCTGATGTTACCTGATCCTCACCAGCAGCTTTGCCTCTTTGCATGCTCTCCAAAGCTTTTCTGACTTCTTCTATCATTACTGGTGGGGTGTCATCTGGGTTGCTGCTAGTTCTTATAGTATTAAAGTTGTGGTTGTCCCGGCTACTGTACAAATCTCTGTAAAACTCCTCCGCCATTTTAACTATCCTATCCATATTAATAGTTATTCTGCCTTCATTGTCCTTTAGTGCATACATCCGATTTTTGCCTATCCCAAGTTTCCTCTTCACTGCTTTGACGCTTCCTCCGTTTTTCAGAGCGTGTTCGATTCTCTCCATATTATACCTTCTTACATCGGATACCTTACGCCTATTAATCAACTTCGAAAGCTCTGCCAGTTCTATTTTGTCTGTTGTACTAGAGACTTTCATGATTTGACGCTTCTTAATGAGATTCTTCGTTTCTTGGGAAAACGCTTCCTGGGATGCGTTTAAAACATTTACTAAATCGTCTTTGCATACCATTCTATGTATCCTGATATCTGATCAACCATGTAAAATGGCAACGATTGTGAAATGTTTCATGAAAGTTTCCGTGAATAGAAGCAGCTTAAAAAAGGGTAAGAAGAAAACAAAAGGTCATGGACTAGCCGCAAACATATATAGGATCTTCGGCGCTTACTACGGATACGCCGAAGCTGCTTAAATTTGGTATGGATGCTTCAACATTAAACTTCAATAAATAAGTGTGTGTGCCACGTGTCACATCGGCCATGCCTTTTCCACGCAGTGGCGGTGAAGTCAATGCTCAGAGAACTCTGATAAGTGATTTTACCAAATCTTGGAGAAACTTGTACAAAATAATTCATTTTGCAATGGCACGCAAGCATCATTCTGGCCCTGGAAAGCAAGCCACCACCCTATCGTATTATGTGGCGCTCTGGTATATCCATAATTTACATATACGCACTAAGCGCTGAGAATAGCACTTGATCTGGGCGCTTTGTTATAAATAAAATTATCTTTTCGTTATATGCTGACGCTGGATAAGGCTGTCTGCAGAGTTATCGCAGTTAATCATTAATCAAGAGATGCACTGAATGATTTGGTGGTTCATTCGAAAAGAGAGAACGAATGAACATATTTATCGTCATAATTTTGACTTGTAGAAGACACGTCCTTAGTGCAGAAAGCCTTAAACTCGGGCAATCTACTGAGCACTCGACCAGCCTTTGCTGGAATGTAGTGTTTAGTATAGCATCCGCTAGTTGTCACGTTATTTTGGAGGGGGATGGCCTGTTATCAGCTGGGACGACTAGGCGGGGCCAAAGCGCTGTGACGTCAATCGGTACCTACCGTTCTAAAAACATGTAGTAGCTCTATAGCGATCTATCTCAGACTGTCCTCTCGGCTTTCTCATAAATAATCTCTCCCTTTCTCCCTAATAAAGGAGCTTATTGCCTCAAGAATTGACAACCGCGAAAGTACTTAAAATCCGTTCATTACGAGAGGAGTAACAAATTGAGCTGGAAGCTAAGCAGGTATACGGATGTACCTGGAGAAAAAAATAAGCCCAGAACGACACTTAACTTTGTGCACTTCGTCTTTTTTTCTCCAAACGAGCGCATTTTGAGTGCGATCTCGCGTGCACGCGATGACAGCTCGTGGCCTCCATAAGTGGCCCCAGCAACTACCCAACTCACCCCGCTTAAAGCAGCCAATCGCAAGATGCTGGCCTGTGATGCACTGTTTTTGTAGTATGAAGGAGAGTGTAATTTTAAGGGCCCGTTTTTCGGTTAGAGACGAAATTTCTGAAAACTAAGAGACAATAATGCCAGGAAATGTATAGGGGATGCCTTTAGAAGTAATTGTAAGGTAATGTAAAGAAAGGAACGGTGAAAAATGACCTGCCACCCGCAGGATTCGAACCTGCGATCCTCGAAGAACGAGTCCGATGGTCCACCACTGAGATACGGTGCCGGTCATCATCCCGTCCACTTTAATCGTCCTGTTTCACCTTTCTTTTTTGCTCGCATGTAGATCAATTATAACCTGTTATTCAAAAAGTATTTCATGAAAACTATCTGGTTCTTGGCCAATCCGCCAGCGTAGGTACGCGCCACATCTTCAAGGAACTTGACTTGACTTGACATTTGTGCGTTTAAGCGGGTGAGCTTCAGGTGGCTCCACCTGCTGCCATTACGGTGAGCGTGGAACACTTTTTTGCCTGCTTGGCGTCACGTAGTCCGTGATCTAATTACGAAATGGCAGTTCAACTATAATTACTGGCGAACGAACGAAACGATCCCTGAAATTCACTCGTTCCTGCATTCATAGAGATGGCCTTGTTGTGGCACAATTGCTGCCTCGAGGTGGTATATGCAAGGGGTTATTGGTCAAATGCCATCTCGTAATAATAATACGGACTACGGAACGCCAACCAAGGCCTCCATAAATGCGGGAACGCGGTGCGTTTCACTCCGACCATCCCAATCGACCGCTCTACATCATAACTGTGGTGACTCGACCATAGCATTACCAACGAGTATCGCCTCGCGCGCCTGGCTATCGCGAGGGGTCGCATTAGGTGAGGGTTCCGCCGCCTGCTGAGAGAATGCCATGCAGCAGAGCACACGGGATTCCCTAGTACGCATGTTCTTTTTTTTTTCGCTACGTGCAACAATCACCGCCTTGATCTCGTTCAAGTGAAATAATATTTTTTTCTGTTACGGCATGTCTTTTTTTCCGATTTACGAAAAGAACAAGGTAACTGCTGCATTTCTGTGATAGGTGATTGTAAGGAAGTATCGATTTGTCTGTGGCAGTATTACTTTTTTTTCATTACGGTTGGTTTGTCTCGGTGCCACATACCCCAATTTGTGAAATAAGGAGACATTCTAGTGTTCCTACTTTTCTCTGGAGACTTGTATGGGGGAAAACTGGACTAATCATCGCCGTTAAATTGTATTGCTCTCCAAACCTGACTCATAATTTTACTATTAAATCACGTACGGATATTTCGAGGAGCTCAACCGAAACGCACTTTCTATCTAGATAACTGGCTGCCCTGGTCATGTAAGTGAAATAACGTACGAGTGAACTAATTTTGCCGGAATATTGTATCAGCTAGGGTTCGATTAGCCGACCTGTATTCACTCCACTCGTCTCTCAAGGGCAAAGTGCCTTAGCTGTCATCGTCTCCTTTTTCGTCATCTGAATTTTGATTATGTTTCAGTAGCACAATTACAATATCAGTGTCGTGTTCACTACTGTACTCTCGACTGCATCCAAATCAAAGAGTCGCACATGTAGAATAACGGCGTCTTTCTAAAGAAAACTAGGTATTCGTTGTGGTAGGCCATTAAAGAAAGAACTGCAAACTGTCGCTGCGACGTACTACCGGAGTGTTTCTTACGAGGAACATCGAACTCTGAACGCGTGTTGCGTACTTGTAGAACACGAAACACATCGATGTTCGTTCTTATATTGCTTAATGTATCCACTGAACATCGTAAAATACACAGTGCGACTGGGTGACCATAAGTGACCAAAACGAGGCTATGACCAGCCCGTGGTCGTCACAGACAGAACGTTCAGTCTAGACATAGTCAAGATGCATGGCGACTGCCTGCACCCCCCTCCCTGTATCCCGCTTCTGCGCCTCGACATGACAATTTTTGAAGCTGCGCTACAATGAAAAACAGCGCTAGTTCCATGAAAGCAAAGAAAAAGAAACCGCTTTATTCGAGTGTAACCTGTGAGCGTAGAACACGGCCATCTTCTGATTCCTTTTGTTGATCGGGTTGTCATTTTTTCTTCGCCAGGCCCATCCATATTATGCAGATTGCTAATTTGGAAGTAAAGTACATTTCCAGCACATGTGTATCTTTTGCGGAGGCATCGCAATTTTAAAGGCTCTAATATAGGCGGCGCAAATGTGAAGAAAAAAAAGAACATTTGAGAATATATACGCCCAAGCATTCACTTTTCCTCTCGGACACCTCTGACCAACATTCCCAAATGAGTGCGACGTAAAATAAAAGCGCGAAAACATTTTCTTCTCGCCACATGCAAGCTCCGCCAACAGCGCGGCAGCCTTTTCTGGATGGATGGATGGATGGATGGATGGATGGATGGATGGATGGATGGATGGATGGATGGATGGATGGATGGATGGATGGATGGGTGGATGGATGGATGGATGGATGGATGGATGGATGGATGGATGGATGGATGGGTGGGTGGGTGGGTGGGTGGGTGGGTGGGTGGGTGGGTGGATGGATGGATGGATGGATGGGTGGATGGGTGGGTGGGTGGGTGGTTGGATGGATGGATGGATGGATGGATGGATGGATGGATGGATGGATGGATGGATGGATGGATGGATGGATGGATGGATGGATGGATGGATGGATATGGCTGTACCCTTTAGATCGGGCGGTGGCTAGCGCCACCAAGCCGTAATACCTAATGAACCAAAAACTATAATTATTTTTTTCCTTAAAAAGTCAGTTTGAGGATTCGTACTTTGCAGTAAAGAGTTTATTTTCACTCGTGCCTTGACTTCAGCCAACAATCAGATAACCTCCTTCTAGTTAAGTCTACCCGCTTAAAGTTTATTTTGCCCTCCCGGTCCCTAAACCCCAGTGCTTCGGCCATACGAAGCAGCGCCACGGTGCGGAAAAAAAGAGTGGCCCTAAGCAGCTCGGGAAGCACGCTCTCACAGTGCGATTGGAAGGCCGGAGAGAAACGCGCCACGCCCACCATCTCGGAGGCTATGCGCCAAACTGGCAAAAAAAGTGTTTGAAATTCACCGTAATAGCAACAGATGACGCTGACTGAAGCTCCCCCATATGTGACGAATGTATACAGCGTTTGAGAAAAATATGCCGAGAAAATACAGTTTGAAAAGAATGGGAAGGAATAAGTAGCAAGGACAGCGTTGAATTTAGCAAGGGGCAAATACAGGGTTGTCCTTTGTCCCCGTTGTTATTCATACTGTACAGGGTGAGGATGGAAAAATCGCTTGAAGGTAGTAATGTTGGGCTTAACGTGTGACACAAACTGGTTGGGGCGCTGGTTGCGCAGATCGTTCCAGGTCAATTTTATGCAGACGATATCATCCTATTTTCGGACAGTTAAGACGATATACAGCGGCTGGCAGATATACGCAGGAAGGAAGGCGAGGGTCTAGGACTAGGATTTAATGCAGCAAAATGTGAATTGATGGTATTCGATGATCACGAATAGCAGGCGGTCTCAATACAGAGCCACGAACTACCGAGGGTAAAGGAGGACAAGTGTCTCAAAGTGTAGGTAAAGGAGGGAGATAGAGATATGGAGGTACATGACAAAACATCGGCAGCAAAGCGAAAGGAATGCTGCGGTAATGAAGCACAGAGCGTTTAAGGGATACAATATATGTACGAAGTAGTTCGATGTGTGTGGAAAGGCGCAATGGTTCCCGAGCTTACATTTGGGGACTCAGTGGTGTGCATAAAGTCAGAGCTGCATTTAGGAATGGATGTAAATCAAAGGACTGCGGGATGGCTCGCGTTCAGACGACGCATGAGGCTGAAAAGGAGGATATGGTATGGCCACACTTTGAAGTCAGGAAGCTCAGAGCAGATTGAGATTTTAAGATAAGCTTAGGAAAATGAAAAAAGAGTAGACGGGCAAGGAAAGTGTTAAGAAATTTGTCCCGGATGAGCGTAGACACAAAGCGAAGAAATAAAATCTAGGAGGCTCTCCAGTAGGTATACGGCTTGCAATGTGGGTGACATGGAAACAAGGAGCTTTAGGCGAAATGTCAGAGAGGTGGAGAGGATTTATAGGATGACAGCGATGCAAAAGAAGCCGGCTCTCAGTTACTAACGAAAGGGCAGGAACGAAATAAGGCGGGAAAAGTTTTGTATATGATAACTCAAAGGGAAGCGCTTTACTGTCGGTGAGGGATCGGGTTGCTTTAAAAGGCGTAGTGATAAAGTGAAATTCAATAAAGAGGAAGAACAATGTACATGCCGTAGGAAAATGACGGACCATGTTCTGATTGAATGTCACGCTATCCACCCAGCTATACGTGTGGGTGAAAGCCTGCAGAGACTGCGTTTTAGGGACAAACATGGAAAGCTGAACACGTCCGCGATAGAAGGAAGTAAGCGACGGCTAAAGTTTTGATGGCAGAAATGTAGAAATAAAGGACAAGAATAGTGGGAAAAGAGGTCATAATCTCGGAAGAGGCAGATAGATTTGATATAATGTACATTTTTCTTTGCTATAATGAGATGCGTTCAATTGATGTAGATGAATCATCAGGTTACATGAAAAGAAAGTCTTCTTTTAATTTTTTTTCTTGCGAGCACGGTGGCACCCGTGCCACCGCCCCGTTATAAAGGGGACGCTCAAAGGATCAATCAACACATCAACGTAGAGTTACTGTATATGCTACCCTTTAAGAAGCTCAGTGTCAACGCTGTTTTCCGGGCGCAACCCACTCGGCCTTTGAAGAGTTCAGCAACGCTATTGATGGAGCGTCATCACGTGGTCATAGGTGGTTCATTTGCACTGCGGAGAAGGCAACACTGCGCAGACGACGCTGACAACATCGATGCTCCTCTGATTCCAGGCAGTTCAAGCGCGGTTGACATCGGCTGTTGTTATTCTGGCCATGTATCTCGGCAGTTAGAAATGACAACCACCAGACTACGATGCAGAATTCTGCACCTAATATATTACCTACATAAAGCTGGACTCACTGCATCTCCGTTATGTCTCTTTTGCAAGGAATCAGAATCAATTGATCATTTCTTTTATCCTGTCAATGATATTCTTATCAAAGGAAAAGATACGTGGTCAAACCAATTGACAAGGTAGGTTTAAAATTAAACATGGCAGTAATTTTATCCTTCGGAGAGATTACATTAGGTTATAGCCACAGGGAGGTTTGCTCTGCTCTGTGTGCGTACATAATGGCAACAAAAAGATTACCTTGTTAGTTTATTGTTATTAATATTTACGGCTACGAGACTACCTGAATGCCTGACTCTTAACTAACTCACTTGATGATCCTGCCTCCCGGTTCTTGGCCGATCCTCCTTTGTGGGCGAGTGTAAGCAAAGCTGAATGCTCATCATTATTCACATTATCAGCATTGGCGGTCTGTCGCGACAAATGTGATAGTGATTCTATTCTGTGTTGAATTGTACTATGTACAGTCCATGTGATCAGACGCGGGTGCAGTGAGTGTTTCTATAGAAATATTACCGTTCACTATGGAAGGAATAAGCGCTTGGCTTCTTTTTATTTATCACCCACAGGTCGCGGGGTCAAATCCCGGCTGCGGTGGCTGCATTTCCGATGGAGGCGGAAATGTTGTAGGCCCGTGTGCTCAGATTTGGGCGCGCGTTAAAGGACACCAGGTGGTCGAAATTTCCGTAGCCCTCCACTTTGGCGTCTCTTATAATCATATGGTGGTTCTGGGACGTTAAAGTCCACGTATCATTCAATCAATGTTTTATCTATCCAGGCACTGCAAAGCTTACGTTATTTGTATTGTTAGACAGCGGAGTTAAACATGCGGAGTTGGTCAGAATGTGTCCGCTACATACGTCAGAAGCAGTCTGACGGGTAAAACGCTAAAAATGAGAATAATCGAATCACCAACGTGTCGCAGCTAGCGCTAATTTAAGACAGCTTTAAACCTTAAGCGAAAGAAATTTAGGACGCGACAAGGCTGTCGAACAACGATCAGCTGTCGTGAGCCGTGATTGAATGCGAGCGTAATACATGAGACGCCCATCCCACGGGCGTCGCACGGTGTTACGAAGGCGCGCCGGCGACGAGGTTACGAAGGGCGCCGCAAAACCCTCCGCTTACAAGAACACCGGCCGCATCAATAGCGTGGGGACTCGAAGCAACGAGATGGCTTTTCTCGCAAGCATACGTCGGCTTCTCTCTGACGCATAGGTCAACTGCTGGCAACGCGCCGCTTGGCTTTTTTTATAGGCACTGGGTTGAGCTTTTGCGTCACCAACGCCCAACCAGAAGCGCCGCTGGCCGTGATATAATAATCCTAAAATGGGGACCCACCGCTGCGCATGGTTGCACCCAAGGATAAGGGATGTTGCCTCGCATTGCGTAAGAATCGCCAGACTGGAAGGCGCCGATTGCTTCATCGGGCTCGTGGGCTGAGTGAGCTCGCTGTGCGTTGCGTAAGACAGACTGGTGCCGCCGCTTGATGACGTGGTTGAGTTGACCGCGTAAGGCGGGCTCGATCGCTGGCCTTGACACAGATTGCCTTTGCAGAGGCACTGATGTTCGGTGTGGACTCCCAGGCGTAACAATTAATGGCCACTCTCGGTCAATATCCCCAGCTCGATTCAGTTAAAAACTCAAAAACTACAGCTGGTCTCCTCACTCAGGTAATGAAAGAGCCCAACGCCACGAAAAAATTCCCTTGCTAATTGGCTTGCAATGAAAAGTGCAAAAAAAATTGATCTCTGCAAGTAGGAAAAGCCGCGGAAAAGGTGACGGAGTTAATGTGCAGCCAACATGATCCCACTGGTTCAGCGAGCTACCACATTTTTTTTTCATTATTATATACCAAGAACGTAAGCATAAAATCAAGGCTTGTAGGCTTGACCGGAGCAAACAAGGTTTGCTCATTTCTTCATAAAAAAGAAGAAAGAAAGCAAAGCTAGTACTCTAAACCACGAGCGCTGCTCTTACGCGCGTGGTGAAAGGCTTTCCCGTAAGGTTCGTGAACCCGAAATGATGTGCCTTCGCGCAACTCTTTTGCCTAATTGTAGGATATACAGTAACTCTACTCCAACGCTTAAAAACACGTATATACCCTATAAAGTGGATGGTGGGATGGCCACCACGACAGCTGAGTGGTATAGAGCATTGGACGCGCTATGCGAAGCACGCAGGCTTGCATCCTGATTTTGGCAATGTACATTTTCGTCTATTTTACTCTATTTGCATTTACATTACAAATATTTTGATTAACATCCTCTATATACTTTCCCTGACATGATTGTCTGTTCCTTTTTCATTAATTTTTGACTATGAAGCATCATTTTCTGAGAAGAGAGATAGTGATTTTTAGCTGTCTGAGAAGTTATGGTAAATTTCAGGCCACTAGATGCTCAGTACTAATTGGCTCCTGTGTTTTCTACCTTTGACTACCGATCGGCAGTATTTTTTGAACATGCCGAAAAGTGTTGAAGGGTTCTTTAAGAGCGCACCCTTCGCGCCATCTCGCCGGTGACTAAAAGAGCACGTTTAAATGCCTCACAACTCTGTCTGGTGCCTGTTATTACTGGTGTATATAAATAGCTCGCCATTAAAAGGCTGAAGAACGTCGTTTTGTGGCTGAATGATTAAGCTTCGCGTGCTGCGGCCCGATGGTTCAGGGTGCGATTTCAATCAATCAATCAATGAATCAGTCAATCAATCAATCAAAAATCAATCTGTCTGTCTGTCTGTCTGTCTGTCTGTCTGTCTTGCCGCATACGTCTGGGTGCTCTCGTGATCACTCCCTTAACTCGGGGTAAACCAAAATACTATGGAAGGGTAAGATGATTTGACCAATATGACTGGCTAGACATCAATGAATAATGTCACAATTCCATCGCGTACGTCCTCAGACCCTTTCCACCGAACGTGGGGCACACACCTGCGGGCGCGTATGTGCCACAGGTGATTGACAGTTCATACTACCAAGGAATGACGCGAACAGACACGGGCCAATTTAACGCGTGGCATCAGCAGCGTTGAACCAACGAATGCAAAGAAAAATGTGAGAGTCTCAGCAGAAGTCAAAGCGCCCAGCATTCTGCGTTGACATCAAGTACCACAGAGCCCCGCCAGCTCCCACGGAACTTTTTTCTTTTCATACAGACCCTAATGTTCGTGAAACGTTTATCCGTTTATCCTGGCTGGAGTGCTGGCTATCAAATTCTATAAACATTACAAATGTACTCGTATAATATTTATACAGCCATCGATTCGGGCTACTTTGAATTGTAATTAGGCGCCATCTGCTAAAGTTATTTTAAGTTGCAGAGTCCAGGACTACCAAACTAATGAGCACCAGCGCTTCATATGAGCTTACTGCTTCTGGTGTTGCTCATACCTATGTCGCTGTTGGCATCGTTACGCAGCTGTAAATATCTGATTATGCAGAGCACATTCGGCTGTTTAACCTATGTCTGTGCATGCGTGCATTCGCACATATGCTTAGCGCCACATCGTAACGTCTCGATAAATTAAAAAATTACAACACGGTCATCTTTCATCCGCAGGCTTTGCACAACATCGATTACCATGCCACGTGGAATCTGGTGAATTCTTTTTTCTTATTCATCTATTCGTTTACTTTCTACAACGCCTTATACGTGGTGGAAATACAGCAGTGAAATGTCGGAGGACTCCAACATGAAACGTTTTCGTGTTAAAAAATAGGGGGTTGAAACAGGGAATACTGAACGAAGATGGTGAAGCGCAATTGGATACGCGGCGACCTACGAATCGCTCACAGATAACGACAATGCACGGCATATCACTATATACAGCGGTTGACCTCAGACAACTCATGCCCTTACAAAATCCGCCACGCGTAATTTAGTCATATAGGCGTTCTTCTGCTGCATATAGGATTCAATAATGAGGCGCGGTAACTTTGAAGGTAATGAAAGAGGAAGGAGGTCGAGCTTTTTAAAATTAGGCTCTTTTTATGGAACCTCAGGTAGATCGTACTGATCCTTGGCATGCCGTCTTCGGTTCTGTGTCCACAATAATAAAGTTACGGCAGCCACTGAGGTTCCGAAAGTATTCCGCAAAAGTAACACTACCAAGCTGCCAATCAGTTTCGTTTTAATAATGAACAAATGAGCGTTTAAAGCGCTGAAAACTCGAAGTGTGGTGCCGATGTCCACTATGATCCCCAAAAGGCACATCTCAAAAACAGGAGAGGCGCTGCAGGACAACGTGAAGTTGAATATCTCGGCAAGGAACTGATGGAGATGGGTGAAGACGTGCTCCTCTGCTAGCTCAAAAACCTTATCGAGCAACGCCATCCGAGCTTGCATTTGCACCAAGACCAGCGTCAGATGCATTCTGATGCAAAGTCACAGTCAAATTTCTGGGGCCACTCGTCACGCCAAATCACGAGCTTTTCTTGCGGCGGTGACATGCTGAACACCCTTCGACTCCAGGAAACCAGCCGATTTCCCCCGATCTTTGGTATAGTCTTCAACGCAGCTCCGGAGCACTCCGGAAGTCTGAAACGAATAGGTTCTTCTTAATGGTATTTGCATTCATAAGCCTAGTGGATAAACATAATGAGAGGGTTAGAGCGCTCTCATTGAACAGAATTTTTATCTTCCACAGTCAATCCAACATACTATTGAACGACAGATTGATGTAGCTGAACCCTTACCTTCTGCTCTCACCGGCCACCGCCTCGAAGCACCGATATCTTCGAGAAAGGTCGTCAATATGTCCTTGGAGGTGCGCTTGAAGGCGTACGCGTTGCCGTCAGTTTCGTCAAGAATCTTGACGAACACGAAGCTCTGATCGTGGGTGGGCGCTACAAGATTTCGGAATGCAAGCTGTCCGTAGAAGTAGTCGGACTCGGTCTTGGGCTTGGCGTTGAACAGGAGGCACCGGTTGTACATGAGGCGAACAACGTAGCCGGTACATGCACCATGCCTCTCCAAGCTGAAGATGCCCCCAGCTGAAACGCCCCTCGCAGAGACCGGCGACCCAATGGGGCAGTGCGAGTGCAAAACCCCCTCATGATGCACCTCAAAAGGATCAGGCACAGTGGTGCAAGGAGGAACCATGGATCGAAGCTGGTCGAAACACTGGTACAGTGTCTTCATCGTGATGCAGACCGCTCTAGGGCGCTCCTCCAAGACAACCCTGGTGGAGGCCTTGCTGGCCCCTGCCACAAAGTCGAAGCAGCTGAATCCCTCATGTATCGCCATCAACATTTCCTTCGCGGTGCATTCGACGGCGGGAGCCCTGCCCTTTTCATCAAGGAACTGGATGAACACGAAGCTTGGTCCAGAGAGCTCGGCAGAGTTGGTACCCATGAATGCAGAACGGCTCCGCCTCCGCTTTGGGTTGAACACCAGGCGCCGGTCGACCGCGGTGGGAAGAACACGGATGGTGCCAGCCACACGCCCGTTCTTCGGGCGCACGCGCATTGCCTGTCTACCACCTGACAGCAGGCCCAGTTGTTCGTGGATTGCTGGCCGGAGATGAAGCCTTTTTCGAATGCCTCGTTCAGATCGTCGACGATGTCATGAAGTTGCAACTCACGTCTTCTGGACTTCAAGCTGCAGAGGTGCTCTTGTGGATCAACTTGAAAGGCTCCAGCAGAAGAAATAAGCTCGCGATACAAGACCCGTTCTTCTTCAGCTTCTTCACCTTCGCTTGGGCTTGGCACGTTCGCACGCGAGGCACCTGCTAAGTGTCATAAAGATGATGATAAAGAACATTTATTCTATGGTGCGAGCCCGTTATAAGACGGATAAGTAAAACTACCTTATACAGCGTCCACTGTTTAGAGCTGCCGAACACGGACCGCCATTGTCCTTCTGGATTAACAATTTGTCCAGTAGTCGGTGTTGGCCAGACGAAATTATGTGTAAATCCGGATAGACAACTAGACGTTTCGAAAGAATATAGTGTGAAATAATGACGTGCGTCGATATCACCGCGTAGCTGAATATGTATCAGTTAAAATCTTGAAGCTTTCATGTATTTAACGATTCTCAGAAGTAACTTGCTTTAACATACGAACTAGCTCCAGTTGAGAACGCGCCATTCTGTGCTGAACTTTGACAGTTTTAAGCCAAACGTTCAAGCAACACTTTGCGCAAGCCTTGACGCATAAGCTTTTAATTATTTCAATACAAATAGGACGTAATTAGGTTGTTGTACTAACTATTCCTAGGGTATACCAGTAATCTTGCAAAGAACCACTACAAAAATTCACCTAACACTTGGCCAACTCCTGCATTGCGTGAGAACCATGAGAGAAAGTGAAGAAGAAGAAGAAGAGTGTCGACACAAGTCAGTGGTTACGCGCCCTTTGCTTCCACCAGCGCGACTAGACACTTTTGACGCGTAGGCGCGTGCATGCGTGTGCCAGTGGTTCATCTTTTTGCGCCCGCTGCTTCGTATCTACACGTGGTTCCAGATAGTGGACTTTTGTTAGATATGACATTTTAGATGTCACCGATTTCAGCTTTCTTTGGTGTAATGTGCTTGCTTTTGCATAATATATGTTTTTGATAAAGAAATCACAATGGACGTGAGGCCATCATGTTTGAAAAGAAGCAACACAAGAGCGCAAGACCCTTCTTTCGATAGTCGTGGTAGTGCAATCAATGTATAATTTGGCCCTTTCACTTAACCACGCTTACGTTTCACAGTTACGCATTCCCTATCTCGTTCGCCTTCTTAGCTCACTTCTCACTCGCAAGCGAAGCTCGTCCGCCGTCGAGGCGGCGCCTATACATTGCGAGTGCCCGCAGCATCGAGTGGCCGCTGATGTGGATATGTCAAACGGCTAATGACTGTACAAAGCTTGCTGTAACATAAAAACTGGATGCATATTTATTGTTGTGGGGTTGCTTTTTTCGACTATATTCGCTAATAATGGCTACGGTGGCACCGCCATACACCAATGGGCGAAAGCCATGATGCCTTGACATGGCCTCTGAGATTACGGGCATTCCTCGCCGCGCGCCCGCTGTCTCGGAGGCCATGGCCGTAATATAGAACAAAGACTTGCCTGGCCTCGATGTGCCAGCTGTGCTTCGTCGTCTTCTGTCACACAACTTTTTGCACGTGCGAGAGCGGAAGTACTATTGATGTCGTTAGGTGCAAGTTTGTCTAACCTTTCAGCTTGAATAATGGGCAAATAATACAAACGCAATCGTGCGCACTGCGGCCCGCAATGCTCAAACCACACCGTGAAAGATGTCATAAACGTGCTGGTTTTTTTTATTCGGCGGGCGACGGAAAAAGCCATGGGCTATCAAACTGTTGATTTGAACTTGTCACAATAACAATGTGGTTACCAGCGTGCACTTGCAATCGGCTGACTTCTTGGACGTAACAGAAGCGTTTATATTTTATTTACGAAAACCACAATATTGTAGCAAAACTTCGGAGTTGTTTAAGCTAGACACATCTGAAGACCATCGGGGCGAAGAAACGTGGAAACAATTCCCCACAGGAAAGCAATGACAAGTCAACACTATGATTTCGGAGAGCACTAATTAGGGGTTTATTAATCTAACACAACTTAAATTTACACAATGCACTAAGCTACAAATACAAAACATGAATAATGATGGCATACCCCCTCGGCTTACGTGACTGGTCTTCGGTGGTGCGATGCGCTGTTGACCCCGAGTTCGCTCACCCCAAAAAAGGACCCGAGTCGCTGCTAAAATAGGCTTTTCCATCATCCACGTGTGCGCATACAAATCAGGCAAGCCCAGGATAACCAATCCTACGAGTTTTCATGGTCGCGCGAAGCTGCCTCACAACGAATTTGTAGCAGCTTTTTGAAACGGCTACATTCTCTGAAACGGCCTTGACGCGCAAAAATGTGTTCAAATGTCGCTTCCCTGATTGCCTCGGAGGACGCCAGCAGCGGCTCGCTCGTTTGGGGTGGTGGTGGTAGTGGTAAGAAGAGGAGAGAGGCACCTAATTTCCGCTGCCCAGTCGGGAACACGGCACGGTGCCTGGTTTGGCGCGAAGCGCACAGTGACCGACCGGATGCAGCTTTTTCTGTTCAGTCTCTCATGCTTCGTCGAGCCACCCTCCTCAAGACAAGTCGTTTAATAGCGCCCCCAAGAAGAGCATTTGGCAAATAACGAAGTCCAGCTGTAGCTGAAAAAGAAAAAGCTTTCCGCGACACATTGCCTTCGCGACAATATGATGAGCGAAGATACGCCGTAGTTACTTCGTGATTAATTTCGACCACTTGAGGTTCTTCAAAGTGTTCTTGAAGTTTATCACGGGGTTTTTCTATCGCATTCAGCCCTATCAAATTTCCACTACCGTGGCCGAGAATCGAGCCCGTGCCACCAAACTCGGCAGCACAGAACTTCGCGTCCCGTAATATAGCATGGTATACGTAAACCTGAGAAAACAGGAGAGTGCCTTCTTTTTTTCGGGAGGTTGGGGAGGAGGGGGTTCATTAACACAATAAATACAAATATATGCTTTTGCGAGAGAAAAACACTTGACACCTCACCGCAACTGGCACATGCGAGAAGCATGTGTCCGCTGCGCAGCATATTGCGCAGACGCCGCCGCCGTCCGCGATCGAGGACAACCCTATCTAGGGTGCTGAAATTTCAGCAACGTGATTATTATTAGATGCGAAGCAGCTCTAGCAGCTCTTTGACTAGCTTGTGTAACGTTGTTCCTTAGTCCACACTGCTCCCCTCACCGCGGGTGTTAGCTCACGCCCTCCTAGCAGTGCGTGGTGACGTTTCCGTTTTCCTCCCTCGCCTGCCGCACGCTTCCACGTGTCTGCTCTCTCTCTCTTCACCCTCTCCACCAATCAAAACGCTCGAGCCCTCTCTTCGCGTGGGCATGATCTCCCCGCGCCACTTTTTACCGCTAAGGACGGGCCCCTTGCCACCCCTTTCCTTGCTTCCGGACTGGTGTTGGTGCTGATGACGACCATGCCACTGCTCACTTAACCTTTTCTCTTCTTTCCACTTTTTTCCCTTTTCCCTTCCCCGCAGGCACTGCGCCGTGCTCCCGACCGCGCATTTGTAATCTGCAGTAGGTTCAACGCATGGCAACCGCAGCGGCGCGCTATTGGTCACACTCTCGCAGGGACGCCGCCGCAACGTGCGCCTAGCAACGCCGCCGCGCCTCATGACGAAATACTCTCGTTCTCGGAGTGTGCCCTGAAGGAATCCCTAATGGACGTTCCTTTCAGCGCAGATGGGAAGAAAAGGCTTGCGCTGTTTTGTTCAATGCCCGTGGCACCGTGGACTGCTCTCGCGTTGACTGAGGAAGAGGCGCTTGGCGTGGCGTTGAACTAATTTTGTGGTATAGTGTGCATTTTTCGTGCGCGTGATTTTTTTTTAATTCAGTGAACATTTGTGTTGACGCCTGCGCCTTTTTGTGGCCTTGGCCCTTCAGCAAGAAGTGATCTGCCGCTGTGTCCTACTGTGCGATTTCTTTTTTTACAGTGAACACGCTTGGCTTTTAAGTATATTTGGTGCCGCCAGTGTCTTGAGCCCTCGCCTTGTCGCTCGACGCGATCGCCTTTGTGTTGAACTACTCGCCTCCCCCCCCCCCCTTTTTTTTTCTAACTTAGCGGTGCGGAATGCTCTGGTGACCCCGTGTTTCAAGACGTGATCGCCGCGATCGCAGTGTGTTGTACGGCTATGGCTAGTGAAAGCAGCGCATGTGAAACATCGGCGCACAGCGCGATCGAATGCGTCAAAGACAATGAGAGCTCACCTGACGTCGACGTGCTTCACGACGTGATCACCTGACGTCGACGTGCTTCGAGCAAACATCACCGATGAACGTCACGCCTGCAGCTGGGTAGAAGACTACGGCTTGAAGACGAATACGTCATGGGTTGTAGACTTCGCCAAGCCAACAGCAAAGTGTGAAAGGTAATGCAAAAAATGATGTTATAACTTCAAAAATAACTTATGTCGTATCTGGTGATAAAACTTCATGTTTTGCGGATAATGTCCAACGATGCGCCGTCTCAATGGTTGTGGACAACGAGGAGATGATCGGTACGAGAGGGCTAGACTCCGCTCATTCAGTGACATTTCTCAAATATATAGAAATAACGAAACGCGCATTCCCACCGCCTAGCCGCAAACTGGACACCCTTCAGGTGATTCACCGGAGTTGCCTTCAAACCAAAACTTAATGCGCTTACAAGTGTCCTCGCATGGGGGGAGAGGGGGCAGAATAGAGTGCATTTTTCTTTTTCTCAGAAACACTACAAAAAAGAACGAAAAATTAAATAAACCTGGTACAACATGGCCGTAAGTTTTCGCAATTACATCCGCGAGGCAAAACGTATCTTCTATAATAATAGAGGAACCACCTCAAAGCATGTATTCTGGGACTGTGAAATAGTTGAGAAAAAAGTTGTATTACCCCCCTCCCCCCGCGCACCCCCCAGATGAACTACAGGCACAGTAGAGACTGCAGTGACTAGCTTAGATCCCCAATACCAACTTTTAACATTGTGCCAATTCCAGGAAGCTATTGTGAAAGTGTCTCTCGACTACCCCCGGTTTGGCTAATACAAAAGCAATTCATTAGCAAAATATTTAGTAAAATTGTCTCACTCACCAATTACTGTGCCAGAAAACTGATTGATTGAATCCCCTTTTCTTGGAATTGTGAGCCATCAAATGTTTACCATAAAGTTCTAGCTTGCACAAATAAGAGCTGATTGATGGTCACGATAAATTCAAATGCAGAGTTTGTGCAGGCTTTACAACTGTGATCTCTTGTTCAAATTTCAAGTGTTGTGGCAAGCCTCTAAGATGTGTCCACGGTAGCTAGTAGCTTTGCAGCAGGATTGGCATTTTCCGTGATTTATTTATCCTAATGATGACAATGCAGTCACTGAACAAGTGAAAATGAAAACTCACGAGAGACACCCTGAGATCTGCAAGAGCCCCTTGATTACTACTAGGAACCTGTACTAGTCCCGAAACGTCTCTCATTTGTTTTCGCCTAAACTTGTTGAGTGACTGGAACTTTATTATCATGTTTCCTCATCATCTGAACTGTCGTCAAATTCTAACCTACAAGCTGAAAATGTCTTAAATGTGCGTCGGTCATGCATGAAGTGAATTTAATGAGTGCATTTTTGGCCGGTTTGTTGAGTTAATCCTTTCAGATGCCACCTGTGAAGAACTGTCTGTAAATGTGTCAAATTGTCACATGATTTCAAGGCTGTCTATATTCTATTGCAACAACAATAATTTTATAATAGATTGATTTAGACATTTCATAGCAGTTAATTGAAATTGAGCTTTTATGAAACATCTACTTATTCTAAAGACATTCATATTTGATTCTTGCATATATAGAATGAAATCTCAGACTAGATATATACTGGATATTGGTTTCTCATTTTAACGATATTGAGAAAAGAAAAAAGATATTTCGAAGTGGCTCCAGCGAAGCGCTGCATTGAATGACTCGTCGACTATGGTAGTGCTTCTGGAAAAGTGATTATATGCAACAGTAGTGTGAAAACTGAAGTTAAAGACACGTTTATTAGGGAGGAGATTGATTATTTCATCTAAACTTCATTGTATCTTGCACTTTTTTAGCCCCTAGTTGACACAACTAGCAAAAACAAGTGATGTACACAATTGTGTACAAAGCGTCTAAAAGGGTTAAATGCACTGCAAGAAGATTTGTGCAGGTACCTAGTAAGTGCTCAAGTAACTGGTGTATTTTTCCTTTGATCAAATGGCATTTGCAGGCAAAGCAGACCCCTTTCCTTGCTGACACTGAAATTCTAAATTCATACTGCTTTGCAGGATGGCGTTCCACAAAGTATGGCGCTGCAAAGAGGCAAAGCTGGGAAAAATTATGTGGTGAGGCTGCAGCACACTGTCCAGCAAAGATTGACCTCAAAATCAAGAAGGTCAACAGAAATACAAAACGTAATGATGCCTTTTTACGTGGGGGGGAAAGCCACTGCCAGCTGTGATAAAGCTCTTTCATCACAAAAACCACAGCCACAGCACTGCAGCAGCAGACGCACTTTCTCGTCCTTACTCCAACAATGCAGACCAGAGAGACCTTTTTGGCATACTTTTACAACGGCATGTCACCAGCTGAAGCCATCAGGCTTCACGAGAGCAAACTGCTTGTGCAAGAAGATGGGTATGCTCTCGTTGCCAACTCTGCAGTGAACCCATTGCCTCCTGCCATATACTACTGGCACAGGCTCTGGAGAGAAAAAAACTTTGGAAAGGATGTAGACCCCCTCTTAAAAATAGCTGAGAAGATGCCACTCTATGCTAAACATGGTGAGTTGACTATTACAGCACTGCACTTACACCATACGTTCCATACTTGCTACAGCTGTCTAGTGGTTATGGTGCTTGACTGCCAACCCAAAAATCGCAGAATTGAATCCTGGCTGGGGCAGTTGCATTTCAATGGAGCCAAGATGCTAGAAACCTGTCTGCTTAGATTTAGGTGTGTTTAAGAACGCCAGGTGGGCAAAATTATGGTTGTCTCCGTATATAGTGTCATGATATTGTGGTTTTGAGACATAAAACATTATTAATATTATTGTTATTATCATTATTATTATTATTACATTTGCATTATTAAAGGCTATTAAAATCCTAAGCCCTAATTTGCATGCATTTTTAGAAGACTTTTTGTTACAACAGATCTTGAAACCCATTTTCTAAAATGTTGTGTCAATTCAGCACTTGATTCACAGATTTTGGACACTGCTAAAGCACCAAGAGAGCTGTAGAGGTACCACACATAGCGTTTTCAGTCACAAAAGATAATACATCCAATCTTATAACAGTTCAGTAAAGTTTACAATATTAACATGAGACATTCATGTAATATTGTGGCCAATGTTTCAAAGGGAATCCATACAATTTCCTAGAATGAAAGTCATATATCACGCAGTTGCATATAGTAGAAGCACCATTATTGCCACTACTCACAAGCTATAGATGACACCCAATGCTAGCAAAAAAGTTCAGCATAGAGTAATGACGAACAGAGCTACTTTCTTTCGTAAAGGGATCATAATGTCATCACCAGGGTGCTGTAACAATGTGTAGTCGATGCAGGATGACATGCCATAATTTTGCCTGTAACGAAATTGAGAAGCACATAAAATCAGTGCACAGAGATCTCTTTATGAAAAAACTATCATTCAGTCCCACAGTGAAAACGGTTTGAATACTCCAACATGCCTCTATATTAATTGCATACTAGGTGTCACTTAGTAAATATGCTTGCCTGTTTATGAAAGCTTCAAGTGACGAATAGATGAAAAAAGTGGAACAAGTTCTGACTGTTTATTTTGCTCTATAATATTCACTTCCAGCTTAAATTACTAATTTGTAAATTGCTAAGAACACTGGATAATAAATTTGTGGCAAAACAGAAAATGAGTACCACATCCCAGAGCTTCATTTTTACAAAACAACTGAGTACCATACAAGCTTTTCCAACTATCTCTTGGGCTAACTGCACCTCAGGTTACAGAGTTGCAGGTGGTGCTCCTCTGACTATTACTCATCAATGCTGTACAGTTAGCATTTGGAAGTATATGTGGGCTATTAATGGCTTGTCACCAAACATTTGGGTCAACAACAGCTCAATGGTCACAGCACGCTACAGCTGCACCCTGGAGTGCTTAATTCCAGCATTTACATGGTGTGGATGAGATTCTAGCTCGCATCGGCATACAACTTTTCAAAATGATACCATAAAAGCTGTCGTCAAATAAGCGGATGTGGAGCCCCTGCAGCCCAATGTAACACACAATTTTTCATTGAAATAAATACAAAGGTCATACAAATCAATATTTTCATACCTAGGTATTTATTCAGCCGATTCAAGTCTTCAAAAAATATGTTTTCCTGTATTCTCCCTCACTCAACCTTTTTTTCAGATGCTTGCTTGAATACCAATGTAAAAAGAATTCTTTACATTGACTGTGCTTCAGTCATGTACCAGTTGCTGTACCTCTTCATGCGGTCATTACTTCTTTCTGCCCAATTTTTCGTCGGAAGCATTGAGGCAACATGCACAGGTCTAACGCCCATGAAGCAAATGACCTGCTATTCACCCATAAGTCATTAGTATCTGTAATTGTTGTGCAGGCAACCTTAGAGTGAGGACCATCTTCTGCAAAATTACTCTGCAGACAGCATTCTCAACTGCCTAGTCTTGATAAGAGGTATTCAATGAGCTCTTCCTGCCAGGCAGCACCAGTGCGTGCGCTGCCATAGCCCTGGTCTGTCAGTGATCTGGGTTATGACAGCGTGTTATTTGGTGGCGGTGCACATCACTAACCCATTTTCTTATGAAAATATTAGCAAAACACACACTGCCGAGAACTTTGGTTGTGGAATGACGATGTTTATGCGCGAAAGCACAAATATGGCGACTTCCATGCTAGGGCCTCTTGCATATGACGTCATGTGATTACCTCCATTATGTAAGAATAAGACAGTGTTTTAGTAGATAAAGAGTACTATAGTTGAAACCTTTTATAAGAGACACTGATATAAGAGACAAATGGGTATAAGAAACACCAGTGTGCTTAGAGTAAAATACGGATTGATAGGAAAAATGCATACGTGGTAATCTGTATTAAGAGACAAGAATTGCTGCCCGGAGAATGCCACTTATAAAGAGGTTTAGCTGTACTAGGCATGGTATCTGGAGAAAAAGTCAGTATTCTGTAACCACATTTGTATCTTAGCAAAAGGCGGAATCTGATACTTTTGCAGATGGTTACTCACAAGACTGATCCATTCAGTCATTTGACTACTGCATCTCACTTTCCTTGTTTTTTTTAACACTCGGTGGTTGGACCATGCTTACACCCCAAAGCCTTAAAAACAATTGTTCTGGAAGTCGCCCGCTAGCATTTCACAGTGTGCGATTCCCTGATACAGCTCTTTTATAAGCCACTGTGGTAACCATTTCGATTACACTGCGAAGCTGCGGCACACCGTAAAAAGTGCGATTGCATCATCTACAGGTTACATCCACAGATACTTAGTGACTTGCCTGCTCTGACTGCAGCAATAGTACCTTGCTGTTAAAATTTGATGCTTTCGACCCAGGAAAGGATGTGGCAGGCTGGTATTTTACCATAGAGCACCTGTGCTAGAATAAAAAGTTTTTTGTAGAATGACCATATAGAGGCGTCATGTTGAGCAGTGAAGTGCATTTACAGGAGTGAAATAGCATGGTGAAAGAGTAGAATAACAATCATTAGTCACACTATGCGAACTGCGTAAGTTTTCCCAACTATCACGATGTTGCTTGGTGGTAATTGTTCAGTATCATTTGCCATAGCACAAACAAATAGCACATAATGCTTCAAAGATATGTAGTGGGCACCTCACTTCTTTGTAAAATAATGAATAACTGCACAGTGGGTGCTTTCCTGATTGACAAAAATGATAATGATCTATGGCGTAATAAGTACCCTGTAAGTTCACTGGTAGTTACACCAAGAGAGATTAGAACGGGGTCTAGAAAGGCTGCTTTTCCAGCTTTTACTGTGACTGAGCTACATGTGTTGTGAATGCCTGGTTCCTTTTTATATATTTTTTTAGAACAATGCTAGTATGGATGCTGCAAGCTTAAAAACAGTCATAAAATTTTCTCAACTTCTCACAAAAGTTATATCACACACATTTATGCCTCACAATAGGCAGCTTATTACAGATTTCAGTTAGAGTTACCGAACATAATAGCTGGTCCTCACAGGCAATACAATTGTCAACTGTCATCAATGTAGGCTGTGGCTTCATGATTACACATGGTGAGTTTAGTACTTTAGATCTAAAAATTTACGTCACAGAAAGTTTGATTTATGGCCTTGCTTTGTTCAGCACTAACAAACTGAAATCACTACTCTTTTCTTGTGCACATAAATATGATAACATATTGCTTTGGGTTCAGTTCCTGTCGACACACAGCTCCATGCTCTAATACATGTTTTTACTTCTGTGTACAGAATATGTTGCAGTGTTGTTTCTTTTTCTTCAAATTTGATCCCTTTCAAAAACATTTTTGCATTTCTTTACTCTTTGCAGGCGTTGATGTCAAACTGGGCCGCTCAGAGGATGGCCAGTACTGGGTGGTCTTGGTTGCGACACTGATCATGAGACGAGCACAGCTGTTAAATGCAGCAAAAAAAATTATTTTTATTGATTCGACATCATCGTGTGACACATCACGAAGCACCGTGACTGTTCTTCTGGCAGCCACGAATTCGGGTGCCGTACCCATCGCGGTATTAATTCATAATTCGCAGTCAGCCCAAGGCTATTGCACGGCCTTTGCGCTTCTGAAGGACACCTTCCCAACCTGCTTTGGGGGGCTCAGTGTAAGTTACTTAGCCGATAAAAACTCACAAGTTTGGATTCTTGTCAGCGTTCAAATTCGTGCAGGCTTTGGTGTAAAAGAACAGCAACCATGTGTACCTTAGTAGTTTATGACTAGAGGCCAGATCTTTACGCACTGCAAAAGAGTGTTTTTTGTGCTAAATATAAACAGGCAAAACAATTTTTATATATCAAAAATAGGCTGGCGAAACATTTTTTACTCCCTCATGTCATAAATGCATGCCAGGACATCCCAACTTGTATCTAGGACAAGAAATCAAAAAGTGTCGCACCATGTCAGCGCACTTGTTTGAGGTAGCCAGCACATCCCATTTCACCCCTGCTAGTGGCAGTTTTGCATTAACTTGGTTTACCTAGAAGATTAGCTTAAACACCATGGAGTTCCGAACAGTCAATGTTGCATGGACATGAATAACAGTCTGAAAATTGCACTCTAATAAGAAATTCAGGGTTAAATAGTGGTTAATATAGGTGCCAATTGTGAATATAAGCATTGATAGCCACTTATCGGTAGTCTGTCACAAATGCCGAAAATTGGCACTTATACACCTTGTCAATGAAGGCTTTCTGGGTGCGGCATAAGACCCTGTAGGCTGTTGTTAACATGCGTGACCCCTAAAAATTGCTGATACACCTTGTCAATGAAGGCTTTCTAGGTGCGGCATAAGACCCTGTAGGCTGCTGTTAACATGCGCAACCCCTAAAAATTGCAGGACTGAAGCTGTGACGTTGGGTTTAGTGCTCCAGTGCAAACAGGCAGTATAAAAGCACTTATCAACCTCTAATTCATGCTCATATATCAAAAGTGGTGCGATAGGAACACAGTGAACAAAAAAGGAATTAGCCTGAAATCCGCTCTCTACTTAAGCCCTCTAGTACAAGGATAATTTCAAAGCATTGTGTTTTTTGCTATAAGCTTCTATGATGTGTTTTTCACATTCGGTCAATACATATTTTTAATAGGTATTGCGCACTTACTTTTCGGTACTTAAGGAGTGATCCGAAGTAAGTCTCTACACGAGGCCAGTGATTCTGGCCCACGAGGGGCTAGTTCGTTAAACGTCCACCACGTGCCGCATGAAGTTGAACCCTCACCCCTCGTTCCCTCTTTCCTCCCTCCCCACCACGGCGCTGACGAGTTCCCTACGGAAGTGGCCTCGCTCTTCAACCTGTTCTCGCTCGCCCCTCATTGCGGGAACCAAAGAATAGCGACCCGCTGTCAGTGCATTCTTACTCACGCCGTTTAAGAGCCGGCCTGTGTAGAGTACGCGAACAGGTTCCGGACCAGCCATGAACAATTTTTCAGACTGAGGACTTCTTTTTTTTCTTGCCTTGGTTGAATTCGAGTCCTCACAGTCTTGATATAGTCATAGATAATTTATATACGAAGAAGCTAGGACCAACTGCATTACATTCTTTAGTTTTTTTCTCGTCGTAGGTAATCTATGTAATCCTAATATCAGGTTCAATACTAATTTGTGGCTAAGCCATATTACTTTCCGACCCAAACTTCTGTAGGGCAGAACAAAGTTTTTAATCTGTTTTTTTTAAGCTACTAGGCTATCGAAAAGCACGCAAAAAATTAAGAAAGATGTTAGTAGAACGATTTTCACAGGAGAAGCATGTCCAGTCTATTGGACACTGAATTAATTTGTTGAACAAATAGGTACACATATTCTGCTATTCTCTTAGATAGAGCGCTGCTTTTGGCCCTGGTTAGGTTATTAGTTCTTATATAACACAAGCGGGGTTTTTGTTTTGTCCCGAGAAAAAGTTGATCCTCTTCGCTGATCCTCTTCATGCTTCATGCTGTTGATATATTCCCCAGCATGCCCCCAGTTTTTATTTTTTATGACTGGGCTTGAAGAGTGTCACGTCAAGCCACCTCTTGTTTTCTTTTTTTTCTTCTATATTGAGCACGATGTGCACCAATTGTATCTTGGTGTGAGTGTACTGGACATAGGTAACTTTTTCGCAATGCCAGCCAAAGTTTTTATTAGAAAAACTATATTTTTGCAACAACGTATCGAAAAAACATGACAGAACTCATACAATTTAATTATTTCAATGGTGCAAAGATATGTCCTGAATACTTTTGTATACTGAACGCATCATGCGCACGCAGTTTCGCGTAGATTACGCAATTACTTCTAGTGCCCGATAAATAGGTGGAGCTGAAGGGTAAACTACAACCTAAAAACATCTTACTCGACTCTTACAGAAGCTACCAAAGTGGTTTTAGTCTGACTGTAGCTCTGCTTACTTTTATTCATCACTTTTACCGTCATGTTTTTGTCAGCGACTAATATATGTACCACCCTGCTGAAATCCCCCAAATGGTGATTGCAGTAACTGCAAATACACAGTAATAATAAATAATGTGTTCAATACATTAGTCAAGGGGCAGGAAAGGAATGTGCTTGTTAACTACATAGTAAACGCTCCAAGATTGTACTGTTCGGTTATCCTTTGCGGAAGCTCTTTCGCTTTCTTATTTCTTCGTAGAGCTTATTCTTTGCGTCGATGTGCGTAAGGAGCTAAGTATAGTTCCATTGAGAAAATAGCACCAGATGCTCGGGACCGACGCACCAGTGTAAGCTGAAGGAGCGGCTTTTGTAGAACTTTTTGTAATTTAGTGTTAACCTCTCATTTGCTGGCATCTCATTGCATGTGTCTGATTTTTATAAGGTACTCAGCATAGTTCCGTAAACTGTACTTCAAACAATACCTGCTTCAAGGGACAGCGTGTGCCTGATTGTTTTTTCCACTACTAACTGACAACATTTAATTTAACGAGATTCGCAACTTCAGATTATGCAGCATCGTGTGTTTAACAAAAGATTTGCTACACCTAGAACTATTGTGTCGTTATGTTTTTGGCTCATTTCAATCGCCTTGATATATTACAAATAGTAATAGAATAAATTATTTATGTAACACTTCATCTGGCGAGATTTCATTGCGACATGTGAAAGGAAATTTCATAGCGTTATTGCGCACATTACAACTGCTTTATGCAACAGATAGTCGAATGTGCAACGATCTCCGCATTATTGATAAATGTGTTAAACGCCTTTGCTATCGAATGGGGTCCTTGGCGTACGATGTAAGGGCTAGCATGCTTAACTTATAAGCAATTTTAAACCCACACTGTTTATTTAGGTGTACATCTCAAGTATGTAGTGCTTCCTCTCGCCCCCGGATGTTGTCGGAATTCAGAGCTTGATTTTGCGATAGAAGAGTGAATGCACCATAATTATTGCCTATATTAGATTGGGAAATATTGATGATAATCCACCTTTTCACTCAATGGTCTCGCTGATGTATTTGTAAACATGGCAATGGCAGGAACACTAATCATGCTGCAGCCAAGAAAAAAAAGTGATGCAGACATTTTTATTAGTCTATAAAACAGCTATTTATTGATAATATTCCATTAGTTGTTAACGTGAGGTCATTACTGGCAGAAATATGCTTTGATTTTTCTTCCAGGAAGAAAGAAAACTGATGTTCACGTTTGGTGCCATCGTATACAGTGTTACAGCTTTGATCCTCCCACAGTTTAGACAAGAGCGTAGGATGAAAATTTAGGTGAATTACATGCTCGATACATGTAGCATTTTATTTTCAACGGCAGAGTGTTTAACTTCATTTCATTTCCAGCCTGGCCCGACGGCCTCTCCGAACTGGAACACATGTGTCAGCTAAACGTAAACAAGCATTGATATAATATATATATATATATATATATATATATATATATATATTATATATATATATATATATATATATATATATATATAACGAGCCTGATAGACTGATGTAGCAAGAAGGGAGAAGAAAACTGAGGAAGAGGTAAAGTAAATGAAAGGAATTGGGGTAGGCCACCAGCATCGTTGCTTCCACATCTTCTCGTGTGCGCCAGTAAACCTGCTTTTTTTTTTCTTAGCTCAGCAATAACGATCGTTTATATATTAATGCTATACAATTCGCATTTCTTCTCGCACAGTGCTAAAGCGCCCGAAGTGGTCTAGTCTGTAAATGTTACAAAGGGAAGCGACAATAAAATGCATCATGAAACTAGAATTGCATTCTGTGATAAGCCTGCCTTTTTTTTTTAACTGTCACCGTCAGGTAGGTGAACACACTAATGCTCATATTAAAATATTGATCACAGATGGTAGGGTTACATACTTGGTGCTAAGGTGTACGTGACGAACTACTGGAGGAACAGCTGAGTTTTAGTGCCGGAAACAACACAGTAACACAATATTTACCTACGGCATTTGTTTTTTCAATTATGGTATACAACAACATAAATCACTCCAAACACTTTTTTTTCAGTTAGCTTGCCTTTATTAATACATCTCGGCAACCTGGTTTTGCATTTATCAACGAAAAAGTTCACTCTTTACACTTTTGTGACGCCCTCGAGAGGCACAAACTGACAAAAATATTACCCAGCGTTGTGCATTTAGATAGCTTTGTTTTCTTTCCGTTTTTTGCCTGCGTTTTTGTTATTTAGGCAGGCGTCAGCACGGTAGAAAACGTCACACTGTACCGTGTAGAGGGACCCGTAAAGACACACTACGCGACAACCTTCCCTCGCTGGTCACCCCACTGGCAGAAAAATAGTTGAAGCCAGCCAAGCGCATTGTCATCCCATATGTGCCGGGCGCCAGTGAAGAGCTCTCCGCGATTCTCGGAAAATCAGGGGTCGAGGTGGTTCGCAAGCCTGCTTCGACGCTCACCCGCTTGCTACCACGGCGAAGGAAGAAGCAACACCAGCGAGTAGCCTGCAAGTTGCCGTGTTCAGAGTGTCCAGCCAGCTACGTGGGCAAAAACGAATGTTTGCATTCAGAAAGCCCGTGGAGGCGCGGAAAGGCTTGGACTGGCGTTCCTGACGAGGGAGTCAGCCGCTGAGCGCTAACGTGCGCCTTGCCGGGCCAGCAATAAACTTCCGCTCCCACTCGTTAAGATTACGCCAACTTAAGAACGACGTCAGGAAGGCAAAGTGCAACGCGGCGCTTTTGCAGAGAGCTTGAGCAGCCCGACCATATGATCGATTTCTACACAGCTTTTCTGTTATTGAACAGTGAGGAATTCGGAAGGAGGTCCTTGCGTGAGTCCTGACACATTTACAAACACGCCAACAACTTGAACCGCTATCTAGGAACGATCTCCTCTGTATACGTTCACGTTTCGGAAACGTGTTGGAAATGGAGAAACACA
>WOVY01003160.1:0-91578 GCA_013436015.1 Rhipicephalus annulatus
CGGGCAAAGGCATTGATTAGTACGTATAAATGTATTCGCATATGTTCTCGTTTATGGTTCGTTCGTGCATTTGGGTCCACATTGTTATCTCAATATGTCATCGCGCACCGGTTTCTTTGTCGGGATAAAAGCATGAAGTAATCTTATAAGTATCAGATAATTTAGGGTAACGGGACAATGCCTCCACAACAGCATCACTCATAAATATACTGAGTCGCTGTGACACGCCAAGCTCCATAAACCAACCACACCTACCACCTCACTTTCTGACGCATGATCGTTGTCAAATTTTCACTTCTTTGCTTAATATTTCGGTTAACTTTTCGCAACAATATGCTCCATTTGTCACCCTCGATGAAAATACGAAGCACTTAAACGAAGGGCCATGTTGATTGTAGGCCGGGGTAATAGGAGCTGTACTAAATAGGTAGTGACTGTGATGGCAGTAATTTTACTCACAAAACTTTGTATCACTACTTTCCTGTATGCACTGCCTTAAAGAAAGCAAAACAGGAGATCTCGACTATAGGTAGGCCGATCCCGTGCTGCCGATTTCCCACAGGGGTGGTTGTCCTCCCAAGCGGCTATGAAGTTCGTTCTGCCGAGAACCAGGCCAGAAGCGTGCTTGAACCTATTCAGATGGTAGGTGCCTATGCCGTCAGCGATTTCTCTGCCTCCTACAGCAGCGACGGAAGCTCAACTGTCTCACCAAGGCTGTGGTGGTGTAAGGTACGCCCTGAGGTCTTCGCCGAACCTTATGATGCTCTCTTTCGAGATGAGCACCCATAAACAAGTACCTGTTTTATTAGGCAGCTTTCGAATAGTGTACGTGAACGCCATTCGTGTCGGTCACTGCCACTACGCATGCGTCATAACGCTGACCGCCGTCTCTGAATAGCGTGCAGCCCGCAAGGCCCACAAAGCCCCGTCGCGGTAATTCGAGCGTACATGAGTGTTTGCGGAAAACAAACGCTATTCGAAAATACATTTGATCCCCATGCGCAAATGCTGCGCAGGCAACGCCCGCTAACTTGGCGAATGCTATTTGACAACTCCGTACTAAGCACAGTTGCGGACTTTTGAGTTGCTGCTTACACTTACCGCATAGACAGCGACAAGCGTTTTCTGATTCTGACGAGTGTTTACTGCTTCAAAGTTAGTGAGTACTGCTACTGCTTTTATTTAAAGTATAGCTTCTTACTTTGACGAGCAATGAGTAACGAAATGCGCGTTTTCATTTTCACGCATCTCAACCCCAGTATGGTCCCCGACTTTTGCGGATAATAAGATCTAATTTCCCCTAATTACTTGACACCATGTAGCTTTGTCACTGTGGCAGTTAAAAATAATGAAACTGAATACCCTGATATCATGCATGTGCTCAAAAGAGGCGTGTAGAAAAATAAAAAAGAGACTTCCAAGGCAACGGTGAGATTCGAACTCACGATCTCCTGTTTACTAGACAGGCGCTTTAACCAACTAAGCCACGGCGCCCTTTTTTTTTCTTTCTTTATTGCCTGTGTACATACAACATTCACAAACATATATACATCAAACAAAGTAGAAACATGAAACAAAAAAAGGTAAAAAGCATCATGTTTAACAGGCTTTTTAAAATTCCTTCATCAGTAGAAGGCTTTGTACTTGATGAAGCCATTTTGAAACCTCTTGTTGAACCTTTGTGATTCCACAAATGAACACACAGATTGAAAGAAATATTGCCTAACCAGACGTGCATTAACATCAGCATGGTGCACCGCCATTCTAGATTGCCATATACCGTGCAGGCCCAGTAACATAACTAGGTCGAAAGGTATTCCTTCTTCATTTGATACTAGTAGAAATCTGATGCCATAAGCATCGAGAGGCAGATCCTTTTTCCTTGGAGAACATCTCAGAAAAAGACTGCATCCCAGCAGTCCAGGAAAACATGTTCCATTGTTTCCGGCTTTTTGCAGAGAAGGCAATCAACACCACAAGGAACGAATAAGCCTTTTTCTTGCATCCATGTTTTCACAAGCAAGGTCCCAGTGTGCAACTTAAGAAAAGAATTTCACTCCAGGTGATACCTCCATTTTTTTACACGGTTTAAGACATTTTGGCCTGGGCCTACACGGTATAATGCTCTATATAGGGGAACAGGAAGAACTGTTTCTACTAAATTTTTGTATAACTTTTTACGCGAAACCGTACTAAGGTATTCCAATGAAAAACGCGTTTTTAGAAAGAGACATGAATCAACAACTTCTTTGAAGGAAGCCTCTAATACTTGCCTTCATGTGAACAGATGCTACCACAAATTCTGGCAACTGTCTTCCAGCCTAAGCTGTATAACAGTACGTATGAATGGGTCTCGATTATTTCGGAAAAAACATAAACCGATTAACTAACTGACGAAGGTACAAATGACACCGACCAAGTCCTCCAGAGCAACCCGTCTGAATAAGTTAGTTCTCCTTGTTCGCTCCCAAGAAAAACCCCCACAAGAAAACAGCAAATATTCGAATGAAGCTTCTGTAGATTCACACGTGAACAATGCATTGCCTGAAGGACATACTAGAGCTTACTGACTAAAAATACGTTGCAAAATGTCGCTCTGGCGAAAATTGATAGCTGGAAACCATTGAGTTGTTCAGCTTTTTCTCGTAGCTCCACGGCCTGAGCGGCGCCAGTACGCTTCACTGTCACAATAATATTCTAATGGCACACCTAAATATCGTACCGGAGTAGTAGTCCATGAAATACCGCCACAAATTGTGGAGGTCACAGGCCATTCGCCGTGCCAGTAACCCACGCACTTGCCTCCAGTTTACCAAACTACCATTGCATTACAATAAAGGTTCAACATTTTTATGGTTTAGCGATACTATCATAATTTTTACAAAACACAGCTATATCATCTTGCGTATGCCAGTACCCGTACTTCAGGTTCTTGTAGTTTGTACCCCACTATGTTACTAGCTTTTCATGAATTTTTGGCAAAATGCTCTATATAAATTGAAAATAGGAGGGAAGACGAAGGGCAGCCTTGTCGTACAGACCGTCTGACATTAATTCGTTTCCTAAGAACTTTGTTGATGATTAGCCGAGTTTTACATCCAGTATATGCCCTTCGAACTGTATCTCGAATTACTTTGCCAATCACATTTCGTAATGTATAAGAAGCTCTGATATCATGCATGTGCTCAAGGAGGCGTAGAAAAAAATAAAAAAGACTTCCTCTAAAGGCACCGGTGAGATTCGAACTCACGATCTCCTGTTTACAAGACAGGCGCTTTAACCAACTAAGCCACGGCGCCCACAATTTGTATTACACAAGATGCTCTGATATCATGCCTGGGCTCAAAGGAGGCGTATAGAAAAAAAAAAGACTTTCTTTCAAGGCACCGGTGAGATTTGAACTCACGATCTCCTGTTTACTAGACAGGCGCTATAACCAACTAAGCCACGGCGCCCACAATTTGTATTGTATAAGAAGCTCTGATATCATGCATGGGTTCAAAGGAGGCGTATAGAAAAATAAAAAGACTTTCTTTTAAGGCACCGGTGAGATTCGAACTCACGATCTCCTGTTTACAAGACAGGCGCTTTAACCAACTAAGCCACGGCGCCCACAATTTGTATTGTATAAGAAGCTGTGATATCATGCATGGGCTCAAAGGAGGCGTATAGAAAAATTAAAAAAGACTTTCTATCAAGGCCACTGGTGAGATTCGAACTCATGATCTCCTGTTTACTAGATAGGCGCTTTAACCAACTAAGCCACGGCGCCCACATTTGGTATTGTATAAGAAGCTCTGATATCATGTGCTCAAAGTAGGTGTATAGAAAAATAAAAAAGACCTTTTTCAAGGCACCGGTGAGATTCGAACTCACGATCTCCTGTTTACTAGACAGGCGCTTTAACCAACTAAGCCACGGCGCCCACATCTTCTAAATCATGAGAAGCTCGCTGTTGAATCACGGAGAGTTTCAAGGATGACCTACTTCCCGGGCGTGCTATGAATGAAGAAACAGAGCCGTAGCTCTGTCCTCCACGCCATGCATTATGAGGATCACGCACAATATGTGCGTGTCTGTGTTCGTCAAGCAGTTTGAAATTACATTTTTTTTCGGCAAGCAAGTGCCCCTTACCTACTGTAAAACCCAAAACTAGGCCAGCCTGATTATTTCGCCCACTGATAGCAGGTGCAGTAAACGAGGTTTTGGCAACTGTATCCTTTTGGAGCATCGACACTTTTGGTGACTACTAATTTTCTACTTGAAAAAAGAAGGATGTATATGAAATCACGCAGCTAATAACTATTTAAAAAGAAATGTCCATCGTAAAAATGGTGGACCTTGGTGCTGGAAATATCGGTGACAAATTGTGCATGGTGGAGTACCGGCAATGCTAGAGCGTGAAGCAGTGTCAGAACCACCGTAGCTAGCTGTCCCTAAAAGAATAATATAAATAACTGTTAAAAAACGATGTAAAAAGCACCTGTAAGACGAAGAAAGCAACCACGTGTATTTTAACGTGCAACCTTGTTATTCCCAACTGAGCACACTAACCACTGCGCCACGCCAACTTCTTTTATGTTTATGGCAACATGTAACACTCAAACAACAGCAAACACACTCCGCCTAAACTTCAAGCGCAATACCATGGCTTTAAGATGAGCCATTTGCCACGTATACTTAAAATGGTTTCAAATGACATATTTCATCCATAACATTTAGCAGATCATCATTGTAGCAAAGTCTTGCAAAAACTTCTCGCAACTTGCACATATGCTCAATAAAATAAATACGGACTGAACGAGCGTCATGCCGACATATGGAAAGTTTGTTGTTAAATAATCAGTCAATTTATGAACTGTTTGTTCAACTTCAGCTCTGTTTGTCGCGTACTCGAGATTGACGAGATCTACATCTGCTACTAAAATTTGCACACTTATTAAACACAAACTGCTGCCTATAGTGATTTACACTGCGATAGTGGCAACAACACCATGTTTTTATTACAATTCCCAACCACAAAAAAAAACTAAGTGGACTGAGGAGCAGGTAACATATATACAGTTTATCGGCAGTTACTGCCAAGTTTAATAGTCGTTTCGCGCTTGTTTCAGAAAGTCCATGGCATCTTCTCAGGCTTTATGACGCATCTAGGCTCATTCTGTAGATACGCCCCCACAATTGAATGAGTATTGTGATGTTTTTTTGCGCAAGGCACAGCACAGTCGTGCCAGCGCACTGCTGTCACTCTATCGTTAGCAACAACAACATAACGGCTTGGCCAAAACGAATGCAGTGCGCCGGAAACATTATGCTATCATATTGGTTCAGTAAGCATACGAATTGACGAGTATGGGTTCTCGCATAAGAGCCATAGAAGTGCCTGCGAGTGCCACCAGCGGCTGTCGGTGAGGGGAGGCATACGTTTGGTGGAAGTGCTGGAACCGTGCCGCATCGATGTTTGTCGCTTCTTGCGCGGACACCGTACACAAGTGTAAAGGCTTCACTTAGGTTAAATGATGCCACGGCTGTGCTGTATTGTCGTTTTTAGTCGTCGAATTCGTGTGTGCCGAAACCCAGGAGCGCCGATAACACTTGTACGGGCGGGGTTGATAGGCCTAACCTTTGGTGGAAATCATGGTGATAGAACAGAAGGGTTAAAGCCGAACTCACTGAGGCTCGTCTCGACACATGCCCAAGGCAACCGTTTATGCATATTAGCGTCCCACGCACTTTGTGAACTCGAAAGTGCGGCTCAGGTAAATGAGTGTGCAAGGATTGCCAGAGTTGCGTTTCTTGCGTGGCGACATCAAGTGACTGCTGTATTCTGTTCTACCGTTGAGAAGGGAAATTGTGAACTGAAGCTTATTTATTTCTCGAAAACTGCATGACGATGTAGACCATTTACTGTCGCTGTTCACAGCGACACATCTTGTTTTTTAAACATCACAACAAAGCAACACATCGCGGGTGTCAAACTGATCTAAGTACGTGCACGAAATGTAAACATTCACGGACTCATTCTACGCTACACAAGAATTGAAGCATCGTTGACACCGCAGGATAAAAAAAAACTGCTATAGAAAGCATAATGAGCAGCGTTGTTTTTTTTTTTTGACCGTAAACGTAAAACTGTGTCATTCAAGAATGAAACACTAGAAATAAGTGATTTGACATACTCCTTTTGCATCATGCCACCATCATCCACCAGGCTTCCATCATGCCACCGTCATACAGTTTGTTCACTATGTTGCACACCAAACGCGTTTTGCATCGGCACATCCGCCGGCATTTTCCACTGAAACTACCATTGGCCCGCCACCAACGTCATTATCTGCCACCATTTTTGCACTCTCGCCGTCATCAGCCGACATTTTCCACTGTCCCCATCATTGGCTTGCCACCACCACCACCATTTAACGCCATTTTCCCCATGAACAGCCTGGAGTTATCGGCAGAACAGTCCGCATCGACAGTCCGCAACAGCTTCCAATACTGGAAACTGCTGCAAAAAGCGCTGAAGTTTCAAAAATATTATATTCACAGCTACTGCGTTAATCTCAATGACGAAACAATGGAGATGCTGATGAGTTTTCATGAAAGGGGAGCTTTCTTTACCGCTTTCACGTTGTTTAACGTACGTTCACTTTCTTCTCTCTGAATAAAGCAGACGTTCAAGGAAAGATGGAAGCTTGAAGAGATGAAAAGTCCTTGAGTATGGGGGGGGGGGGGGGGTCTTTGAAGCTGACGCTTCGACGAGTCCACCTATTGGGCGCGAGGCCCACCACTGCTGGAGGCGCTAGCTCTGCAAACGCTGTGACGCCAGGGTTGGATCACGTCATCTCGCCTCGCTCTGGCAAAGGAAAGCTGGCGGTTGGATGCGTTATTTGTAATCTTGACTTCGTGGTGTTTTCATTTTTGAACAGCGCTGTATTGCTCTGACTTAAGGTGCACAGATTTCTGCGGGGTACATTATGCGAAAAGTCGCAGTAAAAGTATTTGGTGGCGTGCCACAGCCTGCTGCGTATGCGATGCCACTGTCATGGCAACTGGCTGCGCCACTGTTACCTCTCTCTTTCTTTGCTATGGTTATTTCTTGCCCGGGGGTTTAAAATGAGCCCATACCATGAATGTTCACATAAAAGCAGATCGTTCCAGCTTCTGCACGGCAGCCTCATTCACAACAAAAAAAATGACTGTGCAAACAGTCCCATTACATATATTTTAAAATAGGACGTAGGAATGTAAATGAGGGGGGAGTTTCCATTATTACATTTTAAGATGTGCGCCGTTGTCAGAATTGTCAAAGAGTGAAGATAGACATGAAGAGCCATTCTTTTCCCTTTATTTTCCCTATTTTCACCCTATTTCAGTTTCTTTCGTGGTCACTTGCTTTTGCGTGTTCGGCCAGCGCGTTTAACGAAACCATCTTCCTTACATGATACATGTTTCTCTCCAGTCGTTGCTAAAGCTTGCTTTTATGCGAAGGTAACCGTTACCGTAGTCTGCGCTCCCATCCACCTGCCCGGTTGTCCGCCCCCGTGTGGGTACCCGACTACGTGGTTTTCCATCAACCAGTGGCGTAGCAAGAAGAGGGCACCCCAAGCCCATGCCCCTTCCCCCCAAAAAAATCCCGTGGTATTTGCCCGGACGCAGCTCTATTCAAAGAGGTACCCCGTCCGAAAAATATTTACACCAACGCCCCTGCCGTCCGCGACTTCAGCTCACAGGTTCAATTCCTTGCCTATAAATTACATCTGTATAATGGGCCCACAGCCACTGTCCCTTCCTCTCAATGTTGATTCAATATACAGGCAAAAACGTGGTCAGCTTCGACAACTGATTTAATTTTCTAAGAGCAGCCGTGAAATATAACGCAGCTTATGAATGAAGCTGTAAAAAAGAAAAAAAAACATGGATATTGGCAATTTCACTGAAACATTAAATTGCCAATAAGATCACGGTATGCAATACCCTGCAGCATGCATATTCAAGGGCGCAAAATGATATGGCTGGCCAATCGCAATTTTTATCATGATTTACCCCTTTGTAGAAGCGCTGGACCTGAACAAATCATTCATAATTTTCACTCATGTGTGGCTCGATGGCGATCGAATGCGCAACGTGTGACCACCGTAAAAATTTTGTGCAATAAATATTATGATCGTGCCACAGAGAAAAGTTACAACTCTGAATGAGGCACGTGCGTGTTTCTCCCATTTGCCCGCAATGATACAGAAAGGTTGCGGCTGCATGTGGCTGTAGTGATGCTGTGTTGTTTTCCACAAAGCGTTAAATCCGCTTGCATTGTGCTTCGTAGGACTGTCTGTGCTAAAAAAAATGTATTTTGCGCATGCTTGTCCTGTCAACCGCGGACCCTCTTTTGACGCAAACCTGCAATGAATGAAGTACCATGTTTGCGCGCAATTCTTGTCACAAAGATAAGTTTCTTTACCGTTAATACCCATTTCATATTTCAATTCGACGCGGAATGATTTGCCACGTTTTACAGAGGCGGCGTGCTCAGCACCCGTGGTTTTCATTAAGGTGGCCATAGCAGACGACGCCGGAAGTCAGCCAATACGAGAAGCGGAAAACTTTTCTATAGCAGTTATTTAGCACTTCGCTGCGGCAGTATTGTACTGATTTTATTGAGTGAAGTACAAGAAAATAATGATAACAAGAGGATACGTGCGTGAAAGCGGCTGCGAGCTGCGTGCGAGAGGGCGGCGGAGCAATCCAACCACATGCGTCACAGAGATGCTTCCACGTGATGGCGCCACAATATGTCCTCGTGCCCAATAGATGAGGCGTAAACTCACAAACTCTCATTGGATTCGCCGTCTGGATCAGCTTTCGGTTCGAGATATCTTTGGCGCGCTCTGTCGTGGGCCATGTTTTTTTTTTTTTTGGAGCAGTAGACGCGTCTTTTTTTTCGAATGTGTTGCAATCTAATCACTCAGACAATCATGATCGGTTGTGTAGCTGTCAATTGCTCGAGTTCAAGCACCAAACGGAAAAAGATGTTGATTCTCTTGGGACAAAGATGAAAAATTGAAGTGAGTTTTGTGGCAACAAGGAGAGCCGTGGTGAGTGGTATAGCCTTCGGACGCCTAGCGATGGATAGGCGATATTTGTCCTACATCCTGAATGAAAGGTATCGTTTGTCTGACTCATTCAGTATTTACATACAGGTGCTCCCAGCAAAGATGCAGGGCAGGTTGACTACGTGCCATCGATATTTTGGCATGACAGAAGAAAAATTGAGACGGAATCACGAAAGGCATTTGGATGTGGAGTATACTTTATCTGCGCAACCACAATCACTATAGATCTACGCAGCTGCGACAAGCACACGGCATTCACGCTAAAGCGCACGGCCGCCGCACAACGTGCAGCCCGCTCTGGCTCTGATACCGAACATAGCGTGACACAGCTGCCAACAGCCGCACGACATCAGGCCAGCGGTGCCACCGTGTAATCCATGGACACGGCATTTGTCAGTGACATGAACTTCATCACTGTATGCATACACAGCCAGTGGTTCTGAAAGCGACGACATCGCACGAGCAATTGATATGCCAGTAACGCCATGTAGATAAGAAAAAGCGCCCCACAATTCTACCTATAGAAATGTTATACAATGTGTTGCTGGTAATTTCAAGTGTGCTTCCAAGCATTTCTTTCATGGTATACTCAATTCATACCTGACCTGGTGCACATGCGAGCATAGCAGGTAACCACGCATGTCAAACACGGCGCCTGATTATGAGGTCAGCGTCGTCTTCAACGAGCCAAACTTCGCTAAAATAGTTACCGTCGACAGATCTTGCTTTCAATGTTTTTTTCAGCACTGCATTCTAGTCTACAGATCATTCATGGACGAACGATGGAACATTTGCCAGGTCGTCGCCGCCGAACACGTAGCTTTGGTAACACATGCAGGTTGCCCTTTGCACGCGATGAACATTGATAAAAACTACTGTTTAACTTTACTAAGACTGGTGACAGAGTGGTGCAACTATGAATGCAACAGCTGAGCGCCCCGACAGAAGGAAACACGTAAAAAATAATAATAGGCACGTTAGTGGGCGACCCACGTAAAATTAGTTTGAAGAAGTGACAGCCAAGGCCATGCCTCTTATTCCGAAAAAAAAAACATACACAATCGCGATAGCACTACAGTCTATTGTTGGCCACTTCAAATGAAAATATTATTTTTCAATGACAGCACTTGCCTCCCTTCCATGGTTGACCGTAGGCGCGGTCTTTTTCACATGTTCTAGAAATTCACAGCATACGCGTTGGGTTGCTGCGAAGAAACCTAGCGACACCGATACCCACATGCTGACACCCAAGCATGTGGGTATCGCAGCAGACGGAAGGTCGTTGAACCGGACGCCGGTGCAGACCACGTACATCTCATGAGCCTTTGCAAGTTTACGCATCACCTATACTTTAATTGATTGATGGGTTTTAACGTTCCAAAACCACCATATGATTATTAGAGACGCCGTAGTGGAGGGCTCCGGAAATGTCGACCACCTGGGGTTCTTTAACGTGCACCCAAATCTGAGCACACGGGCCTACCACATTTCCGCCTCTATCGGAAATGCAGCCGGCACAGCCATGATTTGATCCCGCTACCTGCGGGCATGGAGGAAGGAAAAAAATAAGGACAGGCCCTATCTTATCCCAATGCATTGCGAGAAGTGTGGCGGAAGAGACGTCAAACTTATGGGGCAGACAAACCGGTATGGGGCAAACAAAACAGCAGATGCTCCGCGGCGTACTCTCAGCGTCGTTTCGCATATATAGTCCCGGCGTTAACGCGTATTGTATGGTTTGCATGCAGTAAAATGTTGCGAGCACACCTTTCCCAGACTGTTTGTGCGTGGCAGGCCTAAGCGCGGCGTGCTGAACTACTTCGTGGAGTGTTTTTGTGCAACGGCTTGGAAAGCACAGGTACGTGTCGGAATGAAAATCATTCAGTTTCTGCATCATCGTATTCGCACTCACCAGGCAGTGACTTGCGCGTTCTGCTCACCGCTAGGCCCTTTTTTTCTCTTTCTCTCCGCCATATTTCCTGATTTACGGGCTAATTAGCAGTTCTTTGCTCGTATTTTATATAGTGTGTGTGGCCATGCACGTTTTGATAGCTTGCTTCGTAGCTATTCCGTGCAACGCCAGCCTAGTACTTGACGTACTTCACGTCGGTAAGAAGGCACAGCTGCATTGTATTCGTGATCGTGCACGTTAGGCGTGTATTTCCAGTGCAAACACAACTAACACGCAGCGAGCGCACACCGTACGCTGCATACACGCTTGGTCTGGTAACAAGAAAAGTTTATTGCCCTTCCGTATGAACGACACAACTTCTACAAGCGCGACACGATGCTTACAACAGTAAAAACGAAAGTTCTTGTGTGTTCTCAATTGACACAATGAATAAGAACCAACGGAGCGTACAGCTGAGCTCCGCACGCAAATGCAATCAACAGCGAAGCGAACATACGTGAAAAGTGCCACCAGGTGCATCCGGCGGTGCACGCGATTTGCACCGAGTATACACTACAGCTGGGCATCGCACAGCTTTTCTTTAAAAAACACGCAAAAGAAGCAGCACTCGTGGATTGATTTGCTGCTGGCAGAGAACTGCTTCCAAGGACGCTGCGGCGGCTCGTCGCCGGAAATCGTCGCACTTCCTTCTGCTTCCCCGCTAGAAGGAAGTGCGGGTGTTTGCAAGCTAAGCAGGCTTTGAGAGAGGCAGTGACCAAAATAATAATCGATGGTGAAGTTCCCGATGGATGGAAACTTAGCAGAATGAGCATGATCTATAAAGGAAAGGGGGACAAGGTTGACATAAACAACTACCGTCCTATAACAGTGACATCAGTGGTCTACAGGCTGGTGATGCAGATTATAAAGGAAAGACTGCAGGCATGGATAGAGGATGAGGGGGTGCTGAGGAACTGCAGAATGGGTATCGGAAACACAGGAGGTTGGAAGACAATCTGTTCTCACTGACGCATGCAGTGCATCGAAATAGCAGAAAAGGAACACGGGCACCTGTGGCTAGCATTTTTGGATATCAAGGGAGCGAACGATAGCGTGGTTCAACAGGAATTGTGGGGAATACTGGACACACTAGGCGTGGAACATGTAGTCACTAATCTTTTAAAGGATATCTATAAAGGTAACAAGGTAGTTAATAAAAGGAAAAACAGGTATCCAAGCCTGCAGAGGTAAAACGCGGGCTTAGGCAGGGGTGTCCCCTGTCACCCTTATTATTCATGATGTACCTACAAGGATTAGAGGCCAAATTAGAGGGAAGTGGACTCTTCAACGTCTCTTTAGTCAAACAAGGAAAACTCATTGATCAAGCACTACCAGCATTAATGTACGCAGATGATATAGTGCTAATGGCCAACAACAAGGAAGATTTGCAGAGATTGATTGATATCTGCGGTAATGAGGGAGATAGGTTAGATTTTCGATTCAGTAAGGAAAAATCAGCAGTCAAGATTTTCAATGATAACGAAGGTAGTAAGCTTAGAATACAGGAGGTCATGCTAGAGATAACAGGTAAATAGAAATATCTGGGCGTATGGATAAGCGATGGGACAGAGCACCTGAGGGAACACAAAATATACGTGATGACCAAAGGTAACAGGAATGCAGCAGTGATGAAAAATATGGCACTGTGGAATCACATTAGGTATGATGTTTTGAGAGGAATATGGAAAGGGGTCATGGTTCCTGGGCTGACGTTCGGCAATGCGGTCTTGTGCATGAGATCATAAGTTCAAGCAAGATTAGAAATTAAGCAAGGTGGAATATGTAGGCTTGCTTTAGGAGCTCACGGGAATACACCAAATCAGGGAGTACAAGGTGATATGGGGTGGACATCATTTGAGGCAGGGAAGCTAGCAGAAAGATAAAAATTTGAAGCGATATAGAGAAATGGGGGAGGAGCGTTGGGCTAGGAAGATTTTCCGCTACTTGTACATGAGGAATGTCGATACAAGGTGGAGGAAGCGAACCAGGAAATTGACTGGTAAAAACTTAGAAAACAGCAGGTGGCCAAACCAAAAAAGAACTATCGGTCAAGGAGAAAGTGAAGGAAACGGGGACTGACATGTGGAGAATGGGCATTATTAAGAAGTCCGCACTAGAGATCTATCAAACGTTTAGGCAGGAAATTGCCAAGGAAAGGATCTATGATAATACTCGGGGTGGTTCTCTACTGTTTGAGGCCAGAACGGGAATATTGCGAACCAAAACATATCGGGCCAAATACAAAGGGGCAGACACAGTATGCAGTGCGTGTGGAGAGGAAGAAGAAACTGCCGAACACTTGATAATGTTCTGTGAAGGGCTTCATCCTATAGTTCAGGTTGATGGCGCAGAGTTTTTCAAAGCACTGGGGTTTAGGGACAGGGAGGGCAAAATAGACTTTAAGCGGGTAGGCTTAACAAGAAGGAGGTTATCTGATTGGTGGCTAAAGTCAAGGCACGAGTGAAAATTAAACCCTTCACTGCAAAGTACGAATCCTCAAACACACTTTTTAAAGAAAAAAAGTAAATCTGGTTTTTGATTCATTAAGTGTTGCGGCTTGGTGGCGCTAGCCACCGCCCGATCTAAAGGGTACAGCCATATCCATCCATCCATCCATGCGGCGGCTTCACGATTATGACGTCATGGCCTCTCCTATATTTTTCCTTCCTCCATGCCTGCGGGTCAGCAGCCGAGTACCTTAGCCACTAGAACAACGCGGCGGGGTTCACCTATATATACTTTAGCACGTCTCTCTCTGTCTGCGTAGTTTCGTCTGCTCTCGCCCAACGAAAGTAGGAGAGGGCAAGTGGGTTGGCGCCCTGTCCCTTCCTTCTCTCTGCCCCCCCCCCTCGTTCTTGCACTTGCCCTCCTTTCCTCTTCTGCTTTTATTGTTTGGAGGAAAGTAAAAGAAACACACGCGCACGCTAAGGGATGCAGTTGAAGTTTTGAAGAAGACAGGTGTTGAAATTTCGGCTTCAGTGACACCCATGTCTGAGGATTTTTCATCTCTTATTTCTGAGGTATTTGACCCCATCTCCAGTTCTCAGCTCTCTGCAACACTTGTGAGCAGGAGTCGATTCTTGGACCAAAAAAAGATCAATTCGAAAACAGGTATCGCAGACAATTGATTACCTACAGTACGAGAAAGCAGATGACGTGTTTGTATACGGAAAGCAATGTTATGCAATTTTCTTGCGCAAGAACGGTACGCGTGCGGTCAGTTCACGGCGATTATACATAACTACAAAGAATATGTTTCGCTTTCATCTCCACCTGCACGTGTACGTAGCCAGGTTGACGCACGTGCATGTTTCAATAATGACATGTACTCTGATTGCAACACGTGTGTAAATATGAGGAGAGCCTTACGTTTCGGTCGCGCATTTGTCAGTATTATACTTGACGTTTGATCTGAGCCCAGAACACGTAGTTGAGCTCAGTCACCTAGGGTGTTAGTTTTGGTGCTCTCTTCGCAGGTTTGTGGGTGACATTGCGTTGAACGTCCACTCAGACAAGTGGTAACGTGAACTCAAGAACCCAATATCCAAGAGAAGCCAGCGCAAAGAGAACGTTGTGGACGTTGAGGTACACCTTCAATCCGAAACGGCTATTTTACAACATATTTGAGCATGCGAATAGTAGAAAGCCAAACACATTTTTTTCTTTCTCTCTTAAGTGCATACGTTTTTTTTCTTTTTTCTGCGAACTGAAAGATAACTTCATGGTATCCTGCCCTGAACGAAAGGGAATGACCATAGGTTACTTTCAGACTTGCAGCAGCTGCTACAACATTTTTTTCAAAGACTGTAGAACAGTTCTATCCTGTAGATCGCATCAAAACAATGCTTTCAGAGAACTAGTAACACAACGTCCAATCGCAATGATTTCATTTGCGCATACGTTTATATGCTTCTTATCTATCAGGACTAGAACAGCTCTTCTTGTCGTATAAAAGTGGAATGCGTACATCATAAAATGTGTCATGTGCTAATACAAAATCTGGCCATTTTTAACAGCTTGCTCCTATAGGAGCAAGTCGTTAAAAAATGACAAATTCTGACTGATTGCGCCACAACTTTGCCCGGATGGGTTGGCCACCGTACAATTGCACAGTAACAACAGAACAAAACAAAACAAGCGTACTGCTGTTCTTCTTTTCTGTCACTACTGCTCGTGTAATGGAACGGTGGCCATTGCATATGTACTACCGTCAACTCAGCAATGCACAATGCTAATGCTTAGCGTTTCTTGCTTCAGTGAAATTGGGGACGGAGAAGAGGAGGATGCCGAAGCTGCAAGGTCTGAGGCCGAGGATGCCAAGAAGTAAGCCACTCTAACCATTCCAATTTGTGTAGCGACAATACGACTATTTAGTTATTAATAACAATATCACCAACGAAAGCTTATCTCACGACCACTGGTCTTTGAACAAGCGCTGCATTTTATTGTCGTCGTCATGCCGTCTACCATTTTAAGCCAGCGCTTCAAACATCTAGTTGCTATAGGCAGCCTATTATTTTGTTTTTATTTGATCTTGGAGGTTGGAGCGCGAAGTTCGACATGGACAAGGTCAGTGTGATCGTGGATGGACATTGACTCTTGTCGATGAACATTTATTATTTCTTCAACTCTTTGTTTCTTGTTTGTTTCTTTCTTTCAAAGACTACTAACCCATGTTTACGCTCGCTTTCAGTGATCTTTCATGATTAAGATGGTCATCATGCCCTGCTTTCGAATGCTCCCACGTAAGGCGATATCACTGACGCGAGGGTTTCCTACAAAGAATTTAACCGAACTCTTTCAGTGAGGCATTGAAGAACATGTAATATAAATAATGACAGTCACATTTAAAAAGCTCATACCTAAAGTATTTCTGATGAATTTTCTTTAACTTTTTCAGCAGGGTGCTGACGGTTTTCTGTTCATTGTGAGACGTGACCGCGGTCGCATCCTGTTTATGTCGGAGTCGGTGCAACAGAGGCAGCTACACTCAGGTGAGGGACAAGGTACCGCGGAACTCTCACATGCATCTCGGTCTTAGCATAAAAGACCTGGTTGATTCCTCTTTTTAGAAATCATTATTGCACAGGAATTAAACGCGTCCTCGCAGAGGTAGTTCATCATTCATTGTACATTGTTTCGTCACAAGGGCGAAGGAATGAATGCTGCAGTAATAGATTGCATTGTTGCGCGAGGAACGGCAAGCAGCCCGAAATTTTCTGCGCGTACCTCAAGCAGATCGCACACACGAATTGAGCATATACAGGACGAATTCGAGAAAACATCTGTCACAATATTTACTTGGTGGGTGGGCAGCTCGATTTTTTTGTAAACACGGCCACGGTAGTGATCTAATTGACGTTCGTGCTCTCTTCAACTACTGTAACTTCGAAGAAAACTGACGGTGGAAGCACAAGGGTTACAAGGTACACAAATCCCGCGATAGGCGTGCGTGCCAGTGAGCCACCACGCTATGAAGCCCCTTGGATATGCCGACCATGCTATAGAGAGCCTTCATGGGTAGAGTGCCTCGATGCGCTAGTTAGCCTCCACTCCCTGCTGCCGTCGAAGCACTCTATTCTCAGAGCCGGCGCGCATGCACAGCGATGCTCGGGTAAGCATGGCACGAAGACTTTTGGAGCGCGCCCGCCCAACGTGGGCCCGTCGTGTCATATCACTATTGATTACTAAAACGTCCTGAAGTTGCTGAGCTCTGAGGACCGCCAGTGGTACATGGTGCATTGGCCGCGAGGGCGTCCACTAGAGAGGCCAGCGCTGTGATCGTTTTGACGTCACAGATAAGATAGTAGTTGTGGAATACGGCAGCTTTGCTTTCACGACACCACTTCCATCGCCCCCAGGGCTGAACTGGTTCTTATTTGCGATTTTACGATGCAAACAGACACGAAAGTGCCATTGGGGCCACTTATTCGTAGTTTTCTTGCCCGTATTATCAGGTCTTGCCACTTCTTTAAGCACTGATCTTTAAAAAAAAGGAAAGCACGTGCGGTATCCACAGCAAAAGCGCATGAAATGCGATGTTCAATCATACAACTCTGCCAGGCATCCTATGAGTGATGTCATGACGTAGATGGTGCCGCGGTATGTCCTCGAGCCTAATATAAATGGTTCTCCGGTGGCATGTTGGAGAAGGGTCGCTCTGTGGTTTAGTGGTAAGCGTCGCACCCTGGGGAGCGCGAGGTCGCTGGTTTGGCGCGCCGTTGCGATACTTTTCCTTCTCGTTTCTTTTCTTTCTAATAATTAGGTAAATATTTCACAACGTCATATCCGTGACGGAATTTTACGTCACGGAGCCGTGGCGGACCCCAGTATAAAACACTTTCATGTGAGAAAAACGGAAATAATGCAGCAGTTCATTTATCTTGTTTTTCACGAATATGTAGTAAAAAATGACCCACAAAAGCTGCAGCAACCAATGCTTTTGAGTCCAAGCTTGGAACATGTGACTGAAAGAGAGGGAGAAAAACGTAAGAAGGAATTGTTGTGGAAACATTGGGAATTTGAAGCGATATTATGTCGTCTGTAAATCTTCTCGAAGCGATAGGTTAGACAAAGAAAGGAGAGAGATAACCAAAGAAGAAAGGCGGGGAGGTTAAAGGTCGACTCTGTTGATTTTTTGACCATGTCAACGTTATGGTGTTTCTATGTTCCTGAGATACTCTTGTCACGAGCCCAATAGCGAAAATTCTCAGGAAATATGAAAATAATTTTAATAAGCAAAAATGTGCAATACCGAAACGGAAACCCAACCGAGCGCCCTGTCTGCGTATGACGTACTAATTGGTATAGCCAAAGGCCATATACTGGTTCTGCCGGTGCGGAGTATGAAAACTGTGAAAGCCAGTCCAGCGAAGCACCGGCCAAACACCACAGATGAAGTAAGTCAGCATTCCCGTGCTATACCCGTGCCAAACACCGCCGCCATCGCCTTGTGGAGAGCACATTAAACACTGTAGCGGCCAAAGTAGCGATGCCATCAGCTGCGTCACTACCATTGACATGCCGAACAAGACTTCACATAGACGGTGTTGCCAATAATTCTGGCAAGTGAGGTGAGCTTTTTGAGGCAATCTTTAAAATTCATTTGCAAACGATCAGTGCATCACTCAAACTTGTGATTTGGCTTAAAGCACTAAAATGTGCAAAGGAACATACCCAGCGAATTTCATTAAGACTCATTGACCTCAAAAAATCGCCGGAGTTGGCCTTTAACCAAGCTTCGGCTTCGTTGGCTACCCTATACATGGGATTGGGGTGAAAGGGGAATGATATAAAGGAAAGGATAAAAGATGAACAGCAAGAAATAGATGGATGAGCACAATTGTGTTGCGTAGTTTCAGTTGGAAGAAAAGAACAATTATTAGTTGTAAATGGGACAAACAATATTGGATGCAATAATATACATGTTTCTGTTCAAAGAAATTGGATAATAAATTGTCACTACTCCCCAACGAGAATCGCCACCTTCCCACCAGAGTAAAACCAACATGACCCTCACGCTTCGCACAAGTGGAAGCAAGGCGAATCATGGTTCAAGAGAGTTGTGGCTCGGGCGAGTTGGTCACCCATGGAGATAGCTTGTATTAGTTAGGCAAATATGACAGAAGGAAAACAAGGCATAGACGTCAAGAAAGGTAGGCACTAAATGTGAACTTGTGAACAGAACTTGCTGGTATAGAAACCTACGTTCTGAGATGTACCGCCAAGTGCGTTCTCTTTACGAGTACGTTTTGTTCACGAGTTATGTTCCTGTCTCTAATCATCTTGTAGTAATGAGAGCCGGAACTCTGGAAATCCCAAAAAAAGCAGAACTTCAGGGATAGAGTGAAGGTTGAAGCGAAGAAAAATGAGTGAACACGGAGGATCGCTCGTGCCGATGTTTCGGTCAGCGGACTGACTTGCCTTACAGCCTTGTGTCAGGCAACCTGTGCTCCCGGGTTTTTTAATTCTTTTAGTGCTGCAAATGAGTTCTGCAGAAATCCGCAAGGTGGCGGAAGGGTTAAGAAAGGTAAAGAAGACAACCACCCATTTTTGTAGCACGAAGCCACAAGAAAATTCGTACGGATTTCTCAGAAAAAGAAGCCTCTTGGTTGCCGGAAAATTCGTCCCGCTCCGGAGTTCTGCGGGTTTGCGCACAACTCCGGTTTTCGTTGAACTCATTTGCAGCACTTGTGTGCACGTGCTTCGAGTTGTCGACGTATTCGCTCTCGCGCTGTCACTTGCTAGCTTCCTGGTTCGTTCAATTGGCAGAGCGACCGCCCTGGGTAGGCGTTAGTTCCGGGTTTGAACCGCGGACCTGGACGAATTTTTCAGCAACTAAGAGGCTTTTATTTCTGAGAAATCTGTACGGTTTTCCTTGTAGCTCCTTGCTACAAAAATGGGTAGTTGTCTTCTTTCCCTTTCTTATTCTTTTATAGCTGTGCAAAATGACGTCGTCCTTTATCAACGTAAGTTTAGTATTCTGTCGAATGCATAGGTCACAGATCGAGCCGTGAGCCTTAGTCTGACTGTGTCCGGGTGAGTAATAACTTGGCGAGTTTGAGTCCAGAGCACCAGATATGTTTCATGAGTGATTTTGAGTGATCTGCACAATTTCTACTGATCTATGACCCTATGTATTCATCATGACACGTGAAAGGGAAATTTACCCAGTGGCAGAGCAGGCTGTGTCCGGGAGCTCATCGCTGCTTCTTTTTTCGGATGAAATACAAGACGCAGGCGACCGTCAAGGAGGAGGCCGACACCCCGACTGGAGGCCAGAGACGCCGAAAGGCGAGCACAGCTTCGACCGCTGATACTCGGTCATCCACTGCACCGACTACCTCAAGTTGTGGGCCCCCGCCAAGCCTATAGTTTGCCCGAAGATACCCCAGCGGACGACCGCGAAGGGTACGAAAACTACGCAAGTCCATTATAGCTTAGAAAGGCGGCGGCGTGGGCTCGTTGGTATGGCAGCGCCCGTCCTTGTATCCCTACGTGTCCTTGTCGTCAGTTCACGCCATAGCAATCATCATGAGTACATCATCTTTCTTTTCTTGTTGTGAGCTGTCAGTTTGGAGGCGCAACTGTGTACATATAAAGATGCCACTTGCAGGAATACGGGTCGCAAGCGCTCTCCTCCTACACTCCAATAATCTACCAAACAGGGGGAGCGGGATGGCATGCCTGGCTGACGTTGCTCAGGTCACCTTCCTCCCCCCCCCCATTCTACTCCAGAAAGTTGAGAAAGGTATTTTGAGGAAGTACGCAGCGAGAAAGAGATGACATCATAAGGAACTGAACCGGGCCTGTTCGTATAACCCTGTCTGGAGAGGTTTACAGAGAACGGGCAAGAAAGATAAAGAAATCGCACTCGCCAGACTTGCACTAAAAATAAGCCAAAAGCGCTGATAGTGACGGTGGTGGTGGTGTTGCAGAACTGGCCGGTAATCTCTCCTGCTCAGTGTCTCTCTTCCCATATTATGTTTCACCGGTGCTTACGAGTTTTTCTTGGGCTAGTCTTTGGCAGATAAGTTAAAAGTTACTATACGGACATTTCCTAACGAACCCCTCGTTTATCTTTGGGAAACGGGTGGTTCGGAAACGGAAGGACATGTTGATCGTGATCAGGGGTATTATGAGCTGTACTAAAGAGGTAATGACTGTTATGGCAGTAATTTTACTCACAAATACTTTGTATCACTGCTTTCCTGTACGCACAGGCTTTAAAAAGAAAGCAAAAGAGGGTGATCTCAAATATAGGTCGGCCGGTCCCGTGCCGCCGATTTCCAAAAGTGTGGGTGCCCTCCCAAGCGACTATGAACTTCGTTCTGCCGAGTACCAGGCCAGAAGCGTGCTTGAACCTATTCAGACGGTAGGTGCCTATGCCGTCAGCGATTCTCTGCCTCCCACAGCAGCAACGGAAGCTCAACTGTTCCGCCAAGGCTGTGGTGGTGTAAGGTATACGCCCAGAGGCCTTCGCTGAACCTTATGACGCTCTCTTTCGAGATTAGCACCCAGAAACAAGTACCTGTTTTATTAGGCAGCTTTCGAATAGCGTACGCGAACGCCATTCGTGTCGGTCACTGCCACTACGCATGCGTCATAACGCTGACCGCCGTTAGAGTCTGCAGTCTCCCAACAACAAAAAAATCTGAAATAGCGAGCCGCCCGCAAGACCCACAAAGCCCCGTCGCGGTAATTCGAGCGTACATGAGTGTTTGCGGAAGACAAACGCTATTCGAAAATACATTTGATCCCCATGCGCAAATGCTGCGCAAGCAACGCCCGTTAACTTGGCGCATGCTATTTGACAACTCCTTATCGTAGCACAGTTGCGGACTTTTGAGTTGCTGCCTGCACTTACCGCACAGACAGCGACAAGCGTTTTCTGATTCTGACGCGTGTTTACTGCTTCAAAGTTAGCGAGTACTGCTACTGCTTTTATTTAAACGTATAGCTTCTTACATTGAGGAGCAATGCGTAACGAAATGTGCGTTTCATTTTCACGCATCTGAACCCCAGTATGGTCCCGACTTCTGCGGATAATAAGATCGAATTTCCCTAATTACTTGACACCATGTAGCTTTTGTCACTGTGGCAGTTAAAAAATAATGAAACTGAATACCCTGATATCATGCATGTGCTCAAAGGAGGCGTGTAGAAAAATAAAAAAGAGACTTTCAAGGCAACGGTGAGATTCAAACTCCCGATATCCTGTTTACTAGACAGGTGCTTTAACCAATCATGCCACGATGCCCACAGTTTGTATTGTTTACGAAGCTCTGATATCATGCATGTGCTCAAAGGAGGCGTAAAGAAAAAATAAAAAAAGACTTTCTTTCAAGGAACCGGTGAGATTCGAACTCACAATCTCCGGTTTACTAGACAGGTGCTTTAACCAACCAAGCCATGGCGCCCACATTTTGTGCTGTATAAGAAGCTCTGATATCATGCATGTGCTCAAAGGAGGCGTATAGAAAAATAAAAAAACTTTCTTTCAAGGCACCGGTGAGATTCGAACTCACGATCTCCTGTTTACTAGACAGGCACTTTAACCAACTAAGCCACGGTACCCTTTTTTCTTTCTTTATTGCCTGTGTACATACAACATTCACAAACATATATACATCAAACAAAGTAGAAACATGAAACAAAAAAGAGGTAAAAAGCATCATATTTAACAGGCTTTTTAAAATTTCTTCATCTGTAGAAGGCTTTCTACTTGATGAAGCCATTCGGGCACCTCTTGTTGAACCTGTTGTGATTCCACGCATGAACAGACAGATTGAAAGAAATATTGCCTAACCGGACGTGCATTAACATCAGCATGGCGCACCGCCATTTTAGATTGCCATATACCGTGCAGGCCCAGTAACATAACTAGGTCGAATGGTAATCCTTTTTCATTTGATACTAGTAGAAATCTGATGCCGTAGGCATCGAGAGGCAGATCGTTTTTCATTGTCTTTTGGAGAACATCTCAGAAAAAGACTGCATCCCAGCAGTCCAGGAAAACATGTTCAATTATTTCCGGCTTTTTGCATAGAAGGCAATCAACACCCCAAGGAACGAATAAGCCTTTTTCTTGCATCCATGTTTTCACAAGCAAGGTCCCAGTGTTCAACTTAAAGAAAAGGGATTTCGCTCCAGGTGATACCTCCATTTTTTTTACACGGTTTAAGACATTTTGGCCTGGGCCTACACGGTGCAATGCTCTATATAGGGGAACAGGAATAACTGTTTCTACTAAATTTTTGTATAACTTTTTACGCGAAACCGTACTGAGGTATTCCAATGAAAAAACGCCTTTTTAGAAAAAGACATGAATCAACAACTTCTTTTAAGAAACCTCTAATACTTGCCTTCATGTGAACAGATGCTACCACAAATTCTGGCAACCGTCTTCCAAGCCTAAGCTGTATAACAGTACGTATGAATGGGTCTCGATTATTTCGGAAAAACATAAACCAATTAACTAACTGACGAAGGTACAAAAGACACAGACCAAGTCCTCCAGAGCGAACCCGTCTGAATAAGTTAGTTCTACTTGTTCGCTCCCAAGAAGAACCCCACAAGAAAACAGCAAATATTCGATGAAGCTTCTGTAGATTCACACGTGAACAATGCATTACCTGAAGGACATACCAGAATTTACTGACTAAAAATACGTTACAAAAGGTCGCTCTGGCGAAAATTGATAGCTAGAAACCATTGAGTTGTTCAGCTTTTTCTCGTAGCTCCACGGCCTGACGGCGCCAGTACGGTTCACTGTCACAATAATATTCTAATGGCACACCTAGGTATCGTACCGGAGTAGTAGTCCATGAAATACCAGCCACAAATTGTGGAGTCACAGGCCATTCGCCGTGCCAGTAACCCAAACACTTGCTCCAGTTTACCAAACTACCACTTGCATTACAATAAAGGTTCACAATTTTTATGGTTTCAGCGATACTATCATAATCTTTACAAAACACAGCTATATCATCTGCGTATGCCAGTACCCGTACTTCAGCTTCTCGTAGTTTGTACCCCACTATGTTACTGCTTTTTATGACTTTTTGGCAAAATGACTCTATATAAATTGAAAATATGAGGGAAAACAAAGGGCAGGCAGCCTTGTCGTACAGAACGTCTGACATTAATTCGTTTCCCAAGAACTTTGATGATTATTAGCCGAGTTTTACATCCAGTATATGCCATTCGAACTGTATCTCGAATTACTTTGCCAACCACATTTCGTATTGTATAGGAAGCTCTGATATCATGCATGTGCTCAAAGGAGGCGTATTGAAAAATAAAAAAGAATTTCTTTCAAGGCACCGGGGAGATTCGAACTCACGATCTCCTGTTTACTAGACAGGCGCTTTAACCAACTAAGCCACGGCGCCCACATTTCGTATTGTATAAGAAGCTCTGATATCATGTGCTCAAAGGAGGCGTATAGAAAAATAAAAAAGACCTTTTTTCAACGCACCAGTGAGATTCGAACTCACGATCTCCTGTTTACTAGACAGGCGCTTTAACCAACTAAGCCACGGCGCCCACATTTCGTAGTGTATAAGAAGCTCTGATATCATGTGCTCAAAGGAAGCGTATAGAAAAATAAAAAAGACCTTTTTTCAACGCACCGGTGAGATTCGAGCTCACGATCTCCTGTTTACTAGACAGGCGCTTTAACCAACTAAGCCACGGCGCCCGCATTTCGTATTGTATAAGAAGCTCTGAGATCATGTGCTCAAAGGAGGCGTATAGAAAAATAAAAAAAGACCTTTTTTCAACGCACCGGTGAGATTCGAGCTCACGAGCTCCTGTTTACTAGACAGGCGCTTTAACCAACTAAGCCACGGCGCCCACATTTCGTATTGTATAAGAAGCTCTGAGATCATGTGCTCAAAGGAGGCATATAGAAAAATAAAAAAGACTTTTTTTCAACGCACCGGTGAGATTCGAGCTCACGATCTCCTGTTTACTAGACAGGCGCTTTAACCAACTAAGCCACGGCGCCCGCATTTCGTATTGTATAAGAAGCTCTGAGATCATGTGCTCAAAGGAGGCGTATAGAAAAATAAAAAAGACCTTTTTTCAACGCACCGGTGAGATTCGAGCTCACGAGCTCCTGTTACTAGACAGGCGCTTTAACCAACTAAGCCACGGCGCCCACATTTCGTATTGTATAAGAAGCTCTGAGATCATGTGCTCAAAGGAGGCGTATAGAAAAATAAAAAAGACTTTTTTTCAACGCACCGGTGAGATTCGAGCTCACGATCTCCTGTTTACTAGACAGGCGCTTTAACCAACTAAGCCACGGCGCCCGCATTTCGTATTGTATAAGAAGCTCTGAGATCATGTGCTCAAAGGAGGCGTATAGAAAAATAAAAAAGACCTTTTTTCAACGCACCGGTGAGATTCGAGCTCACGAGCTCCTGTTTACTAGACAGGCGCTTTAACCAACTAAGCCACGGCGCCCACATTTCGTATTGTATAAGAAGCTCTGAGATCATGTGCTCAAAGGAGGCGTATAGAAAAATAAAAAACACCTTTTTTTCAACGCACCGGTGAGATTCGAGCTCACGATCTCCTGTTTACTAGACAGGCGCTTTAACCAACTAAGCCACGGCGCCCGCATTTCGTATTGTATAAGAAGCTCTGAGATCATGTGCTCAAAGGAGGCGTATAGAAAAATAAAAAAGACCTTGTTTCAACGCACCGGTGAGATTCGAGCTCACGAGCTCCTGTTTACTAGACAGGCGCTTTAACCAACTAAGCCACGGCGCCCACATTTAGTATTGTATAAGAAGCTCTGAGATCATGTGCTCAAAGGAGGCGTATAGAAAAATAAAAAAAGACCTTTTTTTCAACGCACCGGTGAGATTCGAGCTCACGATCTCCTGTTTACTAGACAGGCGCTTTAACCAACTAAGCCACGGCGCCCGCATTTCGTATTGTATAAGAAGCTCTGAGATCATGTGCTCAAAGGAGGCGTATAGAAAAATAAAAAAGACCTTTTTTCAACGCACCGGTGAGATTCGAGCTCACGATCTCCTGTTTACTAGACAGGCGCTTTAACCAACTAAGCCACGGCGCCCACATTTCGTATTGTTTAAGAAGCTCTGATATCATGTGCTCAAAGGAGGCGTATAGAAAAATAAAAAAGACCTTTTTTCAACGCACCGGTGAGATTCGAACTCACGATCTCCTGTTTACTAGACAGGCGCTTTAACCAACTAAGCCACGGCGCCCACGTTTCGTATTGTATAAGAAGCTCTGATATCATGTGCTCAAAGGAGGCGTATAGAAAAATAAAAAAGACCTTTTTTCAACGCACCGGTGAGATTCGAACTCATGATCTCCTGTTTACTAGACAGGCGCTTTAACCAACTAAGCCACGGCGCCCACATTTCGTATTGTATAAGAAGCTCTGAGATCATGTGCTCAAAGGAGGCGTATAGAAAAATAAAAAAGACCTTTTTTCAACGCACCGGTGAGATTCGAACTCACGATCTCCTGTTTACTAGACAGGCGCTTTAACCAACTAAGCCACGGCGCCCACATTTCGTATTGTATAAGAAGCTCTGATATCATGTGCTCAAAGGAGGCGTATAGAAAAATAAAAAAGACCTTTTTTCAACGCACCGGTGAGATTCGAACTCATGATCTCCTGTTTACTAGACAGGCGCTTTAACCAACTAAGCCACGGCGCCCGCATTTCGTATTGTATAAGAAGCTCTGAGATCATGTGCTCAAAGGAGGCGTATAGAAAAATGAAAAAGACCTTTTTTCAAGGCACCGGTGAGATTCGAACTCACGATCTCCTGTTTACTAGACAGGCGCTTTAACCAACTAAGCCACGGCTTTTTTTTTCTTTATTGCCTGCTTCGCAAACAGTACAAATCAATATAAGAATACAGTGCAGTGTCACGTGTAAAAGTGCTGTCACATCTTCCAGCTCATGGGGGTTAAAAAGGCAGACGCTTTATGCCCACCAACTTATCTAAACATGGCAACCACTCTGGCTTATCTTGTGCCTCGTATGCAGTCATCAAATACTGTACACTTTCTATGAAGTACTCTCGAGCGGGCCGGGGATTCACGTCTACGTTTCGCACTGCCATCCGTGTTCGCCACACACTGTGAAGAACCAATACCATGAACATATCGTAGGGCACACCGCCTACATTTATGACTGGCAAAAAACGGATGCCATACTGTGTAACTGGCAGGTCTTCTTCAGGGTCCTTTGAAGGATGTCCCAGAGAAAGACTGCATCGGTACAGTCTAGAAAGATGTGGTCAACTGTCTCGAGTTTTCTGCAGATAATGCAATCAACTGACGGGACGAATATTCCTTTTTCTCGGAGCCATGGATTGGTAGGGAGTGTGCCGCTGTGAAGTTTGAAAAAGAATGTCTTCATTGATGGTCTATATGGCATCTTCTTCACTCTTTTCAAGACGTCATCCCCGGGCCCATTAGGGTACAATGTTCTATACAAAGGCTCTGGCAACATGGTTTCTACAAGGTCCTTGTACAGTCTCTTTCGCGAAACCCTAGAGAGATACTCCATCGAAAATCGCACTCTCAGTATTTCCACAGCAGCAATCACTTCTTTCATGTACCCCTTAGGTATTTTTGTCACCCCATTGACAGTGGTTACAATGAAATCAGGCAAAAAATGGGACAGCCACGGCGCCCACATTTCGTATTGTATAAGAAGCTCTGATATCATGTGCTCAAAGGAGGCGTATAGAAAAATAAAAAAGACCTTTTTTCAACGCACCGGTGAGATTCGAACTCACGATCTCCTGTTTACTAGACAGGCGCTTTAACCAACTAAGCCACGGCGCCCACATTTCGTATTGTATAAGAAGCTCTGATATCATGTGCTCAAAGGAGGCGTATAGAAAAATAAAAAAGACCTTTTTTCAACGCACCGGTGAGATTCGAGCTCACGATTTCCTGTTTACTAGACAGGCGCTTTAACCAACTAAGCCACGGCGCCCACATTTCGTATTGTATAAGAAGCTCTGATATCATGTGCTCAAAGGAGGCGTATAGAAAAATAAAAAAGACCTCTTTTCAAGGCACCGGTGAGATTCGAACTCACGATCTCCTGTTTACTAGACAGGCGCTTTAACCAACTAAGCCACGGCGCCCACATTTCGTATTGTATAAGAAGCTCTGATATCATGTGCTCAAAGGAGGCGTATAGAAAAATAAAAAAGACCTTTTTTCAACGCACCGGTGAGATTCGAGCTCACGATCTCCTGTTTACTAGACAGGCGCTTTAACCAACTAAGCCACGGCGCCCACATTTCGTATTGTTTAAGAAGCTCTGATATCATGTGCTCAAAGGAGGCGTATAGAAAAATAAAAAAGACCTTTTTTCAACGCACCGGTGAGATTCGAACTCACGATCTCCTGTTTACTAGACAGGCGCTTTAACCAACTAAGCCACGGCGCCCACATTTCGTATTGTATAAGAAGCTCTGATATCATGTGCTCAAAGGAGGCGTATAGAAAAATAAAAAAGACCTTTTTCAACGCACCGGTGAGATTCGAGCTCACGATCTCCTGTTTACTAGACAGGCGCTTTAACCAACTAAGCCACGGCGCCCACATTTCGTATTGTATAAGAAGCTCTGATATCATGTGCTCAAAGGAGGCGTATAGAAAAATAAAAAAGACCTTTTTTCAACGCACCGGTGAGATTCGAGCTCACGATCTCCTGTTTACTAGACAGGCGCTTTAACCAACTAAGCCACGGCGCCCACATTTCGTATTGTATAAGAAGCTCTGATATCATGTGCTCAAAGGAGGCGTATAGAAAAATAAAAAAGACCTTTTTCAACGCACCGGTGAGATTCGAGCTCACGATCTCCTGTTTACTAGACAGGCGCTTTAACCAACTAAGCCACGGCGCCCACATTTCGTATTGTATAAGAAGCTCTGATATCATGTGCTCAAAGGAGGCGTATAGAAAAATAAAAAAGACCTTTTTTCAAGGCACCGGTGAGATTCGAGCTCACGATCTCCTGTTTACTAGACAGGCGCTTTAACCAACTAAGCCACGGCGCCCACATTTCGTATTGTATAAGAAGCTCTGATATCATGTGCTCAAAGGAGGCGTATAGAAAAATAAAAAAGACCTTTTTTCAACGCACTGGTGAGATTCGAGCTCACGATCTCCTGTTTACTAGACAGGCGCTTTAACCAACTAAGCCACGGCGCCCACATTTCGTATTGTATAAGAAGCTCTGATATCATGTGCTCAAAGGAGGCGTATAGAAAAATAAAAAAGACCTTTTTTCAAGGCACCGGTGAGATTCGAGCTCACGATCTCCTGTTTACTAGACAGGCGCTTTAACCAACTAAGCCACGGCGCCCACATTTCGTATTGTATAAGAAGCTCTGATATCATGTGCTCAAAGGAGGCGTATAGAAAATTAAAGAAGACCTTTTTTCAAGGCACCGGTGAGATTCGAACTCACGATCTCCTGTTTACTAGACAGGCGCTTTAACCAACTAAGCCACGGCGCCCACATTTCGTATTGTATAAGAAGCTCTGATATCATGTGCTCAAAGGAGGCGTATAGAAAAATAAAAAAGACCTTTCTTCAAGGCACCAGTGAGATTCGAGCTCACGATCTCCTGTTTACTAGACAGGCGCTTTAACCAACTAAGCCACGGCGCCCACATTTCGTATTGTATAAGAAGCTCTGATATCATGTGCTCAAAGGAGGCGTATAGAAAATTAAAGAAGACCTTTTTTCAAGGCACCGGTGAGATTCGAACTCACGATCTCCTGTTTACTAGACAGGCGCTTTAACCAACTAAGCCACGGCGCCCACATTTCGTATTGTATAAGAAGCTCTGATATCATGTGCTCAAAGGAGGCGTATAGAAAATTAAAGAAGACCTTTTTTCAAGGCACCGGTGAGATTCGAACTCACGATCTCCTGTTTACTAGACAGGCGCTTTAACCAACTAAGCCACGGCGCCCACATTTCGTATTGTATAAGAAGCTCTGATATCATGTGCTCAAAGGAGGCGTATAGAAAAATAAAAAGACCTTCTTTCAAGGCACCGGTGAGATTCGAACTCACGATCTCCTGTTTACTAGACAGGCGCTTTAACCAACTAAGCCACGGCGCCCACATTTCGTATTGTATAAGAAGCTCTGATATCATGTGCTCAAAGGAGGCGTATAGAAAATTAAAAAGACCTTTTTTCAAGGCACCGGTGAGATTCGAACTCACGATCTCCTGTTTACTAGACAGGCGCTTTAACCAACTAAGCCACGGCGCCCACATTTCGTATTGTATAAGAAGCTCTGATATCATGTGCTCAAAGGAGGCGTATAGAAAATTAAAGAAGACCTTTTTTCAAGCCACCGGTGAGATTCGAACTCACGATCTCCTGTTTACTAGACAGGCGCTTTAACCAACTAAGCCACGGCGCCCACATTTCGTATTGTATAAGAAGCTCTGATATCATGTGCTCAAAGGAGGCGTATAGAAAAATAAAAAAGACCTTTTTTCAAGGCACCAGTGAGATTCGAGCTCACGATCTCCTGTTTACTAGACAGGCGCTTTAACCAACTAAGCCACGGCGCCCACATTTGGTATTGTATAAGAAGCTCTGATATCATGTGCTCAAAGGAGGCGTATAGAAAAATGAAAAAGACCTTTTCTCAAGGCACCGGTGAGATTCGAACTCACGATCTCCTGTTTACTAGACAGGCGCTTTAACTAACTCAGCCACGGCGCCCACATTTCGTATTGTATAAGAAGCTCCGATATCATGTGCTCAAAGGAGGCGTATAGAAAAATAAAAAAGACCTTTTTTCAAGCCACCCGTGAGATTCGAGCTCACGATCTCCTGTTTACTAGACAGGCGCTTTAACCAACTAAGCCACGGCGTCCACATTTCGTATTGTATAAGAAGCTCTGATATCATGTGCTCAAAGGAGGCGTATAGAAAAATGAAAAAGACCTTTTCTCAAGGCACCGGTGAGATTCGAACTCACGATCTCCTGTTTACTAGACAGGCGCTTTAACTAACTCAGCCACGGCGCCCACATTTCGTATTGTATAAGAAGCTCTGATATCATGTGCTCAAAGGAGGCGTATAGAAAAATAAAAAAGACCTTTTTTCTACGCACCGGTGAGATTCGAACTCACGATCTCCTGTTTACTAGACAGGCGCTTCAACCAACTAAGCCACGGCGCCCACATTTCGTATTGTATAAGAAGCTCTGATATCATGTGCTCAAAGGAGGCGTATAGAAAAATAAAAAAGACCTTTTTTCAAGGCACCCGTGAGATTCGAGCTCACGATCTCCTGTTTACTAGACAGGCGCTTTAACCAACTAAGCCACGGCGCCCACATTTCGTATTGTATAAGAAGCTCTGATATCATGTGCTCAAAGGAGGCGTATAGAAAATTAAAGAAGACCTTTTTTCAAGGCACCGGTGAGATTCGAACTCACGATCTCCTGTTTACTAGACAGGCGCTTTAACCAACTAAGCCACGGCGCCCACATTTCGTATTGTATAAGAAGCTCTGATATCATGTGCTCAAAGGAGGCGTATAGAAAAATAAAAAAGACCTTTTTTCAACGCACCGGTGAGATTCGAGCTCACGATCTCCTGTTTACTAGACAGGCCCTTTAACCAACTACGCCACGGCGCCCACATTTCGTATTGTATAAGAAGCTCTGATATCATGTGCTCAAAGGAGGCGTATAGAAAAATAAAAAAGACCTTTTTTCAACGCTCCGGTGAGATTCGAACTCACTATCTCCTGTTTACTAGACAGGCGCTTTAACCAACTAAGCCACGGCGCCCACATTTCGTATTGTATAAGAAGCTCTGATATCATGTGCTCAAAGGAGGCGTATAGAAAAATAAAAAAGACCTTTTTTCAACGCACCGGTGAGATTCGAACTCACGATCTCCTGTTTACTAGACAGGCGCTTTAACCAACTAAGCCACGGCGCCCACATTTCGTATTGTATAAGAAGCTCTGATATCATGTGCTCAAAGGAGGCGTATAGAAAAATAAAAAAGACCTTTTTTCAACGCACCGGTGAGATTCGAACTCACGATCTCCTGTTTACTAGACAGACGGCGCCCACATCTTGTAATGCATAAGAAGCTCCCTGTTGAATCACGGAGAGTTTCAAGGATGACCTACTTCCCGGGCGTGCTATGAATGAAGAAACAGGGCCGTAGCTGTATTCTCCACGCCATACATTATGAGGAGCACGCACAATTTGCGCGTGCCTGTGTTCGTCAAGCAGTTTGTATTTACGTTTTTCTTTGCTCGTGAAGCAAGTGACCCTCTCCTGCTGTAAAACCCAAAACTAGGTCAGCCTGATTATTTCGTTCAGTGATAGCAGGTGCAGTAAAAGAGGTTTTGGCAACTATGTCCTTTTGGAGCATCCACATTTGTGGTGACTACTAATTTTCTACTTGAAAAAAGAAGGACGTATATGAACTCACGCAGCTAATATCTATTTAAAAAGAAATGTCCATCGTAAAATTGGTGGACCTTGGTGCTGGAAATATCGGTGACAAATGGTGTATGGTGGAGTACCGGTAATGCTGGAGCGTGAAGCAGCGTCAGAACCACCGTAGCTAGCTGTCGCTAAAAGAATAATATAAATAATTGTTAAAAAGCGATGTAAAAAGCACCTGTAAGACGAAGAAAGCAACCACGAGTATTTTAACGTGCAACCTTCTTATTCCCAACTGAGCACACTAACCACTGCGCCACGCCTTCTTTTATGTTTATGACAGCATGTAACACTCAAACAACAGCAAACACACTCCGCCTAAGCTTCAAGCGCAATACCATGGCTTCAAGGAAGATGAGCCACTTGCCAGGTATACCTAAAATAGTTTCAAATGACATAATTCATCCATAACATTTAGCAGTTCACCATTGTAGCAAAGTCTTGGAAAAACTTCTGGCAACTTGCACATGTGCTTTATAAAATAAATACGGATTGAACGAGCGTCATGCCGAGACATGGAAAGTTTGTTGTTAAATAATCAGTCAATTTATGAACTGACTGTTCAACTTCAGTTCTGTTTGCCGCGTACTCGAGATTGACGAGATCTACATCTGCTTCTAAAATTTGCACACTTATTAAACACAAACTGCTGTCTATAATGATTTCTACTGCGATAATGGCAACAGCACCATGTTTTTATTACAATTCACAACCACAAAAAAAAAACTAAGTGGACTGAGGAGCAGGTAACATATATACGACTTACCGGCAGTTACTGCCAAGTTTAAAATCGTTTCTCGCTTGTTTCAGAAAGTGGCATCTTCTCAGGCTTTATGACGCATCTAGGCTCATTCTGTAGATACGCCGCACAATTGATTGAGTATTGTGGTGTTTTTTGCGCAACGCACAGCACAGTCGTGCCAGCGCACTGCTGTCGCTCTATCGTTAGCAACAACTACATAACGGCTTGGCCAAAACGAATGCAGTGCGCCGGAAACGTTATGCTATCATATTGGTTCAGTAAGCATACGAAATGACGAGTACGGGTTCTCGCATAAGAGCCATAGAAGTGCCTGCCAGTGCCACCGGCGGCGGTCGGTGAGGGGAGGCGTACGTTTGGTGGAAGTGCTGGAACCGTGTCGCATCGATGTTTGTCGCTTCTTGCGCGCACACAGTACACAAGTGTAAAGGCTTCGTTTAGGTTAAATGATGCCATGGCTGTGCTGTATTGTCGTTTTTAGTCGTCGAATTCACGTGTTCTGAAACCCAGGAGCGCCGATAACACTTGTACGGGCTGGGTCGATAGCCCTAACCTTTGGTGGAAATCGTGGTGGTAGAACAGAAGGGTTAAAGCCGAACTCGCTGGGGCTCGTCTCGACACATGCCGAAGGCAAAAATTATGCATATTATAGCGTCCCACGCACTTTGTTAACTCTAAAGTGCGGCTCAAGTAATTGAGTGTGCAAGGATTGCCAGAGTTGCGTTTCTTGCGTGGCGACATCAAGTGACCGCTGTATTCTGTTCTACCGTTGAGAAGGGCAATTGTGAACTGAAGCTCATTTACTTCTCGACAACTGCATGACGATGTAGACCATTTACTGCCGCTGTTCACAGTGACACCTCTAGTTTTCTAAACATCACAACAAAGCAACACAACGCGTGTGTCAAACTGATCTAAGTACGTGCACGAAATGTAAACATTCACGGACTCATTCTACGCTACACAAGAATTGAAGCATCATTGACACCGCAGGAATAAAAAAAAACTGCTATGGGAAGCACAATGAGTAGCGTTGATTTCTTTTGACCGTAAACGTACAACTGCGGCATTCAAGAATGAAACACTAGAAATAAGGGATTTCACACACTCCTTTTTCATCATGCCACCATCATCCACCAGGCTTCCATCACGCCACCGTCATATAGCTTGTTCGCTATGTTGTACACCAAACGCGTTTTGCATCGCCACATCAGCCAGCATTTTCCACTGAAACTACCATTGGCCCGCCACCACCGTCATTATCTGCCACCATTTTTCCACTCTCGCCGTCATCAGCCGACGTTTTCCACTGTCACCATAATTAGCTTGCCACCACCACCACCATTGAACGCCATTTTTCCCATGAACAGCCAGGAGTTATGGACAGAACAGTCCGCGTCGACAGTCCGCAAAAGCTTCCAATACTGGAAACTGCTGCAAAAAGCGCCGAAGTTTCAAGTCCCCCCGCCCCTTCACTCTCAAAAAGCGCTGAAGGGGGGGGGGGGGTCTTTGAAGCCGACGCTTCGACGAGTCCACCTATTGGGCGCGAGGCCCACCACGGCTGGAGGCGCTAGCTCTGCAAACGCTGTGACGCCAGGGTTGGATCATGTCATCTCGCCTCGCTCTGGCAAAGGAAAGCTGGCGGTAGGATGCGTTGTTTGTAATCTTGACTTCGTGGTGTTTTCATTTTTGAACAGCGCTGTATTGCTCTGACTTGAGGTGCACAGACTTCTGCAGGGTACATTATGCGAAAAGTAGCAGTAAATGTATTTGGTGGCATGCCACAGCCTGCTGCGTATGCGATGCCACTGTCATGGCCACTGGCTGCGCCACTGTCACCTCTCTCTTTCTTTGCTGTGCTTATTTCGTGCCCGAGGGTTTAAAATGAGCCCATACCATGAATTTTCGCATAAAAGCAGATCGTTTCAGCTTCTGCACGGCAGCCTCATTCACAACAAAAAATGACTGTGCAAACAGTCCCTTTACGTATACTTTAAAATAGGACGTAGGAATGTAAATGAGGGGGGAGTTCTTATTATTACATCTTAAAATGTGCGCCGTTGTCAAAGAGTGAAGATAGACATGAAGACCCATTCTTTTCCCTTTATTTTTGCTATTTTCACCCTATTTCAGTTTCTTTCGTGGTCACTTGCTTCTGCGTGTTCGGCCAGCGCGTTTAACGGAACCATCTTCCTTACATGATACATGTTCCGCTCCAGTCGTTGCTAAAGCTTGCTTCTACGCGAAGGTAACCGTTACCGTAGTCTCCGCTCCCATCCGCCTGCCCGGTTGTCCGTCCCCGTGTGGGTACCCGACTACGCGGTTTTCCATCAACCAGTGGCGTAGCAAGGAGATGGCACCCCAAGCTCATGCCCCTTCCCCCCCCAAAAACAATACCGTGGTATATGCCCGGACGCAGCTCTATTCAAAGAGGTTCCCCGTCCGAAAAGTATTTATACCAACGCGCATGCCGTCCGCGACTTCAGCTCACAGGTTCAATTCCTTGCTTATAAATTACATCTGTATAATGGGCCCACAGCCATTGTCACTTCCTCTCAATGTTGATTCGATATACAGGCAAAAACGTGGTCAGCTTCGAGAACTGACTTAATTTTCTAAGAGCAGCCGTGAAATATAAGGCAACTTATGAATGAAGCTGTAAAAAAACATGGATATTGGCAATTTCACTGAAACATTAAATATCCGTTTAGATCACGGTATGCAAGACCCTGCAGCATGTATTTCAAGGGCGCAAAATGATATGGCTGGCCAATCGAAATTTTTATCATGATTTACCCCTTTATAGAAGCGCTGGACCTGAACAAATTATTCATAATTTTCACTCATGTGTGGCTCGATGGCGATCGAATGCGCAACGTGTGACCACCGTAAAAATTTTGTGCAATAAATATTAGGATCGCGCCACAGAGAAAAGTTACAACTCTGAATGAGGCAGGCTACGTGCGTGATTCTCCCATTTGCCCGCAATGATACAGAAAGGTTGCGGCTGCATGTGGCTGTAAGGATGCTGTGTTGTTTTCCACAAAGCGTTAGATCAACTTGCGTTGTGCTTCGTAGGACTATCTGTGCTAAGCAAAAATGTATTTTGCGCATGCTTGTCCTGTCAACCGCGGCCCCTCTTTTGACGCAAACCTGCAATGAATGAAGTACCATGGTTGCGCGCAATTTTTGTCACAAAGATAGGTTTCTTTACCGTTAATACCCATTTCATATTTCAATTCGACGCGGAATGATTTGCCACGTTTTACAGAGGCGGCGCGCTCAGCACCAGTGGTTTTCATTAAGGTAGCCACAGCAGACGATGCCGGAAGTCAGGCACTATGAAAAGCGTAAAACGTTTCTAGAGCAGTTATTTAGCACTTCGCTGCGGCAGTACTTTACTGATTTAATTCAGTGAAGTACAAGAAAATAATGATAACAAGAGGAGATGGTGGTGGTGGTGGTGGTGGTGGTGGTGGTGGTGGTGGTGGTGGTGGTGGTGGTGGTTAACGTGGATGCGGCCGCCGCCACCACCACCACCACCGCGGCGGCGGCGGCGGCGGCGGCGGCGGCAAATGAAATGTTCAATATCCCAGATGTCACCACAGAAGGCACAGAAAGGGAAGCGCATCTCCCAGTCTTGAATGACCAGGCCGGGGTGTATGCGGAGCCGGTTCTAATGCGGTACAACAGCGTCGCTTCTTCACGAGAAAGTCCATGAATTACACATGCTTGGTGTGGAAACTTGTAGATCGCCTTGAAATGATTGCGTATCACATCTTTGTTGTTCTGGTAAGTCTTGGGAGTTCTTACTTTTGGAAACGATGTCCGTGCTTTGCATGCAAGTGCATCAGCCTTTTCGTTGCCCTCAATGCCAACATGGGATGGGATCCACTGGAACTTTATATTGTCACAAAGACACAGGCACGCAGGTACAAAATAGGGCGTTTACTTTCGCAACCCAAGGGCCAGAAACGCGAACCCCAGAGCACGCGCACACAGATCTACTTTGTTGTCCTCTTCAGATGCTGGCTACTATAGTTGCCAGCCTACCTTGCGTCAATTCCCCCCTTTCAAGAGAGACTGTCCCGGTCGATTGACTGAGATGCTAGAGGTGGCCATGAAAGAAAAAAAATGATCACGTCAATGAAAAAAAAAGCCCACGCTGTTGTGGATAATAAGGAAAAAGTTCGAAGTGTTCATAAGTCGCGGGCATGGTACGGTTTCATCCGTACTACATGGACTACTTCTGGACGTGGACGTCTTCGGTTTAAACTGGTGTCGGAGCTTTGGGGAACTACCTCGTAATTCACGTGACTGAGGCAGCGCACAACTTCGTAAGGGCCAAAGTAGCGCCGCAATAGCTTCTCCGAAAGCCCACGATGGCGAACTGGTGTCCACACCCATACATAGTCACCTGGTTGATAGTGGACGCTCCTTCGGCCTTGGTTGTAACGGCGAGCGTCGATATCTTGCTGCGCGCGAATGCGGTTCCGTGCAAGCTGGCGGGCTCCCTCGGCTTTCTCAACGAAGTCGTCAACGCTGTCATTTCCACTGTTGTCCTGGTCTACAGGGAGCATAGCGTCTAACGGTGTTGTGACGCGACGGCCATAAACAAGCTCGAATGGTGTTAGGTCTGTGGTCTCTTGCACAGCGGTGTTATAGGCAAACGTGACGTACGGCAAAATTTCATCCCACGTTTTGTGCTCTACGTCAACATACATAGATAGCATGTCGGCCAATGTTTTGTTTAACCTCTCCGTCAAGCCGTTTGTTTGGGGATGATAAGCTGTTGTTTTCCGGTGGTTGGTGTGCGTCAGCTTGGTGACTTGTTGCAATAACTCTGCCGTAAATGCTGCTCCGCGATCGGTTATGAGAACAGCAGGTGCACCATGGCGCAAAATAATGTCGTGGACAAAGAATCTGGCGACTTCAACTGCAGTTCCCTTAGGCACAGCTTTGGTTTCTGCATAGCGAGTCAGATAGTCGGTCGCGACAATTATCCACTTATTTTCTGAGGATGACGTAGGGAAGGGACCAAGAAGATCCATTCCTACTTGCTGAAATGGTGCTCGAGGTGGATCTAAAGGTTGGAGGAAACCGGCGGGCTTTGCGGGTGGAACTTTACGCCTCTGACAGTCACGGCAGGTGCGGACATAGCGCTGAACGGACGAATACAGCTGTAGCCAGTAGTACTTCTGTCGGATGCGCGCTAGTGTCCGAGCAAAGCCTAAGTGACCGGCCGAAGGATCGTCGTGGCACGCCTGCAAAACTTCCTCACGCAGTGCCATTGGAACGGCGAGGAGGAAAGTTTCCTGGCTGCTCTCAAGATTTCTCTTGTAGAGAACATTGTTCCGCAGGCAATACGTAGCCAAACCACGCGAGAGTCGGCGTGGGACGACAACGTCTTCTCCTTGAAGATGCTGGATGACAGGAAGTACCTCAGTGTCCTCACGTTGAAGCTCAGCCATCCGCACCACATCGACGATGCCAAGAAACGGTAAATCTTGTTCAGTGTCAGATGACGTCGGGGAAATAGGAGCACGAGACAGGCAGTCAGCATCTGTATGCTTATGTCCTGATCGGTAGACCACCGTTATGTCGTACTCTTGAAGGCGGAGGCTCCAGCGGGCGAGGCGGCCTGATGGATCCCGTAGATTGGAAGGAGGAGGAGGAAGAAAGTTTAGGCGGAAAGACAGGGAGGTTAGCCAGTTCTTAGACCGGCTGGCTACCCTGTGCTGGGGAAAGGGGTGAGGGGAATGATAGATGTTAAAAAGAAATGCTGCGAAGAGAAGGAGAAATTACCAAAAAAACTGCGACAGAGGAAAGGCAACATCAAAGAGTATAAGACACTAAAGTCTGTCTCTGAGGCCAGTTGTCCGCAAAAAGCGCAGCAAAGCTTTCAAAGCCTTCTGGGCTGAGGATGGGCTTGGCCAATGACCTAGAATCCTTTGTTCCGACAAAGGCCGATTGTCTAGTCTATCCAGAGCTGCAGTGAGTTCTTGTCTTTGCACGTTGAAATAGGTGCACTCACACAGAAGGTGCGCGATGGTTTCTTCGCAACTGCAGTAAGTGCATGTAGGAGAGCTGGCCATCCCTGATGAGATAAGAGTATGCGTTCGTGAAGGCCACTCCAAGCCACAGGCGGCATAGAAGAGTCTCCTCAGCTCGAGATATCCTTGGGGGAAGACGAAGCTGCAGATCGGGATCCAAGTTATGCAGGCGCGCGTTTGTGAAGTCTGTCGAGTTCCACTGTACCAGTGTGAGGTCACGTGCAAGCGAACGAAGTCTTGTAGCTGCGTCGGTTCTTGAGAACGGGATGGCTGTGTATTGGGTACCATCGTGTGCAGATCTAGCGGCCTCATCTGCGCGGTCATTGCCATATATGCCGCAATGACCTGGTATCCACTGATACACTATGCTGTGCTGTTTTTCGGTTGCTTGGTGATGAAGAAGCCTTATTTCAGCTACTAACTGTTCATTAGGTCCATGGCGAAAGGGTGATATAAGACATTGAAGAGATGCCTTCGAGTCCGAGAAAATCGACCAAATTCCCGAAGGTTCTTTCACTATAAACTCCAGAGCTGCACGAATGGCTGCAAGTTCTGCAGCTGTCGACGACGTCAAATGCGATGTCATGAATTTAATTGTGATGTTCCTCGCGGGAATAACCACCGCCCCTGCAGAGCTTACTGAAGACACCGAGCCATCCGTGTAAATGTGAAGGCGTCCGTTGTGCTTCTCTTGCAGGAAAAGTAATGTGGCCTGTTTCAGGGCTAGATGCGACGACTTTTTCTTATTTTGGATGCCAGGGATTGTAAGATGGGTTTTGAGTGGGTGTAGGCACCATAATGGTATCGGCGGCTGTGCTGCATGCGTGAAGTGCAATGGAAGCACTGCGCAATGCTGAGCTACAGTTGCGCTGAACGCTGAGTGGGGCCTGGAAGTTCGAAGTGAGGCCAGGTGATGAGATGGAAGCCGAGCGAAATGTCTTATGTGCATTCTCAAAGCGTCTACGCGGATGTATGCGTTGACTGGATAATCACGCGCAATCATGACTGTCGCTGCTGTAGACGCGCATCTCGGGAGACCAAGGCATATCCTCTGGGCTTGGGCTTGGATCGACTGGAGGACGCGCAAGTTTGTTCTTCCGATCCCGCAAAGCACGGGTAAGCTGTATCGCATATAACCGAGGAACAAAACAGTGTAGAGTTGGAGCATTGCTTGTACCGATGCACCCCACGTTTTTCCAGCAAGAAACCTCAGTACGTGGGTGATCATGGTGAGTTTAGTTTTCATGTGGGTGATGTGAGGGCTCCAGGAGAGGTCGCGATCAACTATGACTCCAAGGAATCGGTGGGTCTTCACGTAGTTGATCGTGTGTCCGTTGATTTTAATAACATATGGGCTCATAGCCTTATGCGTGAATGCTATAAGCGAGCATTTCTCTGATGACAGCTCTAGTCCCCGTTCTTCCAGGTACTTTGTCGCTATTTTCGCCGCTCTCTGAAGTCGGGCACGCAAATGAAGGCGTGTTACGCCTGACGCCCAGATGCAGATGTCATCTGCATATATTGATAGATGGACAGATTCTGGAAGTGCATTAACCAGGCCGAGTAGCGCTAGATTGAAAAGTGTGGGGCTAAGAACGCCGCCTTGAGGCACGCCTCGACGGTTGCAATGGTGCGTTGTTGTGCCATTCTCCGTCTGTACAAAGAAAGTTCTGCCTTTCAGATAGCCGTGGATCCATTGGTAAACCCGACCCCCTAATCCAACATTTTTCATGACATCCAGAATGGCTTCATGTGATACGTTATCGTATGCACCTTTCACGTCCAAGAACAACGCCGCGGATAAACGTTTCAGTCTTTTCTGATGCTGAACAGATGAGACCAGGTCTATAACGTTATCAATTGCGGACCTCCCACGCCGAAAGCCCGTCATAGCATGAGGGTATACCTCGTGGCGCTCCAGGTACCACTCTAGACGAGTCAAAATCATCCTCTCCATCACTTTCCCGAAACAGCTGGTAAGCGCGATGGGGCGATAAGAGGTCAAGTGCAGAGGAGATTTACCTGGTTTAAGCACAGGTACGAGGCGGCTGGATTTCCATGAATGAGGGATAAATCCGCTGCTCCACGAGTCGTTGTACACGGATAGAAGGGCCCGTCGAGCTGCTTCTCCAAGGTTGCAAAGAGCCATGTACGTGATCCCATCCGGACCAGGCGATGAAGATCGTTTGCATGCCGTCAAGGCCGCTTGTAGTTCCTCTAGAGAGAAGAAGGTGTCCATTCTTGAATCTCTGGAAACTGGAGCGTTTTCTAGGTGGCGCGTGGTGCACGTGGACGCTTGACCGGCAACTTTCATGCAGAAATCTTCTGCTACTTCAATTTCGGTGCGTCCTTGGTGGAGAGAAAGACACTTGAAGGGGCGATGTTGATGTGGCGATGTTCGTAGGCCACGGACAATCCTCCATGTCTGCGTAAAAGGCTTGTGTGGATCCAAAGATTTGCACAGATGTTTCCAGCGAAAGGATTGAAGTGAAATGATTCGCCGCTGAATTTTTTTCTGTAGGCGCCTTGCCTCCCTCAAGTCGTGAATGGACTTAGTGCGCCTATACCTTCTTTCTGCGCGACGACGGATCGCTCTGAGCCGTTCCAATTCCGCTTGATATTGACAATAATCTGAAGTACGTTGAATATGATAGGTCGCTTCTTGAGTAGCACCTCTAATCATATCCTCGAGGGTGTCAAGAGGAGGCGTTTTATTTTCTTGACACCTTTTTTCCGTCAGTGACCTGAACTTTGTCCAGTCGATGCGAGTCGAAGTGTCGTAGTTAGGCGATTTTTCCAGGCCCTTGATCTTCAAATAAGTTGGTATGTGGTCGCTTCTGTGAGTTTCATAGTCTGTGAACCACTTGACCTTTCCATTTAGGCTTCGTGACACAAATGTCAAGTCAAGGCAGCTGCTGTATGTCGTTCCCCGTAGAAACGTTGGGCTTCCGTCGTTTACACAAAGCAGCTGCTGCTCCAGAGCAAAGGAGAATACTTGCCTTCCGCGACTGTCTGTCTTCTGACTTCCCCATAGTGGGTGGTGAGCGTTGAAATCTCCGGTGATGATCCATGGTCCAGGTGTGGCTGTTAACAGTGCACGTAGTCTTTCAGGTTCAAAACGGTTCGAAGGTGATATATATGCGCCTACGAGCGTGAAATTGAGGTCTCTACGTTTAACTGTCAAGCAGACATACTGGTTGTCATCGTGAGGTGCTACACGGTGCTCGATATAGGTAAGGTCGCATCTGATATATACAATGACTTTACTCTGTTCGTTGCAGGTAGCGGACTTGAAGGCTTCGTACCTGGATAGTCGTATTGTATTGTGTAGCCTTGGCTCACAGATAACAATAATTGGAAACTGGTTTTTGAACACAAATTGTCGTATATCAGAAATGCGGGGCTTGAGGCCTCGGGCATTCCACTGAAATATCGAAGCTCCTTTGACCTCTTTACGAAAGGCTTGCAGAGGCGGAGCCATGGTGCCCTTCCAGACTTGATAGCACCGGCCTCAGCGCATCCACTAACTGAAGTGCACTCTTTGCAGCCGGACTGTCAATGCTAGTGAGGAGCATACGAATGGTATTCATAAGGGCCTTTACCATGGCTACGATTTCTTTGTCGCGACTATCACCGCATTCTCGTTCCGAAGTGATTGTAGACGAGCGATGTGGTGGCTCAGACGGTGCGTCTATCGTTGGCAGCACTGGCCATGCTTCAGGCGAGCCGGTGATGCTCTTGTCTTGCTTGGAGGATTTGTTGTCGGTGTGTCTGGACGCTTGAGGTGGTATGCCAGTGGTCGTTTGGTGAGGTTCAATCCTTGCTTCAGCACTGGGTCTCCTCAGGGGCCTCCGGCGACGAGACCGCCGGCGTCGTACTTGGGCAGCGGCCTCCCTGTGAGTTGATCCATCCCGGACCATTTGCCTCAACACTTGCATTTCCTTTTTCATGATTGGGCAATCTTTCGACGATGCTTCGTGAGGGCCATGACAGTTTCGACATTTTCGAAGTTCTGCCTGGCAAGCGTCTGCGCTATGTGATTCTGAGCATAGCGAGCACACAGCCAGGTTTGTACAAACAGCACTGACATGTCCCAATCTATAACATTTCCGGCATTGAAGGGGCTTTGGTACGAAGGGTCGCACTGTGTGTCGAAAATGTCCGACCTTGACTTGCGATGGAAGGCTGTCACCCTTGAACACGAGCTTCACGCAGCGTGATTTGCCAAGGCGACGAGCTTGCAGTATAGTAGGTTCTGCAGACACCGGTTTGATGAGAGCAGCAAAGTCACTGTCGCTGATGGAAATGTCGACGTCGTAAATGACGCCTGCCGTAGAGTCGCGGCCATCAGGTATATATGAGCGAACATGATGTTATCCAACATCTTGACGTTGCTCAGCACTTCCAATGTGCTTCGTTGAGTGACGTCTACGGCGAGGATATTCTTGCGGCCATTGATCCGCACGTCCGCGATCTCTCCCTGGGCGAGTTCCTCAAGAAACCGTAGATTGGCAAGCCAACAGAGCGAATGGTGGTCACTGACCGCTCGAAATGGCCGGCCGTATAGGTAGGGTCGAAACTTGCTAATGGCCCAAACGACTGCTAGGCACTCTTTTTCGGTGGTAGAGTAATTAGCCTCTGCTTTTGTGAGACAGCGGCTCGCGTAAGCGATCACACGCTCTGCGCCGTTCTGCCATTGAACTAGAATGGCTCCGATTCCCACGTTGCTGGCGTCTGTGTGGATCTCGGTGTCGGCAGTGTCGTCGAAATGTGCCAGCACTGGAGCTGTCTGCAGTCGATTGCGCAGCTCTACGAAGGCTTGTTGTTGTTCTTCCGTCCATACGAAAGGTACATCTGGCCGTGTCAGTCTTGTAAGAGGTTCCGCAATTTTCGAAAATCCTTCGACAAAACGGCGGTAGTACGCACAGAGTCCAAGGAATCGCTGAACAGCCTTTTTGTCTCCAGGGCGAGGGAAATCGGCAACGGCAGCCAACTTCTCCGGATCTGGTCGAACACCCCGCGGGCTAACCACGTGGCCGAGAAACTTGAGTTCCTGATAGCCGAAGTAGCACTTTTCGGGCTTTATGGTAAGGTTCACTCTCCTTATTGCAGTGAGGACACTTTTTAGCCTTGAAATATGCTCGTCAAATGTGGTTGAAAACACAACGACATCATCCAAGTATACAAGACACGTCTGCCACTTTAGTCCAGCTAGTACAGTATCCATCGTGCGTTGAAACGTGGCGGGAGCGGAACAGAGACCGAAAGGCAGTACTTTAAATTCGTACAGCCCGTCAGGCGTCACGAACGCGGTTTTCTCACGGTCGCCTTCGTCAACTTCAATTTGCCAGTACCCTGACTTGAGATCTAGTGATGTGAAGAACTGGGCGTGGCGTAGACGGTCTAAGGCGTCATCAATCCGTGGCAGCGGGTGAACGTCGCGTTTCGTGACTTTGTTAAGCCGTCGATAGTCGACGCAGAAGCGTAGTGTGTTGTCTTTTTTCTTTACTAAGACAACAGGTGACGCCCACGGACTTGTCGAGGGTTGGATGACGTCATCATTCAGCATTTCTTGAACTTGACGCTTAATCACCTCTCTTTCCTTCGGGGACACACGGTATGGATGTTGGCGAAGAGGCCGCGCCGACCCCTCGGTAACAATGCGGTGTTTTGTAACGGTGGTACGCTGAACTTTCGATGCTGTGGAGAAGCAGTCCGAGAATTCCCTCACAAGGTTTAGCAGCCGCTCTTTTCGTGAATCTGGCAAGTCTGGATTAACGTGGATGCGGCTTCCCAGGTCAGCACAAGCTTTTGCATGCGGTGAAGTCGTATCCATTGTGCTGATATCGAAAAAGTCGGCTATTTCACTGAGGAAAGCGACAGTAGTCCCTCTAGGACTGTGCTGAAACTCATTGCTGAAGTTGGTCAGCAGAACTCGAGAGCGTTTATTCTCTAACCGAACAAGGCATCGGGCTATGCATATGTTTCGTTTGAGCAGCAGCGGGATATTTGCCTCAGCAATACCTTCATAGTCGTTGAATTCGTCGAAAACGTCGCAGGCTACCAAGGTGAACACGCTACTCTTCGGCGGTAACGTGACGTCATCGTCAACAATTCTCAACGCATTGACGTATCTGCCGTGAGGGTTGCGCACTAAAGCGTGTGCTGTAGAAAACGTCACTTGCGACTGTTGCAAATCAATCACGGCTCCATTATCACGCAGAAAGTCCAGTCCGAGAATTAGATCCCTCGAGCAACTCGGCAGTATTACAAAATCTCCGAGATACGTAAATCCGTGAATACTGACTCGCGCTGTGCACCGCCCCCCCGGAGTAAGAAGATGGCCTCCTGCCGTACGTATCTGCGACCCAGCCCACTGGGTAGAAACCTTCTTCAGCCTGCAGGCAAGACCCATGCTCATAACAGAAGTGTCTGCTCCAGTGTCAATTAGCGCCATTACTTCTTCGTCATCCACAGTTACCGCAATGTTTGATGTCACCACTCTTCGCATCCCGTTTGACTGCGTCTGTACATCTTTTTGCTGCTGTCGCTGTCGTCGTAGTGGAGGATCTTCCGTAGAGTCAGCGTCAGCGGCCTCACCTCCGGAGGTCGCTGAACTCAGTTTTCCCGACTTGCAGGACTGGGTGAACGGCGTCTTGGAGCGCCGCGTGAATAGGCTGGGCTCGGTGACCTGTAGCGAGCAGGCGACGACGTGCGAGGCTCTTGTGACCGATGTTCGATACTGCGAAGATTCGAGATGAAACTCTCTATTTCCTGTGGTCGCTCGCCAGGTCGTGGACGAGGGGCATTAGGCGAAAATCCACGGAGACCCACACGACGGTATGAACATGTCCGGTAGACGTGTCCGGCTTCCCCGCAGTGGAAGCAAAGGGGCCTGTGGTCGGGTGTACGCCAGATGTCACTCTTTCTCGGTCTTGCTTCGGCGATCAACGGTGAGCTGCGAGGGCGGAAGCCTACCTCCATTTGTTGAGCGTGTCGCTCCTTGGGGTAACATACGCTGGTTGAACTGCACGATTGACGACGTCGCACTGCTTCCGCGTAGCTCATCTCGACGCAGTGCCTCTGTTGTGGCGCCTCGGATGGTTGGGGAGCGTGAACGGCTTGCCGTAGCTCGGCGCGTACCATCTCCGCAATGGAGAGCTGCTCTGCAGGTGAAGCAGTCACCTGCATCTTTTGTAGCTCTTCCTTAATGAGAGCTCTGATAAGCTCTCGCAACGCGCTGATGTCATTGCCGAGAGTGACAGAAGTGACCTCACTTGGGTTTACACCACGGTTATACTGTCTGGCACGCTGTTGAAGGGCCCTCTCCATGGCAGTGGCTTCCTCATGAAACTCCGCAAGTGTCGCAGGTGGGTTTCGAATCAGGCCGGCAAAAATCTCTTCTTTAACACCACGCATTAGGTGGCAAACTTTCTTGGATTCGGACATGGAGGGCTCCGCACGCTTCAAAAGCCGATCCATGTCCTCTACGTAGGTCGTCACCCTTTTGTTAGGGCCTTGAACCCTTGCCTCTATAGCACGCTCCGCTGTCTCCTTCCTGTCCTCTCGGGAAAATGCCTTGAGGAACTGCCGTTGAAACTCATCCCATGACGTAAGCGCTGCTTCATGGTTCTCAAACCACGTTTTCGCGGAGTCCTCCAGGAAGCAGTACACATAGCGTAGCTTACGCTCTGGGGTCCAATTGTTGATGACGGCGACCCGGTTGAAATGCTCGAGCCAGTCGTCGGCATCTTCAAAAGCAGCTCCATGAAATGTCTTCGGCGTCTTGGGCTGGTTGATAACCAAATGCGCTGGTGCTGGCGCGGTGACGTTAGGCGGTGTTTGATTCATTGCCCTCTGACGTTCAGGCAGCAAACCGTGCTGTGGCTCGAGTCCCTGGAGACGACGGCTGGAACGTACGTGCACAGGGGTAAGCTCGGCTGAGATACTCGATGGACTTGCGTCAGGGGTGCTCTCAGGGGACCGTATCATCTACCGTGCCCAGCACTTCCACCAGAAAATGTCACAAAGACACAGGCACGCAGGTACAAAATAGGGCGTTTACTTTCGCAACCCAAGGGCCAGAAACGCGAACCCCAGAGCACGCGCACACAGATCTACTTCGTTGTCCTCTTCAGATGCTGGCTACTATAGTTGCCAGCCTACCTTGCGTCAATATTAAAACTATTGCCATTTAGGTGTTTGATTCGTGCCAGAGATTGCCTGGTGAACTTTTCTTGAGGTAGGCCACGATGCAGTCTTTGTAGCGCCGATTTGGAGTCCGTCAGCACTACAACATCTCGTGCAGAAAAGGATCGCAGTTTTCGCAAAGCCGCCGTAATTGCAGCGCTTTCTACCGTTGTGGACGAAACCACGCGATCCAGGTGGCCCGACCATGACACGCCCAGGCTGGGTATGCAGAAAGCCGCTGCGCAGCTATCCGTCTGCGTGCACACTGATCCGTCGGTGTACACTTGTAGGTGGCAGCGGTACATGGTGCTCAAGTGGTCCAGCGCAAGAAATTTTGCTTCCGCGGCTGGAATGGTGCGCTTCGCTGGTAGATTGGGTACGCTGGAGTTGCACGCAACATCCACAAAAGACCATGGCGGGTCCATAGGGCGCCGTTTAGGCAGTTTCGAGCCTAAATATTGAACTGTGTTTAGTGCCACGTTGAAATGTGAGCCAGTTCTTGTTCTTAGCCGCCGGAGAAGCGCCGTGCCTGCGAAGGACTCACGCAGTCTTGACAGCTGCGTCAATAAGGCCTGAGACGCCAAAAGGCGGACCGGAAGAGACTCGGCTTCATTGGTGACCTTCGTGTTTGAAGCCGCCTGAGGGACTCCCATCGCCAAGTGAAGACCCTTTCTGTGCACTGCCTCTAGGCGTTCGAACTGGCTTGGTGATGGTGATATCAGGGGCAGCTGATAAAGAATGCGGCTTGTTATAAGCACATCATTCAATTTAAGCATGGACATAGTATTGTTGCCCCAACAGACCTTTGCCATGCGACGAAGAGCGTTGATCCTTTGCACTGATGCAGTGACTATACCATCAACCGCGCGTCACCATAAAAGCTTGTTGTCGATGGTAATGTCCAGGAAACGGACACTTGTTGCACAACGAATTGAGTGGCCTCGAATATTCAGCGACAGACGTGTTGACTTCCGTCGCGCTCCCGGGAAGAGCATGAAGGCCGACTTTTCCGCTGATAAAGATAGGCCAAGTGTCAACAAGTGACGCTCGATGATTGAAATAGCGCTCTCTGCTATCCGGGCCAAACGTTTGTGCAGGTGCCCTGAGATCCAAATGTAGATGTCATCGGCGTAGATGGATATTTTAACTGTTTTCAGAGCTGAGTGCAGAGTGTCGGGAAGCCTGGCCATGGCAGCGTTAAAAAGCAAGGGAGATAGAACACTTCCTTGTGGGACGCCGAGGGAAACGCGTCTCTTTTCGCTTGTTAAATTTCCAAGCTTAACACGGACACAGCGGTCTCTGAGAAATTCATGTTCGAGCCGAAGAGCATTTCCCGACACACCCATGGCTTGGAGCCCGTTCACGATGCCTGTCTGAAGCACACAATCATATGCCTTGGCAACGTCCATGAAGACGGCGAGTGTCGAGAGTCCGCTGACGCGGTGGTGCTCGATGTGGCTTAATAGGTCCAAAACACTGTCCTGGGCACTCAGTCGTGGGCGAAATCCGGTCATACACGGTGGCCGTCGTCTTCCTTGTTCAAGGTACCAAGTTAATCTTGTACATAATAATATTTCCATCAACTTGGATACGCATGATGTAAGAGATACCGGTCGATATGACGCGAGGTTCGCAGGATCCTTTCCGGACTTTAGGACTGGCACCACCCATGCTGTCTTCCAAACAAATGGGATCTCTCCCGTGCTCCAGACATGATTAAATATGTCCAAACTGGCCCTTTTTCGCTCATATGGTAGATTTGTCAGCATTTGATTGCTGATCAAATCGGGACCCACGACACAGCGTCTTCTTAATTTGCTAAGTGCCATATCCAGCTCTCGGAAGGTGAATGGCGTATCCATCGGTGAAAAAACTGGGGTGACAGAGGAATCGCCGCTCCTGCTGAGCTACAAGATATCTACACGTCTGCGAAATCATCTGCAAGGGTTTGCAAATCTATCCCTTGTTTCAAAGCGAGTGCTTCGAATGGCCTGTGTGTTCGGATCTTCCCAGAAAGACTATTTATTACTGCCCATATCTTTGTCAAGGGCGTAAACGTTGATAAACTCTCACAGAAAGCGGCCCATTGATTTCGTCTTAATTTTTTTGTATGGCGACGAATCGCAGCGTTTATCCTGTTATATTCGGTTTTCGCAGACAGATTTCTTTTTGTTCTCATTATTTTCCGCTCCGCTCGTCTACGTGCTGCGCAGAGGTTCTTCAATTGCAAGTCAGGAGCAGAAAAATGGTCGGGCAGTTTCAGCAATGATGTTGCTGATTGCTTGCTTTGCAACATATCTGCGAACAGCTCACCAGTGAATTTGTCCAACACTTCTCTGTAGGTGTCCCAGCGTGTTACATTGCAGAATTGTCGACCAGCAGTTCGAAATCCCAGGATATTGGTGAATATGGGGAAATGGTCGCTGCCCATTTTGTCTGGAGCCGTGGTCGATGATACCAGAATGTCCGTGGAGTGAAGTACAAGGTCTATTGCACTCCATGAATCTGGTGGCCTGAAAAATGTAGGTGTACCATCGTTCGCCACGAATAAGTCGGCAGCATCCGCAGATGCTAGAAGTTCCTTGCCTCGAAAATCTACACTCTTATCTCCCCAGAGTGGATGGTGCGCGTTAAAATCACCACAGATTATTCGAGGAGCGGGACATCGAGTGCAGAGGTCCTTTAGGAAAGTCTTCATAGAGACCTTTTTTCGTGGGCTTATGTACACCGATACCACACTCAGTTTTCGGTTTCCCAGGCACACTTGCACAGCAGCGACTTCCAGTGAGTTGGAACAGAAGTCTTGCACTGGTAAGGTGACGTGAGGTATTTCCCGCCTTATGTATATCATTGCGCTTCCATTTGCAAACGACGTTATGCTCGGGTTGCCGTTTCGTGTGTACCCTGGGAGCGTCCTTGAATTCGGTAGACCGGCTTCGGAGAGGGCTAGAATCGGTATTGGAATGTCGCGCAGGAAAAGGTTGAGTTCGCACAGGCGTTTTAGAAGACCGGCACCGTTCCATTGCATTATTAAGGGCACTTTTGAAGGACGAAATAGACCAGGTGGGCGAGACATTGCCATTATTCTACTGTGTGTTTGTGGAAGCAGAGCAAAGTAACACTGACTCTAGAGCCAGGACTGCTTCCAACATATCCTTCGTTGAACTCGCAGGCATCTTAGCGACGTGTGAACGTAGTGCGGTGAACAGAGCGCGAATAACGTGCTCGAGGTTTTCTTGCTGTTGGCTTCCAAATGGTACTTGAGATGGGCTCAGTGCATCAGCGTAGGTGCGCTTGGCGGACTCTTTCGTGATACATTTCTCACCAGCGTTGAGCACTTGCGTTGACTCAGTACCAGGTCTTATCGGATTTAGGCGCGGAAAATTTCCTGTTTACTCGTTATCTGAACCGTCATGTTGTGGCGCCCCGGACGTCTTCTTTGTGAGCGATGGTTCGTTCACAGTCTTCGGGCCGAGGACAAACGTCTTATTTCTTCGCTGCGCAGCTCTTCGTGCTGGACATCGGCCGTAGCTAGCTGGGTGGTCGCCGCCACAGTTTGCACACAGAAGTTTTTCTTTACTTGTACACGTCTTAAAGTCATGAGGCCCCCCACAAGCCTTACACCTTTGTTCCCCACGACAGTGCTTAGCAACATGTCCAAAACGCTGACATTTAAAACAGCGTGGTGGCGTCTCCACGTAGTCTACCAGCTCGTGTCTGGTGAAGCCAAGGTTGATCTTCTCTGGACGTTCCGAATTGGGAGCGAATGTGAGAACTACAGAGTCAGTGCGCCTTGATTCCCATTCGGTGGATGAGGTTTGGACTCGTCGTATGATTCTTCTTGCGTGGTATACTCCCTGAGGTCTCAGGTAGGTTAACAGCTCTTCGTCCGAGTACCATCTTGGGACCCCTTTTATAATGCAGGTATTTTTCATGTAGCTGTGTGGCACACGGGCAGATATGGTAAGGCCGCAGATAGTGTTGGTCTCTAGAAGCATATTAGCTTGGTGTTCTGTCTCTATATCCAAGAGCAGGGCTCCCTGTGCTGTGAAACGGCTCTTAACTGGGGGCTCCACCGAGAATCGTTTCAATTTCCGAGTATAGGTGAATAGGATTCACTTGCCTCAAGTCTCTGGAGTATCTGGAGAACAAATTGTGGTCTTCGCTCCTCTCCGCAACAACAGCACCCTTTTAAAGCTTTGGCACTCCATCAAGGAAAAACAGAACTCGAGGTGGCTGAAGAATCTTGCACGAGAGTTGCCGGGAATATTATGAACGAGAGCATCAACGCCGTGATCGTTCCTGAGACGCGATTACCAGAAATGGACATTCTATTCACAATGGAAGAACTGGAAGGTGCTTTAGTCGCTTCTAAGCGCATGTCATCGCCAGGTCCTGATGATATTACTTATAGTGCGTTGGGACACCTTGGACAAAAAGCCAGAAAAAAACTTTTAACATGTTTCAACAACTCCTGGCTCAGTGGCAGTGTTCCCCGAGAATGGAAAATAAGTTGATTAATACCACTTTTGAAATCGGGAAAATAACTATTGGACTTGACAGCGTATCGCCCTATTGCCCTCGCAAGCTGTCTCGGAAAAGGGATGGAAAGAATGGTTCTATTTCGTCTCGAGTGGTACTTGGAACAATACACCAAATACCCTTCTTGCATGGCAGGCTTTCGTCGGGGCCGCTCCTCCATCGACTGTGTGCTTGACTTATCGACATTTGTTTAACAAGAAAAAAGCCGCAAGCGCATATCAGTGGCACTCTTTCTTGACGTGAAGGGTGCATATGATAATGTAGCTCACGATGCCATCCTCACTTCTCTCGCAGCAATGGGCATTGGTGGACGAATGTTTCATTGGATAAAAGATTATATAACTGGCAGGTGTTTCTTTGTGCAAACATATGAGGGTACAACTTCTGAACATTACACCTACTGCGGAGTACTTCAGGGAGGTGTTTTAAGCCCCACATTGTTCAATGTTGCCCTCATTGGTCTGGTGAAGGTTCTGCCAAAGTTGGTGTGCCTATACATATACGCCGATGATATTTGCCTCTGGAGTGCTGCAGTTACTCGCCCTCAGGTGCGTTCACGAATACAGCGGGCAGCAACCCTCACAACAGCCTACCTTCAGAAACAAGGCCTAACTATATCAACTGTGAAGTGCGCGTTGATGGCGTTTACACGCAAACCAATGACGCCATACCCTGTTTACATCAATGGACAGAGTGTCAAATATGCACGGACGCATCGTTTCCTGGGCATAATAATCAACAGAAGTCTTTCGTGGAGCCCACATTGTGCGTACTTGAAGAAGAGACTGCTATCTATTGTGCATATAATGAAATTCATGTGCGAGAAAGCATGGGTAACTTCTGTGGCCTCCATGCTACAGCTGTACAGGGCCCTATTTCTGGGTCTATTGCGCTACAGCTTGCCGGTACTGACTAACACTTGCAAATCCAATACTCATTCATTGGAGAGTTTGCAGGGTCAGGCACTGCTTATCTGCCTAGGACTGCCCCGATGCACTTCTACTTATGCCACAATCATGCTTGCCAAAGACCATCCGGTCAGGACATATAGAGTTGTGGATTGCCTCAGAGCGCACATTCGACATGCTAGCCATGTCCCCGACCACCACTTGGCCCTTCTACCCTCCAGAAGACCACGTGCTACGTTTTCAGACGTCATAGCCAAGCACCTAAACAGCATTCCATCAGGATATACGCCAGCTGCGAGAATGGCATGTCCTTTGTGGTGCCTCGACCAGTCGCAAGTACGTCTAGAAATTCCGGGAATCAAAAGGAAAAGCAATCACTCCAGAGTAGCATTGAAGCAAGCAACACTGCAATTATTACATGAGTTGTACTTAGACCGAACGCAGATATACGCTAATGGGTCCGTCTCGTCCAGCAGCTCATCAGGTGCCGCTGTACTTCCGGCTGCAGCAATGACAACCAAGTTTAAGTTGTCGCATATGACTACATCTACGACATCAGAGCTTGTTGCTATAAGGGCTGCTTTACAATATCTCGTTCAAGAACGTCCAGGAAAATGGGTCATATTCTGTGATTCGAAGGCAGCGCTTCAGAGTTTGCAGTCTGCCATGCGTAGGAGGAGCCATGACCAACTGGTACAAGAAATAAGACATTGTCATCATGAAGCTCTAGCACGAGGGCATGATATTATACATCAATGGCTGCCTGGACATATCGGTATTATCGTAAATCAATTAGCCGATGATGCAGCCCGCTCAGCCCATAAAAAAACCCGTGTAGTCCCGATTCCTCTATCAAGGAATGATGCAGCAAGACAACTTTACTTGCTGGCTCGAGATCTCACACGCACGTTCTGGTCGTCTACCAGTTTCCAAAGATGTCAATTTTATGAACTGGATCCTTCGCTCAAGCTAAAGCTACCATCACAACTTTCCCGCTCCGATGCGACACTGTTATGCCGCCTTTGGTTGGGTGTTGCATTTACAAAGGTGTACTCCTTTCGCATTGGTATGGCAGACACTCCTACATGCGACTACTGCGGAACTGAAGAGACCATCGAACACGTCCTGTGCAGCTGCACTTGCTACGACACACAGCGATGCCAGCTCCGGATGGTTTTGAATCAACTTGACCCCGGACCATTTTGTGGGCAGAAGGTACTAGGACCTTGGGCATCTGCCTGAGTTGCGCAGAAAGCAACTAAAGCACTGCTAATTTACCTAAAGTCAACAAACCTGAGCGACCGCCTGTAGACTGTGTGTGCTCCCCGAGTGTGCTCGTGATTGTGTGTACCTTCTCATCTCTCTACAGCCTCTTTTCTCCCCTTTATCCCTTCCCCAGTACAGGGTAGCAAACCGGATGTGCGTCTGGTTAACCTCCCTGCCTTTCCTTGCACCTTTATCTTTCTCTCTCCAGCAGCTGCTACAACATTCTTTTCAAAGACTGGAGAACAGTTCTATTCTGTAGATCGTATCAAAACAAAGCTTTCAGAGAACTAGTAACACAACGTCCAATCGCAATGATTTCGTTTGCGCATACGTTTATATGCTTCTTATCTATCAGGACGAGAACAGTTTTTCTTGTACGTATAAAAGTGAAATGTGTACATCATAAAATGCGTCATGTGCTAATACGCAATCTCGCCATTTTTAACAGCTTGCTCCTATAGGAGCAAGTCGTTAAAAAATGACGAGTTATGACTGATTGCGCCACAACCTTTCTTTGCCCAGTTGGGTTGGCCACCGTAAAATCGCACAATAACGACAGAACGAAACAAAACAAGCGTACTGCTGTTCTTCTTTTCTGTCACTACTGCTCGTGTAACGGAACGGTGACCAATGCATATGTACTACCGTCAACTCAGCAACGCACAACGCTAATGCTTAGCGTTTCTTGCTTCAGTGAAATGGAGGACGGAGAAGAGGAAGATGCCGAAGCTGCAAGGTCGGAGGCCGATTTGATTGATTAATATGTGGGGTTTAACGTCCCAAAATCACCTTATGATTATGAGAGACGCCGTAGTAGAGGGCTCCGAAAATTTCGACCACCTGGGGTTCTTTGACGTGCGGCCAAATCTAAGCACACGGGCCTACAACACTTCCGCATCCATCGGAAATGCAGCCGCCTTATCGGGGATTCGATCTCGCGACTTGCGGGTCAGCAGCCGAGTACCTTAGCCACGAGACCACCATAGCGGGGCAAGGTCGGAGGCCGAGATTGCCAAGAAGTAAGCCTCGCTATTCCCTCGGGCTTGTGTAGTGACAATCCGACTATTTACATATTACTAACCATACCATCAACGAAAGCTTATGTCATCACTACTGGTCTTTGAACAAGCGTTGCACTTTATTGTCATCGTCAGGCCGTCTCCCATTTGAAGCAAGCGCTTCAAACATCTAGTTGCTGTAGGCAGCTTATTACTTTATTCTTATTTGATCTTGGAGCGCCAAGTTCGACATGAACAAGGTCAGTGTGATCGTGGATGGACATTTACTTTTGTCTATGAACGTTTATTATTTCTTCAACTCTTTGTTTATTGTTTGTTTCTTCGTTTCAAATACTACTAACCCAAGTTACGCTCGCATGCAGTGATCTTTCATGATTATGAAGATCATCATGTTCTGTTTTCGAACGCTTCAACGTAAAGGCATATCACTGATGTGAGGTTTTTCTACAATGAACTCTTTCAGTGAGGCATTGAAGAATATGTAATATGAGTAATGACAGTCACATTTAAAAAGCTCTTACCTAAATTATTTTTGATGAATTTTCCTCTTTTTTAGCAGGGTGCTGATGGTTTTCTGTTCATTGTGAGACGTGACCGCGGTCGTATCCTGTGTATGTCGGAGTAGGTGGAACAGACGCAGCTACACTCAAATGAGGGAGAAGGTATCGCGGCACTCTCTCACACGCATCTCGGTCTTAGCATAAAAGACCTGGTTGATTCCTCTTTTTAGGAATCATTATAGCACAGGAATTAAACGCGTCCTCGCAGAGGTAGTTCATCATTTATTGTACATTGTTTCGTCACAAGGGCGAAGGAATGAATGCTGCAGTAATAGATTGCAATGTTGCGCGAGTAATGGCAAGCAGCCCGAAATTTGCTGCGCATACCTCAAGCAGAACGCACACACGTATGGAGCATGTACAGGACGAATTCGAGCAAACATCTGTCACAATTTTTACTTGGTGGGTGAGCAGCTCGATTCTTTTGTAAACACGGCCGTGGTAGTGATCTAATTGACGTTCGTGCTCTCTTCAACTACTGTAACTTCGAAGAAAACTGACGGTGGAAGCACAAGGGTTACAAGGTACACAAATCCCGCGATAGGCGTGCGCGCGAGTGAGCCACCACGCTATGAAGCACCTTGGATATGCCGACCATGCTATAGAGAGCCTTCATGGGTGGAGTGCCTCGATGCGCTAGTTAGCCTCCACTCCCTGCTGCCATCGAGGCATTCTATTCTCGGAGCCGGCGCGCATGCACAGCGATGCTCGGGTAAGCATGGCACGACGACTTTTGGAGCGCGCCCGCCCAACGTGCGCCCGTCGTGTCATATTGCTACTGATTACTAAAACGTCCTGAAGAGACTGAGCTCTGAGGACCGCCAGCGGTACATGGTGCATTGGCCGCGAGGGCCTCCACTAGAGAAGCCAGCGCTGTGATCGTTTTGACGTCACAGATAAGATAGTAGTTGTGGAATACGGCAGCTTTGCTTTCACGACACCACTTCCATCGCCCCCAGGGCTGAACCGGTTCTTATTTGCAATTTTACGTTGCAAACAGACACGAAAGTGCCATAGGGGCCACTTATTCGTAGTTTGCTTGCCCATATTATCAGGTCTTACCACTTCTTTAAGCACTGATATTTAAAACAAAGGGAAGCACGCGCGGTATCCACAGCAAAAGCGCATGAAATGCGATGTTCAATCATACAACTCTGCCAGGCATCCTATGAGTGATGTCATGACGTAGATGGTGCCACGGTATGTCCTCGAGCCTAATATAAATGGTTCTCCGGTGGCATGTTGGAGAAGGGTCGCTCTGTGGTTTAGTGGTAAGCGTCGCACCCTGGGGAGCGCGAGGTCGCTGGTTTGGCGCGCCGTTGCGATACTTTTCCTTCTCGTTTCTTTTCTTTCCAATAATTAGGTAAATATTTCACAACGTCATATCCGTGACGGAATTTTACGTCACGGAGCCGTGGCGGACCCCAGTATAAAACACTTTCATGTGAGAAAAACGGAAATAATGCAGCAGTTCATTTATCTTGTTTTTCACGAATATGTAGTAAAAAATGACCCACAAAAGCTGCAGCAACCAATGCTTTTGAGTCCAAGCTTGGAACATGTGACTGAAAGAGAGGGAGAAAAACGTAAGGAGGAATTGTTGTGGAAACATTGGGAATTTGAAGCGATATTATGTCGTCTGTAAATCTTCTCGAAGTGATAGGTTAGACAAAGAAAGGAGAGAGATAACCAAAGAAGAAAGGCGGGGAGGTTAAAGGTCGACTCTGTTGATTTTTTGACCATGTCAACGTTATGGTGTTTCTCTGTTCCTGAGATACTCTTGTCACGAGCCCAATAGCGAAAATGCTCAGGAAATATGAAAATAATTTTAATAAGCAAAAATGTGCAATACCGAAACCGAAACCCAACCGAGCGCCCTGTCTGCGTATGACGTACTAATTGGTATAGCCAAAGGCCGTATACTGGTTCTGCCGGTGCGGAGTATGAAAACTGTGAAAGCCAGTCCAGCGAAGCACCGGCCAAACACCACAGATGAAGTAAGTCAGCATTCCCGTGCTATACCCGTGCCAAACACCGCCGCCATCGCCTTGTGGAGAGCACATTAAACACTGTAGCGGCCAAAGTAGCGATGCCATCAGCTGCGTCACTACCATTGACATGCCGAACAAGACTTCACATAGACGGTGTTGCCAATAATTCTGGCAAGTGAGGTGAGCTTTTTGAGGCAATCTTTAAAATTCATTTGCAAACGATCAGTGCATCACTCAAACTTGTGATTTGGCTTAAAGCACTAAAATGTGCAAAGGAACATACCCAGCGAATTTCATTAAGACTCATTGACCTCAAAAATCGCCGGAGTTGGCCTTTAACCAAGCTTCGGCTTCGTTGGCTACCCTATACATGGGATTGGGGTGAAAGGGGAATGATATAAAGGAAAGGATAAAAGATGAACAGCAAGAAATAGATGGATGAGCACAATTGTGTTGCGTAGTTTCAGTTGGAAGAAAGGAATAATTAATAATATTAAAGGGAACAAACAATATGGGACGCAATACTATAGATGTTCCTGTCCAAAGAAATTAGGTAATAAAGTCTCACCACTCCCAAACGAGAATCGCCACCTTCCCGTCAGAGTAAAACCAACCCGACCCTCACGCTTCGCACAAGTGGAAGCAAGGCGAATCATGGTTCAAGAGAGTTTTGGCTCGGGCGAGTTGGTCACCCATGGAGATAGCTTGTATTAGTTAGGCAAATATGAAAGAAGAAAAACAAGGCACAGACGTCAAGAAAGGTAGGCGCTAAATGTGAACTTGTGAACCGAACTTACTGGTATAGAAACCTACGTTCTGAGATGTACCGCCAAGTGCGTTCTCTTTACGAGTACGTTTTGTTCACGAGTTATGTTCCTGTCTATAATCACCTTGTAGTAATGAGAGCCTGAACTCTGGAAATCCCAAAAAAAGCAGAACTTCAGGTATAGAGGGAAGGTTGAAGTGAAGAAAAATGAGTGAACACGGAGGATCGCTCGTGCCGATGTTTCGGTTGTCGGACTTGCCTTACAGCCTTGAAGTCAGGCAACCTGTGCTCCCGGGTTTTAAAATTCTTTTATTGCTGCAAATGAGTTCTGTAGAAATCCGCAAGGTGGCGGAAGGGTTAAGAAAGGTAAAGAAGACAACCACCCATTTTGTAGCACGAAGCCACCAGAAAATTTGTACGGATTTCTCAGAAAAGAAGCCTATTGGTTGCCGGAAAATTCGTCCCACCCCGGAGTTCTGCAGGTTTGCGCACAACTCCGGTTTTCGTTGAACTCATTTGTAGCACTTGTGTGCACGTGCTTCGAGTTGTCGACGTATTCGCTCTCACGCTGTCACTTGCTAGCTTCTTGGTTAGTTCAATTGGCAGAGCGACCGCCCTGGGTAGGCGTTAGTCCTGGGTTCGAACCGCTGACCTGGACGAATTTTTCAGCAACTAAGAGGCTTTTCTTTCTGAGAAATCTGTACGGATTTCCTTGTAGCTTCTTGCTACAAAAACGAGTGGTTGTATTCTTTCCCTTTCTTATTCTTTTACAGCTGTGCAAAATGACGTCATCCTTTTTCAATGTAACTTTAGTATTCTGTCGAACGCATAGGTCACAGATCGAGCCGTGAGCTTTAGTCTGACTGTGTCCGGGTGAGTATTAACTTGGTGAGTTTGAGTCCAGAGCACCAGATATGTTTCATGAGTGATTTTGAGTGATCTGCACAATTTCTGCTGATCTATGACCCCATGTATTCATTCATCATGACACGTGAAAGGGAAATTTCCGCAGTGGCAGAGCAGGCTGTGTCCTGGAGCTCATCGCTGCTTCTTTTGTCGGATGAAATACAAAACGCAGGCGACCGTCAAGGAGGAGGCCGACACCCCGACTGGAGGCCAGAGACGCCGAAAGGCGAGCACAGCTTCGACCGCTGATACTCGGTCATCCACTGCACCGACTACCTCAAGTTGTGGGCCCCCGCCAAGCCTATAGTTTGCCCGAAGATACCCCAGCGGACGACCGCGAAGGGTACGAAAACTACGCAAGTCCATTATAGCTTAGAAAGGCGGCGGCGTGGGCTCGTTGGTATGGCAGCGCCTGTCCTTGTATCCCTACGTGTCCTTGTCGTCAGTCACGCCATAGCAATCATCATGAGTATATCATCTTTCTTTTCTTGTTGTGAGCTGTCAGTTTTAAGGCACAACTGTGTACATATAAAGATGCCACTTGCAGGAATTCGCGTCGCAAGCGCTCTCCTCCTACACTCCAATAATCTACCAAACAGGGAGAGGGGGATGGCATGCCTGGCTGACATTGCTCAGGTCACCCTCCTCCCCACCACTCTACTCCAGTAAGTTGAGAAAAGTATTTTGAGGAAGTACGCAGCGAGAAAGAGACGACATCATAAGGAACTGAACCGGGCCTGTTCATATAACCCTGTCTGGAAAAGTTTACAGAGAACGGGCAAGAAAGATAAAGAAATCGCACTCGCCAGACTTGCACTAGAAATAAGCCAAAAGCGCTGATAGTGACGGTTGTGGTGGTGTTGCAGAACTGGCTGGTAATCTCTCCTGCTCAGTGTCTCTCTTCCCGTATTATGTTTCACCGGTGCTTACGAGTTTTACTTGGGCTAGTCTTTGGCAGATAAGTTAAAAGTGACTATACGGACATTTCCTAACGAACCCCTCGTTTATCTTTGGGAAACGGGTGGTTCGGAAACGGAAGGACATGTTGATCGTGGTCAGGGGTATTATGAGCTGTACTAAAGAGGCAATGACTGTTATGGCAGTAATTTTACTCACAAATACTTTGTATCACTGCTTTCCTGTACGCACAGGCTTTAAAAAGAAAGCAAAAGAGGGTGATCACAATTAGAGGTCGGCCGGTCCCGTGCTGCCGATTTCCCACAGGGTGGTTGCCCTCCCAAGCGGCTATGAAGTTCGTTCTGCCGAGAACCAGGCCAGAAGCGTGCTTGAACCTATTCAGACGGTAGGTACCTATGCCGTCAGCAATTCTCTGCCTTCCACAGCAGCGACGGAAGCTCAACTGTTCTGCCAAGGCTGTGGTGGTGTAAGGTATACGCCCTGATGTCTTCGCCGAACCTTATGATGCTCTCTTTCGAGATGAGCACCCAGAAACAAGTACCTGTTTTATTAGGCAGCTTTGAATAGTGTACGTGAATGCCATTCGTGTCGGTCACTGCCACTACGCATGCGTCACAACGCTGACCGCCGTTAGCGTCTGCAGTCTCCATACAAAACAAAAAATTCTTAAATAGTGAGCCGCCTGCAAGGCCCACAAAGCCCCGTCGCGGTAATTCGAGCGCACGTGAGTGTTTGCGGAAGACAAACGCTATTCGAAATTACATTTGATGCCCATGCACAAAGCGGCGCCCACAATGCCCGCTAACTTGGCGCATGCTATTCGACAACTCCGTATTGTAGCACAGTTACGGACTTTTGAGTTGCTATACCTGCACTTACCGTGTGGACAGTGACAAGCGTTTCTTGATTCGCACAAGTGTTTACTGCTTCTATGTTAGCGAGTACTCCTACTGTTTTTATTTAAAAGCATAGCTTCTTACTTTGAGGAGCAATGAGTAACGAAATGCGCGTTTCACTTTCACGCATCTGAACCCCAGTAGGGTCCCGACTTCTGCGGATAAATAAGAACTAATTGCCCTTATTACATGACACCATGTACCTTTTGTCACTGTGGCAGTTAAAGAATAATGAAACTGAATACCCCGATATCATGCATGTGCTCAAAGGAGGCGTATAGAAAAATAAGGAAGAGTTTCAAGGCACCGGTGAGATTCGAACTCACGATCTCCTGTTTACTAGACAGGCGCTTTAACCAACTAAGCCACGGAGCCCCCATTTGTATTGCATAAGAAGCTCTGATATCATGTGCTCAAAGCAGGCGTATAGAAAAATAAAAAAGACCTTTTTTCAAGGCACCGGTGAGATTCGAACTCACGATCTCCTGTTTACTAGACAGGCGCTTTAACCAACTAAGCCACGGCGCCCACATTTGTATTGCGTAAGAAGCTCTGATATCATGTGCTCAAAGCAGGCGTATAGAAAAATAATAAAGACTTTCTTTCAAGGCACCGGTGAGATTCGAACTCACGATCTCCTGTTTACTAGACAGGCGCTTTAACCAACAAAGCCACGGCGCCCACATCTTGTAATGCATGAGAAGCTCGCTGTTGAATCACGGACAGTTTCAAGGATGACCTACTTCCCGGGCGTGCTATGAATGAAGAAACAGGGCCGTAGCTCTGTTCTCCTCGCCATGCATTATGAGGATCACGCAAAATATGCGCGTGCCTGTGTTCGTCAAGCAGTTTGTAATGACATTTATTTTTCGTGAAGCAAGTGACCCTCTCCTGCTGTAAAACCAAAACTAGGCCAGCCTGAATATTTCTCCCAGTGATAGCAGGTGCAGTAAACGAGGTTTTGGCAACTGTGTCCTTTTGGAGCATCCACATTTATGGTGACTACTAGTTTTGTACTTGAAAAAAGAAGGATGTATATGAAATCGCGCAGCTAATATCTATATAAAAAGAAATGTCCATCGTAAAAATGGTGAACCTTGGTGCTGGAAATATCGGTGAAAAATGGTGTATGGTGGAGTACCAGCAATGCTGGAGCATGAAGCAGCGTCAGAAGCACCGTAGCTAGCTGCCGCTAAAATAATAATATAAATAATTGTTAAAAAGCGATGTAAAAATCACCTGTAAGACAAAGAAAGCAACCACGTGTATTTTAACGTGCAACCTTGTTATTCCCAACTGAGCACACTAACCACTGCGCCACGCCAACTTCTTTTATGTTTATGGCAACATGTAACATTCAAACAGCAAACACACTCCGCCTAAGCTTAGAGCGCAATACCATGGCTTCAAGGAAGATGAGCCACTTGCCACGTATACTTAAAATAGTTTCAAATGACATAATTCATCCATAACATTTAGCAGTTCATCATTGCAGCAAAGTCTTGCGAAAATTTCTCGCAACTTGCACATGTGCTTTATAAAATAAATACGGATTGAACCAGCGTCATGCCGACACATGGAAAGTTTGTTGTTAAATAATCAGTCAATTTATGAACTGACTGTTCAACTTCAGTTCTGTTTGCCGCGTACTCGAGATTGACGAGATTTACATCTGCTTCTAAAATTTGCACACTTATTAAACACAAACTGCTGTCTATAATGATTTCTACTGCGATAATGGCAACAGCACCATGTTTTTATTACAATTCACAACCACAAAAAAAAACTAAGTGGACTGAGGAGCAGGTAACATATATACGACTTACCGGCAGTTACTGCCAAGTTTAAAATCGTTTCTCGCTTGTTTCAGAAAGTGGCATCTTCTCAGGCTTTATGACGCATCTAGGCTCATTCTGTAGATACGCCCCCACAATTGATTGAGTATTGTGACGTTTTTTGCGCAACGCACAGCACAGTCGTGCCAGCGCACTGCTGTCGCTCTATCATTAGCAACAACTACAGAACAGCTTGACCAAAACGAATGCAGTGCGCCGGAAACATTATGCTATCATATTGGTTCAGTAAGCATACGAATTGACGAGCATGGGTTCTCGCATAAGAGCCATAGAAGTGCGTGCGAGTGCCACCGGCGGCTGTCGGTGAGGGGAGGCGTACGTTTGGTGGAAGTGCTGTAACCGTTTCACATCGATGTTTGTCGCTTCTTGCGCAGACACCGAACACAAGTGTAAAGGCTTCATTTAGGTTAAATACTGCCACGGCTGTACTGTATTGTCGTTTTTAGTCGTCGAATTCGTGTGTGCCGAAACCCAGGAGCGCCGATAACACTTGTACGGGCTGGGTCGATAGGCCTAACCTTTGGTGGATATCATGGTGGTAGAACAGATGGGTTAAAGCCGAACTCGCTGATGCTCGTCTCGACACATGCCGAAGGCAACCGTTTATGCATATTATGGCGCCCCACGCACTTTGTTAACTCGAAAGTGCGGCTCAAGTAATTGAGTGTGCAAGGATTGCCAGAGTTGCGTTTCTTGCGTGGCGAAATCAAGTGACCGCTGTATTCTGTTCTACCGTTGAGAAGGGCAATTGTGAACTGAAGCTTATTTATTTCTCGACAACTGCATGACGATGTAGACCATTTACTGTCGCTGTTCACAGCGACACCTCTAGTTTTTTAAACATCACAACAAAGCAACACATCGCGGGTGTCAAACTGATCTAAGTACGTGCATGAAATGTAAACTATCACGGACTCATCCTACGCTACACAAGAATTGAAGCATCGTTGACACCGCAGGAATAAAAAAACTGCTATAGAAAGCATAATGAGTAGCGTTGGTTTCTTTTGACCGTAAATGTACAACTGCGGCTTTCAAGAATGAAACACTAGAAATAAGTGATTTCACGTACTCCTTTTTCATCATGCCACCATCATCCACCAGGCTTGCATCACGCCACCGTCATACAGCTTGTTCACTATGTTGTACACCAAACGCGTTTTGCATCGTCACATCAGCCGGCATTTTTCACTGAAACTACCGTTGACTCACCACCAACAACACCATCCGCCACCATTTTTTTCCACTCTCGCAGTCATTACACGTCGTTTTCCACCACCACCATCTGCCACCATTTATTTTTCACTCTCGCCGTCATCAGCCGTCATTTTCCACCATCACCATCATTAGCTTGCCATCATTACCACCATCTACCACTATTTTTTTTCACTCTCGCCGTCATCAGCCGGCATTTTTCACTGTCACCATTATTAGCTTGCCACCTTCACCACAATCTCCCGCCATTTTTCTCATGAACGGCCAGGAGTTATGGACAGAACAGTCCGCATGGACAGTCCGGAACAGCTTCCAATTCTGGAAACTGCTGCAAAAAGCGGTCAAGTTTCAAAAATATGATATTCACAGCTACTACGTTAATCTCAATGACGAAACAATGGAGATGCTGGTGAGTTTTTATGAAAGTGGGGCCTTCTTTACCGCTTTCACGTTGTTACCCGTACGTTCGTTTTTGTTCTCTCTGAATAAGGCAGACTTTCAAGGGAAGATGGACGCTTGAAGAGATAAAAGAATTGGCAGATTCCACGTACAGTGGGAATAAATAATATGCGAAGCACGAATGAGGAAGGTTTATATGTCAGTTTAAAATCAGAACAACGTAACGATGCCGAAGTAAATTATGCCATACATAAGTTCCCTGTCATAATTATTATGTTTGGACATGTCATTTACCTTCATCACCTATTCACGCCATCTGATACCAAATTTAGTATATGTGGAGCTAGCGAAACGGCCTCGAGCGTGCTATGAGAGTAGCATGTAGTCATGTTTTACATGACACGCATGTCTTAATTATCATGTTCGGACGTGTCACTTAACTTCGCCGTTTATTGACGTCATGCAATACCAATTTGGTATATGTGAAGCTAGAGAAACGACCGCGAGCGTATCATGAGCGTGGAATGTGGTCGTGTTGTTACATGACACGCATCTCATGATTATCATGTTTGCACCAGTCACATACCTTCGTCGTCCATTCACGTCCCGTAATACCAAACTTGGAATGTGTGAAGCTAGCGAAACGGCGGGGAAAGCATCATCAAGGGCCCACAATACTGTGACGTAACTTTGACGAGTGCACGCTGGGCGCAGCGACGCTACGCTAGCAAAACGCGAACACTCTATAATCTGACGCCAGACGCGACCAGCGTCTGTCAGTGCAGTCCGGCAGCAACCGGTGCGAAATGCGATATGCTACATTTCGCACCGACCAGGTTACCCAGAATGCACCACGTCTGCCTAGCTTCGTGACGAAGGGACGCCGGGCGTGCTCAAACGCGCATGCGTCAAAAGAACGCAGTGCGGCGCGTGCCTGCGAGTATATGCCAGGCAGATCGGCGCCTGGCGTGGCATCGCCGGTATGACGCGACGAAACGAACGCTGGAGCACACACGCACCGGGTCACGTCTAAGTGTATCGGCGCCTTGAGTGTGGCATGTAGCCATGCTCTTACATGACACGCATCTCATAATTATTATGATTGCACCAGTCCCATATCTTCGTCATCCATTCACGTGACGTAATACCAAATTTGACATATATGAATCTAGCGAAGCAACCCCGAGCGCATCATGAGTGCGGCATGTAGTCATATGTTGTTTGTTACATGACACACATGCCATGATTATCATGTTTGGACAAGTCATTTACATATGTCGTCTATTTGCGTCACGCAATACTGATTTTGGTAATTGTGAAGCTAACGAGACGGCCGTGAGCGCATCATCAGCGTAGCATGTAGTCATGTTGTTACATGACACGCATCACATGAGTATCATGCTTGCAGCAGTCACACCCCTTTGTCGACCATTCACGTCCCGTAATACCAAATTTGGTGTATGTGAAGCTACCGAAACGGCTGCGAGGGCATCGTGAGTGTGGCTTGTAGTCATGATTTTACGTGACACGCATCTTATGATTATCATGTTTGCACAAGTCACATACCTTCGTCATCCATTCGCATCACGTAATGCCGAATTCGGTATATGTGAAGCTAGCGAGACGACTGCGAGCGCATCATGAGCGTGGAGTGTAGTCATGACTCATGACTTACATGACATGCATGTTATGATTCCCTCGTTAAGGTCTGTCGCTTGTGTTCGCCGGCCATGCAATCATGTCATACCATACTGGTTTTGTAATATGTGTTGTGAACGTGACCACTGCAAGAGCAGCAAGAACATGAAATGTAAATCATGACATTTATGACATATATATAATGATTTTCATGTTATGACTAGTCATAGATGTTCGTCATACAGTCATGTTGTGTCATACTAAGTTTGGTATTGATACCATTATCCAAACGGCCAGGAGAGCTAAATGTCGTAGATAGATAGATAGATAGATAGATAGATAGATAGATAGATAGATAGATAGATAGATAGATAGATAGATAGATAGATAGATAGATAGATAGATAGATAGATAGATAGATAGATAGATAGATAGATAGATACGCTCAATGTCGCCGAATTTCGCTAAGAAATTCTTCGCATTTAAAAGTCCTTGAACATGGGGGGGGGGGACGTTGATGCTCTCTTCAACTACTGTAACTTTGAAGAAAACTTCCGGTGGAAGCACAAGGGTTACAAAGCACCCAAATCCAGAGATAGGCGTGCGCGCGAGTGAGCCACCACGCTATGAAGCACCTTGGATATGACGACAATGCTATAGAGAGTTTTCATGGGTAGAGTGCCTCGATTCGCTAGTTAGCCTCCGCTCCCTGCTGCCATCGAGGCACTCAATTCTCGGAGCCGGCGCGCATGCACAGCGATGCGCGGGTAAGCATGGCTCGACGACTTTTGGAGCGCGCCCGCCCAACGTGCGCCCATCGTGTCATATTGCTACTGATTACTAAAACGTCCTGAAGTTGCCGAGCTCTGAGGACCGCCAGCGGTACATGGTGTAATAGCGGCGAGGGCCTCCACTAGAGAAGTCAACGCTGCGATCGTTTTGACGTCACAGATAGGATATTGTGGAATACGGCAGCTTTGCTTTCGTGACACCACTTGCATCGACCCCCAGGGCTGAACGAGGTCTTAGTCGCAATTTTACAATGCAAATTAGACATGTGAGTACCACAGGGGCCACCGATTCGTGATTTGCTTCCCGTATCATCAGGTCTTACCACTTCTTTAACCACTGACCTTTGAAACAAAGGGAAGCAAACATGGTGTCCACAGCAAAAGCGCCGGAAATGCGATGTTCTAGCACACAATTCAGCCCGGCATCCTATGAGTGATGTCATCATGTAGGTGGCGCCACGGTATGTCCTCGAGTCCAATATAAATGGTTCTCCGGTAACATGTTGGAGAAGGGTCGCTCTGTGGTTTAGTAGTCAGCGCGAGGTCACTGGTTCGGCACGTCGTTGCGGTACTTTTCCTTCTCGTTTCTTTTGTTTGCTATCTGTAAGTAAATATTTCACAACGTCATATTCGGCACGGAAGTAAGTCACGGGGCCGTCGTTTAAACCACTTTCATGTGAAAAAAAAAACAGAAATAATACAGCATTTCACTTATCTTGTTCTTCATAAAAATGTTGTAGAAAATGACCCACAATAGCTGCAGCTACCAAATTTTCTGAGTCCGAGTTTGGAACATGTGACTGAAAGAGGGAGAAGAACGTAAGGAGGAATCGTTGTGGAAACATTAGGAAGTTGAAGTCATATTCTGTCGTCTGCAAATCTGCTCGAAGCGATAGGTTAGACAAAGAAAGGAGAGAGTTGAACCGAAGAAGAAATGCAGGGAGGTTAAAGGTCGACTACGGCAATTTTTTGATCATGTCAAGGTTATGGTGTTTCTACATTTCTGAGACTCTCTTGTCAAGAGCCCAACAGCTGAAATGCTCAGGAAATTTGTAAATAATTTTAACAAGCAAAAATGTGCAATACCAAAACCAAAACCCAACTGAGTGCCCTGTCTGCGTATGACGTACTATTTGGTAGAGCCGGAGGCCATATACTCGTTCTGCCGGTGCAGATATTAAAACTGTGAAAGCCAGTCTAGCGAAGCACCGGCCAAACACCACAGATGAAGGAAGAGAGCGTTCCCGTGCTATACCCGTGTCAAACACCGTCGCCTTGCGAAAAGCACAATAAACGCTTTAGCAGCCAAAGTAGCGACGCCATCAGCTGCGTCACTTCCGTTGACATGCCAAACATAACGTCACACAGGCAGTGTTGCCAATAATTGTGGCAAGTGAGGTGAGCTTTTTTAGACAATCTTTAAAATTCATTTGCAAACGATCAGTGCATCACTAAAACCTGTGATTTCGCATAAAGCACTGAAATGTGCAAAGGAACATACCAAGCGAACTTCATTGAGATTCATTGACCTCGAAAAATCGCCGGAGTTGGCCTTTAACCAAGCTTCGGCTCGGTTGGCTACCCTACACTTGGGATTGGGGTAAAGGAGGAATGATAGAAAGGAAAGAATAAAAGCTAAACAGTAAGAAATAGATGGGTGAGCACAATCGTGCTGCATAGTTTCAATAAGAAGAAAGTAATAATGTTTAATAGTAAAGGGAACAAACAATATAGGACGCAATACTATAGACGTTCCTGTCCAAAGAAATTAAGTAATAAAGTGTCACTACTCCCCAACGAAAATCGCCACCTTCCCGTCAGAGTAAAACCAACCCTACCCTCACGGTTCACACAAGTGGTAGCAAGGTGAATATTGGCTCAAGAGTGTTGTGGCTCGGGCGAGTCGGTTGCCCATAGAGATAGCTTGTATTAGTGCTACAAATTAGGAAAAGAATACACAGATGTCAAGAAAGGTAGGCGCTAAATGTGAACTTGTGAACCGAACTTGCTGGTAGAGGCTTGCGTTCTGAGCTGTACCGCCAAGTGCGTTCTGTTCACGAGTTCTGTACCTTCTCTAATTATCTTTTAGTAATGAGAGCCTGAACTCTGGAAGTTCCGAAAAAAGCAGAACTTCAGGGATAGAGTGGAGGTTGAAGTGAAGAAAAATGACCATAGAGGATCGCTTGTGCCGATGTTCAAGCCAGCGGACTAACCTTACAGCCTTGAAGTCAGACACCCTGTGCTCCCAGTTTTTAAAAGTATTTTATAGCTGCAAATGAGTTCTGCGGAAACCTGCAATATGGCGGAAGGGTTAAAAAAGAGAAAGAAGACAACCACCTCTTTTTGTAGCACTAAGCCACAAGGAAATCCTTACGGCTTTCTTAGGAAAAAAAGCCTCTTAGTTGCCGGAAAATTCGTCCCGCTCCGGAGTTCTGGGGTTTACGTGCAACTCCGGTTTCCGCAGAACTCATTTGCATCACTTGTGTCCACATGCTTTGAGTTGTCGGTGAATTCGGCCTCACGCTGTCAATTGCTAGCTTCCTGACTAGCTCGATTGGTGGAGTGACAGCCCTGGATAGGCCCATTGGTCTCGGGTTCAAACCGCGGACCAACCAGGACAAATTTTTCAGCAACCAAGAGGCTTTTCTTTCTGAGAAATATGTACAGATTTCCTTATGGCTTCATGCTAGAAAAACGGGTGGTTGTCTTCTCTCCCTTTCGCAGTCTCTTATAGCTGTGTAAAATAAAGCTGTGCCTTTTCAACGTAAGTTTATGCTCACCCAGGCTCAGATCGAGCCATGAGCCTTAGTCTGACTGAGTCCGGGTGAGTGATAACTTGGGGAGTTTGAGTCCGAGTGAGTCAGGCTCAGGAAAATGTTAGTGAGTCTTGGTTCGAGTGAGTCTAGATCGCCAGATATGTTTCATGAGTGAGTTTGAGTGAGCTGCACAGTTTCTGTTGACCTATGACCCTATGCATTCGTCATGACACGTCACCCGTTTGGCCAGGTTCACGCGGCGATGCTGCCGCTGAAGGGGAAATTTTCCGCAGTGGCAGAGCAGACTGTGTCCGGGTACTCGTCACTCTTTCTTTTGTCGAATTAAATGCAAGACGCAGGGGACCGTCAAGAAAGAGGCCGACACCCCTACGGGAGGCTAGAGACGCCGAAAGGCGCTCACAGCTTCGACCGCCGATACTCGGTCGTCCACTGCACCAGCTACCTCAAGTCGTGGGCCTCCGCCAAGCTTAGTTTGCCCGAAGACGCCCCAGCGGGCGACCGCGAAGGGTACGAAAACTACGCAAGCGCATTATAGCTTAGAAGGTTGGCGGCGTGGGCAGGTTGGTATGGCAGCGCCCGTCCTTGTTTCGCTACTTGTCCTAGTCGTCAGTTCACGCCATAGCGATCATCAGTACATCCTCTTTTTTTCCTTGTTGTTGTAAGCTGTCAGATTGGAGACGTAACTGTACATAGTAAAGATGCCAGTGCCCTTTCTTGTATCTCTACGTGTCCTTGTCGTCAGTTCACGCCATAGCAATCATCATGAGTACGTCATCTTTTTTAGGGGCGAAGCTCCTTATGGCGTGGCTTGGGCGTCCCTCGTATGTAACCATCAGTGGCACATACCCGAAATAGGTATAACACTTGACCTCCAAGGTGGTGCCAGTGAGAGATTTCTTCTGTGCGTTGTTTAACAATAAAAAATAGTGCTCAATGTACATGCCAATGGCTGCTAATGGGGAATGAGAGACATGAGCATTCGGCTTTTAGTCAACGCGCACGCTGCGATCCCCATTAGCAGCCATTGGCATGTACATTGAGCACTATCGGACAAGAAAGGGATGCTACATTATACTCGCTGGGTGTAACCTCCTTAGCTTTAGAAAGGTTTAGCGAGCGTTGAGCCGCAGTGCCATGAATACAATGAACTTGTATATACCATGAATGAACTCAAGGTGGTTAAAAATGAGAAGTACATACGAAGCGCAAGCCGTAAGAAAGTAAAAGCCGAATTCTCCTGTCTCTCATTTCTCATTAGCAGCCATTGGCATGTAAATTGAGCCCTGTCTGACAGGGAAAGGTTGCTACGTTATACTCGCTGGGCGTAACCTCCTTGGTTTTCGAAAGGTTTAGCGAGCGTTTGGTCGCAGTGCCATGAATACAGTGAACTAGAATATACCATGAACTCGAGGTGGTTAAAGGTGGGAAGTGGACCCAAAGCGCAGGCTGTAAGAAAGTGTGCGTGTGCCACCTCTCGTTTAGTCCTTGGAATGTCCGCTGGATGGCGGTGCTTCTATATGGGGAATATATGATAAAAAGATGCGAGATGGTGGGACTTGGAGTGTTGAATAGATGAACGAACGGACACACAAACAGATACATGAATGGACGCATGAACGGACGCAGGGGCGGATGCATGAAAGAACGCAGGGACGGGCGCACAAACAGACGCATGGACGGTCACAAAGACCGATGCATGGACGGACGAATGCTTCGCCCCACTCTCCATCATTCACTCCGTAGATATGCTGCCATTTTTTTTCTTATTGTAAGATGTCAGATTGGAGACGTAACAGTACATAGTGAAGATGCCACTTGCAGGAATACACGTTGCAAGCGCTCTCCTCCTACACTCCAATAATTTACCAAATAGGAGGAGGGGGTGGCATGCATGGCCGACATTGCTCAGGTCATCCTGCTCCCCCCACTCTACTCCAGAAAGTTGAGAAAAGTATTTTGAGAAAGTACGCAGCGAGAAAGAGACGACATCATAAGGAACTGAACCGGGCCTGTTGGTATAACCCTGTCTGAAGAAGTTTACAGAGAACGGGCAAGAAACATAAAGAAATCGCACTCGCCAGACTTGCACTAGAATTGAGCCAAAAGCGCTGATAGTGACGGTGGTGGTGGTGTTGCGGATCTGGCCAGTAACCTCTCCTGCTCAGTGTCTCTCTTCACGTGTTATGTTTCACCGGCGCTTACGAGTTTCACTTGGGCTTGTCTTTGGCAGATAATTTAAAAGTGACTACGGACATTCCCTAACGAACCACCCGTTTACCTTTGGGAAACAAATCTGTTCATTAGAAGATCAAGGACACCATGGTGTGACCATTGTAGACAGCACTTGCCAGTTTCACTTCCAACGGCGTCGAAGAAATAAAATTAAGCTTATACTTGCTGCGTTTCACACTCAATTTACAATAAGTTTACACTCTACAGAGATAAACAATGGTATTGTATTTGCCCCTAAGTTGTGAATCTGCAACTCGAGTACAAGTCACAATTTGCGGGTAGTGGGCGAAAGTGGGGTCTACATTGCGTCGCATTTCTCGAGTGACGATTTGTTAACATGTAACTAGGTCTGAGTACTTCAAATTACTTTGAACCTTCTGTGCGCGAGCTCTTTCTGTTGGATATATACGCTACTTTGGCACCTCAGGGGTCTCTTATTCGGGTCGCCGTGAAAAAAAAAACTCTGCACGCTGTTTTCCAGGCGCAACTTGAGCTGCTCAGTGGCTGTGGGCAGGGTGCACGGATATCTGGCCAGCAGCCCCGCGACAGGGATTGAGCTCGATGCTCTAGGTACGCGGCTGACTGGACGTTTCTTTTCATAGACAAGAAGTGAGTGCCACTGAAGCCTTCCCATAGATAACGTCCCCCTCGCATTACTGCAAACACTCTCTCAGTCAAAGATTCACTCCAGTATTGGTCTAAAAATACCGCCTCTTTCATTATCTTTTAAATGCGAAGCATTCTTTAGTGAACTTCGGTGACTGAGCGTATCTATCTATCTATCTATCTATCTATCTATCTATCTATCTATCTATCTATCTATCTAGTCGCTATGACTTTTAGCTCTTCGGGCCATTTAGATAATAGGATCTATACCGATATTGGCATGGCATAACATGACTGTATCACGAGCAGAAGCTACTAATCATGACATGAAAATAATGAGATGTATGTCATAAATGTCATGATTTACATGTCATGGTCTTGCTGCTCTTGTGGTGGTTTCGTTCACATGACATAATGCAAAACTGGTATGGTATGACATGACTGCATAGCGAACCTAAGTGACAGGCCCTAACGTGGAAATATAGACATGCCTGTCATGTAAGTCATGAGTCATGACTACATGCCCCGCTCAAGACACACTCGCGGCTGTTTCGCTAGCGTTACGTATAACAAAATTGGTATTACGGGACGTGAATAGTTGACTAAGGTATATGACTGGTGCAAACATGATAATCATGAGGTGCGTATCATGTAAGAACATGACTACATGCCAGTCATGGTGCACTCGCCATCATTTCGCTAGCTTCACGTATGCTGAATTTGGTATTACGTGTCGTGATTGAACAACGAAGGTAAATGACACGTCCAAACATGATAATCTTGACATCAAAGTCATGTACGGCATAATTTACGTCCACCTCGTTCTTCATTTGTGCTTCGCATATCATCGATTCCCACTGTACGTGAAATATGTCACTGATTTATTTATTTATTTATTTATGTATTTATTTATTTATTTATTTAAAATTTACGTCCACATAGAGGCATTACGTTGGGGATGGATAGCAAAAACATAACCAGTGGAAAAGAATGTTGTGAAAATATATACACATACATTACAAAGATCACCATAACCAGCAAATTGAGTGCACATGCGTTCATCACAAAAGTCACAATGGCCGCACCTAGGTAACCCACACACTTATGCAGAGGGGTGCATGTTAGGGCGAGTTGGGGATCATACATCTTGTGACACTTATTTGTGAAACTATTATTTTGCTTTTCACGGCTTGAAATCACATGAATTGTTCAGACTCACTGAAATCATACAACGCTGCAGTGTAAAGCAGGTATTGCGCTGTCGGTAATATTCCGAAAAATAATCCTTGCGTTGCACTCTGAGCAGATCTCAAGAGGTGGTTATCATGGACAGTTCAAATCGTCAGCTGCGGAGGTTCGACCGTCAGTAGCGGCCAGGCCATGGACTTGGTGGTGCACAGCGCCATGTCCTCAAACTACGGAAGAGGAGTCATGACCCAATCGAGGGGTCGAATAGTGGTGCCTCTCTCGAGTGGTGCAAGTCAAGTAGGTCCCGGCATGACTGGCCGCCACATTGCCATGCACACGCTCCGCAACCAGGCAAAGTAAGCGCAGCATTATTTTAGATAGATAGATAGATAGATAGATAGATAGATAGATAGATAGATAGATAGATAGATAGATAGATAGATAGATAGATAGATAGATAGATAGATAGATAGATAGATAGATAGATAGATAGATAGATAGATAGATAGATAGATAGATAGATAGATAGATAGATAGATAGATAGATAGATAGATAGATAGATAGATAGATAGATAGATCAAAAGGTAAGGGCAAAGAGAATAAACTATCAGAGCAAACACACCAAATATAAACAGCTCTGGTGAATACATTCACGCTGACGTTTGTCTTAACCAGTGCCTAATAATATTTAGGTTAGATCGTTTTCAGCTTGGAAGACAGATTTAGAGTTTTTAGGGGCAAAGCTTCTTAAAGCGGCACCCGTTCGTCCCTCGTCGTAGGACGTAACCTGTCTTACGCTTTCACCTTGCAAGGTGGTGTCGGGGGGAGATTTCTCCTGCGCGTTGTTGAACAATAAGAAATTTGATGCATGTGCGTTCACTAAAAGCCGAATTCTCCTGTCTCTCATTCCTCATTAGCAGCCATTGGCATGTTGATTGAGCCCTATCTGACAAGAAAGGGTTGCTACGTTGGACGGGCGGATGGGCGCACGGATGGTCACACAGATGGATGTATGGACAGACGGAAACAAGAATGAATGGACGGGCGGATGCTTCGCCCCACTCTCCATCATTCACGCCGTGGATATGCTGCTGCCATTTTTTTTATTTAGGTAAAGGCGGGTCTTTTTAGAGAAAGCACGCGTGACAATTTCATCGCACCTATAAATATCATAGTGTGCGCGGCCGTAAATTTCTTAGCTGTGAAAATGTGTACATAAGCCTTCTCAAATGTCATTACTGAAGCCAGTGACCACGTAAGAGCACGCTGCTAACTAGGGCCCGGTACATATGGCTCCTTAGATTGCATATCTTGACTGAAACAAAAAGCCACGACGACGGGGGGGGTAGTTATTTTGGGGGGGGGGAGAAAGAAGTTTGATTGTGCATCCCGCCACTGTCTCACACTAAGGAGAACACCTCAGCAGTGGTGCACTGGGAGGGGAATGTGCGTAAAAGAATATTGAGGAGGAGCGAGGGAAAGTTGATTTCTAAAAAATCACAGCATATCTACGAAGCGAATGATGACGAGTGGGGCGAAGCGGACGAAGGCACGGACGGACGCACGGACGGACGCACTGGAGCACAGACGGACACATGAACGCTTCGCCCCACTAATCATCATTCACTCCGTCGATATGCTGTGACATCGTTTTTATTGACATGCAATGCAATGTAACTGGCTACTACGACTACAACGACACGGGACATACGACGCACGGCATAAGGAGCTTCGCCCTTGAAAGAAAGAGAGAGAAAGAAGAGTAAAAAGAATTACAAGCGCTCTCGTAGCATCGCCACGTCGATAAAGTCGAGCAGTGCCGACAAGACATGTTTAACGTCATTGAACTTGTAGCGATTGAAGATCAGATGCTCAGACATTGACCTTGGGAGGCCAAGTTTGGCGTAGACCACAAGGAGATTGCGTCTTGCCGCGTTGAAAGCAGGACAATGAAGCAGGAGATCGATGATCCAGAGTTTCTGTGTTTCCACGGTCAACACAGGAGGGGCTGTCTTGTCCGATGAGCCGATGAATGCGCTCGGAGGCGCGAGGCAGTCCTCTAATTGGTAGTGATCGGGGCCGCTTACCGGCCACCATTTCCGTATACTGGGGCTTTACGTTGCACCGTTTTTGTCTCGCGACCACCAGGAGTTCGTGACTTAAATCTTGTGCGCTATTGCAGATCGAAAGAATCCTGCCAGAGTTGAAGTGCCTCACTTGTGGATGCAAACTGCCTTGACGCGACTACAAACGAGCCATCCACGTGAGAGGTGAATTAACATGAGGTGTGATTGTGGGGAGGTGATCGCTGATACTTTCTTCATGTATCAATCCTTCATACATTTATAGGCGTGTTTCCGTTTGAAAGGCACCTTTTTTTTAGTAAATCGCATTTTATCAGGTATCTTGCTGAAGACAGAAAGCGATATTGCCTTCTTTACTTTCTGGCAAAACGCTCAAGTGTGAACATATTGTCCATCGCGAAAAGCAGTCGAATTACACTTCGGCACTGATTTAGATCTTAAACATCAATAACTGATTCTTCAGAACACCCCGAATGATCTTTTTTTAAACAGCTAATAATCCCAGATGTATGACACATGCGATGAAGAGAAAAAGTAAATAATGTACGTGTGCATAAAACTTTAACACACGTCTCCTGAACTGAACTTTCGTCGTCTCCTCAGGAAATTAATCATTGTTTTAAGTAAAAGAATGTGAATTCACATCGAATCATTCTCCAGATTCATCACTGTCATGGGTCAATCTTTAACATACATATGCGTAAGGAAGGAGGAAGCAACAAAAAGGGAGAAGGCAGGGAGGTTAACCTATGCGTAAGGAAGTCCTAAGTTTAGAGAGGCGAACAGGTCATTCGGAACAGCTTTGAATCTAGTTTGCCCATGAGAGAACAAACTACATCAGAATTGCAAACTTCGCTTGCTACAATGTCTGTTTTTTTCCTGTTTTATATGCATTGTGTCAAAAGACAACATAGCCATAATGGTGCGGAAAGAAGCAGCTGGGGAAGTGGAGCCACCATGTGTGCTGGAAAGCTTTGGCATTGAATCGGGTCTCAGTGAATATTGAAGATCGAAAAGTTATTTTGCAAGTCGAACTGGTAGTACTATAGGAAGAGGGGGAGGCAAAATATCTAAAAGCCGGAAAATTTTTTTACTTGTAAAAGAACAAAATCTTCGATTTTTTTATTTCGCTTGTTTCTACACCTCCTTGACTCCGATGGTTGCCGGAATATAGCCCGCACACTGAATATGCAATTTGTTCTAACTTGAAGCTTTAACGTGGTGATTAGTTCTTTAGCAAGGTCGTATGCTAATTATACGATGGTGCGTGGTCGTGTCTGATCTTAGGAAGCGAGGAAAGTGTTCGGTAGTCCATCGCCCAGCACGGTCCTCGTCGTGCCCGGTGACCGCAACGGCGAGATGCAGGCCGATTCATCCGAGCCACCCCCTCAGTCGGGTCACACTGCTGCGTCGTTCCGGTCCGGGTAGCCAGCCAATCTGGTAATGGCAGAGTCTGGCAAGTGCCCTGCTGGCTGGATGAAAAGATAGCTCTTTCGGTATGTAATCTGTGAAGGAGCGTAAAAAGTATGATGCTGTCGACCTACATATGCAGTGCTTTCTTTCCTTGATTGCATGCAAACGCTTGCAACTGAGAACAAAGATAGCCTGCAGCTTTACAAGGCATGTCCCAGCTTACGCTTATGTGAATAATGAAACATTAGGTGTGGAGTGGTGTAGTGGTTCTAAGAGAGAAAGGAAGAGAAAAGTGAGCCCCGTAACAGTCTGCATCACGGTACGATGGGGGTGAGGAAGGATCAAAAGAATAGAATTAAAGGTATATATAGAGAGAAAGATGCGCTAAGCCAGCGAGCGAGGACATATCGAGGGGATATGAGAGATATGAAAGATGGAAACACGGTCACAGGAGTCCGAGGACGGGGCACCACTTGCGAGAGCTCTTGTCGGCATCAGGAGATGGCGTACGGTAAGTCCAGTAGGCCAGAGCTACGCGGTCGTCGGAGGTCGGCATCAGGAGATGACGTGGGGCCAGCCCAGTCGGCCAGAGTTACGCTGACGTTGGAGATCGCGAGGGCCAACCCGGTCGGCATGGAATCCAGCGAGCGAAACATTAGGTGTGACCAATTGTCGTAGAGTTATTACTGGTATTTGTGGCGAGTGTCATAAGTGTCTATAATGGATGGATGTTTCTTTTTTTTTCGTATCGTCGCTTATTGCGTAGGTTTTTTTATTTCTATGTGCTATTCTGTACATCGTCAAACTGGGCCATCGAATCCTATGAAACTGTCACAATTTCAACCAATCAAATAGATTGTAGCTCCCATGTGAGTCAATCGGAGACGGCGAATCGGACATGGTGGATTTTTACGTCGCTTCCAAAACCATTTCAAGATTTTCCTGTGAGCTTGTGCACAAGGCTGCCGTGTAATTGTCGAAAAATCTTTTTTCATCAAATGTCTCACACCATGTCCCAACTAGACAGGCTCTCATCATACTGTATACTTCACCTGTGCAGAAGCCATCCGGTTTGATGACAGAAGCCTGCCAACGTTACGGTATCCTGTTTTACATCCAAACCGAAATCTTTTCAATAGATCAGCTTCCAGTCTATCAGTATCTAAAAAAATATTTCTGTCATCTATGGTAACGAAGAATAGCATTATTAACTTTGGATCTCAAAATTTATGCTGCATGATTACATTAGAGTTTTGAGCTTTATCGGACAAAATGCTTCTTGAAGAATGCTTTAACTGCTTCAAACGCCTTTGAATGCTGGACGTGCTGACACTTCATTGTCACAACTCTCAAAAACAACCCAGGGCATAGTTTGTAAAATAGTGGGGGCAAGGTAACTTGCAATTTTGTGAAAAGATGTGTCCTGGAGTTTGAACAGACTACGAAAGTTTACTGCTTGGAATGATAAGTTATGGAGCAGGCGGGGAGTACAACCACATTTAGATCTTTTGCTGAGCACACCTGCATTTCGTGATAAGCACTGGCGAATTGCAGTCGAAAATAGGTAACGACTACTTAGAAGTGCACAATCACGTTTTATTCTGCTGAAGTATAAAACCAACGTATGATGCTATTCAATCGCCTGCAGTGCTTGGTCAAGCACACTCTTTTTGTCTCAGGTAGGGAAGAGAATAAGAGCTCGCACTATGGAGTGAATATTCATTCGAAGTGTTCTCAACCTTCGGTCCGGGCTACGCAAATTAAGTTTTTTTTTTAATTTTGGAGGGCAGTAGGTTAAAAACTACAAGCGCTTATAATTTCTCGGACCGCACCTTTTAATACAGCACCATACGTGCGACGTTCGCACGAGGATGGCTTTCGCACAATGTCGTAACGAAGTTTGTGATGCGGTGTTGTGATCAGTTATTAATATTGGAAAGCGGCTGAAATTAGTACGCGCAGTCTGGAATGACTAGAGTTTTGGCATCGGTGAGTGCACCATGGCACCAGAAAGAACTTGTGTCGACTTTCTCAATTAAGCTCTCACACTTCAGTGTTGTATTATATATACAAACACGGTCACAGGCCGAGTATAATTAGGCCTTGAGTTGATAGATGTACGGTAATGGCTAGATGAACCCGCCACAGTGGTCTAATGGCTATGGCTGCTGACCCACCGGTTGCGGGATGGAATCCCGACCACGGCAGTCGCATTTTCGTCGGAGGCGAGAATTCTTGATTTGATTGATATGTGGGGTTTATCGTCCCAAAACCACCATCTGATTATGAGAGACGCCGTAGTGGAGGGCTCCGGAAATTTCGACCACCTGGGGTCCTTTAACACGCACCCAAATCTGAGCAAACGGGCCTACAACATTTCCGCCTCCATCGGAAATGAAGCCGCAGCAGCCGAGATTCGATCCCGCGACTTGTGGATCTGCAGCCGAGTACCTTAGCCACTAGACCACCGTGGCGGGGCAGGCAAAAATTCTTGAGGCCTGGGTGCTTAGATTAAGGTTTACGTTAAAAAGCCCCAGGTGGTTGAAATGTCTGGACCCCATCACTATGGTGTCTCTCATAATCATATGGTGATTTTGGGACGTTAAACCCCTGGAAGTATTATTATTGTAGTGAATAAGAAAGACGTTGATACCATCAGGTCAGCTATCATCAGCACAAGAAAAAGGCACGAGATCGGCGATCAAGCACCGTCATCTGGGTCCACCTGCGTTCCGTTAGATCTACCACCCGCTTGCTCAGTCCTTCAATAAACCCCCTTTACATTTGGTGGATCGTGCTGGGTAACTACATCACCTACACCCTGGAACTCCGATCCCGCACCCTGCCATCTACCATGCAAGTTGACGCTGCCCAACAGACAGCACCTCTCACGGCTGCTACTTGCCCCGGCCCGGTTCACCAGCGAGACCCCCGATCTTTTCGGGTGCCGAAGACCAGGACGTCGAGGACTGGCTGTCGTCCTACGAAAAAGTCAGTGAACCAAACAGGTGGGATGACGCTGCTAAGTTGAGCACCGTCAACTTTTACTTGGCTAATGTGGCGAAACTGTGGTACACAAACCACGAATCCGAGTTCGAGAACTGGGTCACTTTCAAGCAGGCAATATCCTCGGTTTTCGGTCGCCCTGCCGTGCGGAAGTTGCGCGCCGAACAACGCCTACGCTCACGGGCACAAGAACCTGGCGAAACGTTTACCGCCTATATCGAAGATATACTCGATCTCTGCAAGCGCGTCGATGCCGCAATGAGCGAAAGTGCCAAGATCCAGCACATTATGAAAGGTGTTGATGACGACGTCTTTCAAATGCTCCTGGCGAAGTCTCCTGGCACGGTGTCTGAAGTGGTGACTCTGTGCCAGAACTACGACGAATTGCGACGGCAACGAGCTCTCACCCGTCGTCCATTTCAGCCTAACCAACCGCTCGCTGCACTGGACGTCGTACCTGACCACTCTCGCCTTCTAGCACAAATGAAAGACTTTGTGCGTGAGGAGGTCGCACGTCAGCTTTCCCTCCTGCCGTTTTGTCAGCGCCAAGAGCTCCCGCAGCAGCAGCAAGAGCAACCACCAACACCGTTAGCTCCCATGCTCCAACATGCACTTCAGGAGCAGATTGCCGAGGCTTTGCCAGTGCCCTTTATGCAGCAAGTTGTCGCCACGCCTCTTACTTATGCTGACGCAGTAAAGAGGCAGCAGCCTTACCAGCCCTCGCCGTTCAATGGACTGCCACATGTCACCGCTCCTACTCAGTCTTCCGTCGCATGGGCTCCTCCCCTCGCTACCACAGCCTCGACTCAGCCGTATGCTGCGTGGGCGGCGCCCCTTGCTGCAAATGCTAATAATGAAAAAAGATTTCACTCCAGGTGATACCTCCATTTTTAACACGGCTTAAGACATTCTGGCATCCATGGGTCTTTACGGTGTAATGTTCTATATAGGGGAACAGGAAGAACTGTTTCTACTAAATTTTTGTAAAACTTTTTACGCAAAACTGTACTGAGGTATTCCAATAAAAACGTGTTTTCAGAAAGATGCATGAATCAACAACTTTTTTTAGGTAACATCTAATGCTTGCTTTCATGCGACAAGATGCTACCACAAATTATTGCAACCGTCTTTCAAGCCTAAGCTGTGTAACAGTGTGTATGAATGGGTCTCGATTATTTATAAAAAAACATGAACCGATTAACTAACTGCCGAAGGTACAAATGACACAGATCAAGTCCACCAGAGCGAACCCGTCTAAATAAATTAGTTCTACTTGTTCGCTCCCAAGAAGAACCCCACAAGAAAACAGCAAATATCCGATGAAGGTTCTGTACATTCACACGTGAACAATGCGATACTTGAAGGACATACTAGACCTTACTGACTAATAATATGTTACAAAAAGTTGCACTGGCAAAAATTGTAAATAGCTGTAAACCTTTGAGTTGTTCAGCTTTTTATCGTAGCTCCACGGCCTGACGCCGCCAGTACGGTTCACTGTCACAATAATATTCTAATGACACACCTAGGTATCGCACCACAGTAGTAGTCTATGAAATACAAGCCACAAATTGTGGAGTCACAGGCCATTCGCCGTGCCAGTAACCCACGCGCTTGCTCCAGTTTACCAAACTACCACTTGTATTACAATGAAGGTTCACGATTTCTATGGTTTCAGCGATACTTTCATAATCTTTACAAAACACAGCTATCTCATCTGCGTATGCCAGTACCCGTACTTAGGCTTCTTGTAGTTTGTACTCTTCTATGTTACTGCTTTTTATGACTTTTTGGCAAAATGTTTCAATATAAATTGAAAATAGGAGTGAAGACAAAGGGCAGCCTTGTCGTACAGAACGTCTGACATTAATTCGTTTCCCAAGAACTTTGTTGATGATTAGCCGAGTTTTACATCCAGTATATGTCATTCGAACTGTATCCCGAATTACATTACCAACATGACATAGTCTAACAAAACAGAAAGAATTTCGTAAGGTACTCGGTCAAATCCTTTTTCTAAATATATCTGTATCATCGCAATGTCATCGTTTGTGGCATCGCAACACTCCAATACCCTTCGTGTCTTGCGAATGTTTGTGAATATAGTGTGCCGTTTAATTGCTGGTGATAGTCCACAATGTAATTAATAACTGTCTACTGTTTCCTTGCAAACACTTTCATCAAAATCTTGTACCCGATATTTGACTGATTGGTTTGTACAACTTCACTTCACGTTATTTAACTGCGCCTTCACTTTTTGGAAATATTATAGTATGAGATAGCAGAAAAGAAGGTGGCAAAATCTTTGTCTGAAGCTTCGTTAAAAACCGCTGCTAGGATCGGTGCCAGTTCGTCTTTGAATTCCTTATAAAACGCGGCCGTTAACCCGTCAGGTCCTAGCGACTTTCCCGAATGGAGGGCAATGATTGCTTTTGCCACTTCCGGTTCAGAAGTAGGACATTCTAAGCTGTCTTTCCTGCAGCCTTTAACCTTTGGCAGTAATGTGGAAAATTATTTCTTGAATCTTACTTCACTTTTATCAAATAATGGGGTGTAGTACTCATTTAAAGCATCCTATATATATATCTCTGTTCACTTGTAACATTACCCATGTATTCAATCTGATGTATAGCATTCCGCTGAGTGTTTTGTTTTTCGAGACCGAGCATTCTTTTGGTCGGTTTTTCCCCTGCGGTCATTTCTCTGCCCTTGTCTTACCTGCGCACCACGATACTTCGCTACGTCAATTTGTTCCCATTTGGACTTTACTGACCTTATAACATTTATAAATAATTCTGGCGTTTTGCTTTCCTCTGCAAGCAGTTTTTTTCGGATTTAGGCATAGGGTTATTTTTTCTTCGCTATTTGCGTGTTTTATTACACCTGAGTGCTCTATAGCTTTCAATTTTATAACCTGTTCAAATTGTTCCCATTTCACTTCATATTTTTGGTCTCCACTGTCTATGTTTACCAACGCCTCTCGAACACTGTCCATAAATATTTCATCTTCCAACGGATTAGAAATAAGCTTCCACGTGTCCCAGTTAAATACTGGTCTACATCTTTTTCTTTTGCCTATTACAGCCCCGCCGCGGTGGTCTAGTGGCTAAGGTACTCGGCTGCTGACCCGCAGGGCGCGGGTTCGAATCCCGGCTGTGGCGGCTGCATTTCCGATGGAGGCGGAAATGTTGTAGGCCCGTGTGCTCAGATTTGGGTGCACGTTAAAGAACCCCAGGTGGTCTAAATTTCCGGAGCCCTCCACTACGGCGTCTCTCATAATCATATAGTGGTTTTGGGACGTTAAACCCCACATATCATTTTGCCTATTACAAATGATACTAAGCAGTGATCACTAAACGAAAGAAGGAGGACATTGTACTCATTCATAATTGTAATTAATTCCAGTGACACGTAGGCCGGCGCGCATAGCTGGAGCCTTGAAAATGCGTAAGCAGTGTTGGTCCTTTACCAATACACTCTGCAACATCCTCAAGCAAGGTTGAACTCACATATTAGATACCTTAACGCAACTGTGCCTGAGTCGTAGAAATTGGACGTTCTTGTTTTATCATCGGCATTAATCACACAATTATAATGGGCCGTTAGGATAACGATGCGATCGCATTCACAATAAAGCATGAATTTCTTCTAATGTGGCACACCGTTGGTCAGCTTTAACAGGTGCATATAAACAAATCGCTCGCCAATTAAAAGAAAAGAAGGCCAGATCTCAAACAACAAACCTTCCGGACGAATCAGACGTGAAATTTTGAACAGTGGCACCAAAACTATAACGCACAAATATCACACACACTGCCGACCTATACCAACTGCATGACTGACGCTGCAGCGTCCCGTGAAACGTTGCAGTAGGCTCTCGGTGGCGTCTACACTCTACACTTTGGTTTCCTGGACTGCAATAATGCCCAGGTCTTGGTCCATGGCTAGTATGTAGAGCTGCAGAAGACAGGCGCGGGCTCGGACGCTTGAGGGGCAACACGGCTCCCGACCTGGTGTATTCTACGTAGATATAGCAGGGCCTTCGCCCACGGGATTTTACACGGCTTCTTTAGTTCACCGGGAAAAGCATGTCAATGGGCTCTCGTTCCGAGCACAAAATCCAGAGCACGCTGAGGAAGTCGCGATAGCGCTTGCTGCTGCGGACCCCAACTCGAAAGTTATCATCACGGACTCCCGGAAAGCATGTGCTCATTCTTGGTAGGAGAGATATCCCCCCTAGCCAGCCAAATTCTAAAACGGGTTCTCACTGATCCAGCCCCGAAACGCATCGTATGGGCTCCTGGCCATCAGGGCTTACGAGGTAATGAGGCCGCTGACGCGGCCGCCCGAGCGCTTACCCACCGGGCTCCTCACCTTGGCTCTTATGACTCGGAGGCCAATACACCGTTGCTGCGGTTCAAAGAAATTCTGACCTATTATCGCGACACTCACCGCCTTTACCCGGCTCCTGCAAAGGGGCTGAGTAAGGCGGAAGAGCGAACTCTAAGGCGCCTGCAGACAGGTACTCTACTCTGTCCTGCAATCCTAAAACATTTCGATGCGAACACAGATGGGCGGTGCCCACACTGTGGGGAGACGTGTTATATCTTCTACGTGGTATGGGCATGTCTGAAAAATCCCCACCTACCCCCTTCCCGAGAGGCATGGGAGACTGCCCTCCTCAACTGCTCATCACTAGAGTCTCAACGGGCTCTGGTGAGACGGGAGCGAGTAGGGGCCTCGTCATGCGGTGTACCGGACTAAGGACGCCGACCATGTAGCGGGGTCATGCTTTGGCCCCGTACATGGTCTCTTTCATAATAAATGTTTTTCATTATCATCTGTAGAGCTGAGTCTGTTTCTTTCTGGAAGAAAGTCCTCGTGCGTTGAGCGTCACTGCATGCTTTCACGAACCCGCTCAGGGACAAGATTGGTGAGCGGGTTTAGGGTGAGAGCTCTGCACTTTCACTTGTTGGGCTCTCGTCATCCAGGGTGAAACCATGTTGTTCACCTTTAGTTTGCGCGGCCATCGTCGCGTTTGAGCGACGACGACCGTTGTCGGGCAGCGTTTCATTTTTTGCCTCTACTCACCACCTTCCCCTGCACTTCCGACTTCACTTGTGTTTCGTCTACTTGAGCACCGTCGTCCGAGTCGCGACGGCGTTTTGCAGACGCCAATTCTAATTCCATCCTTGGGCTAGCCAGGTCACCAAGCAAACCTTTATTTCCATGTGTTTCGTTCGCTAATGAATACGGTGAAGCCGAGTTTAGAAGAGTCGAAGTGGCGTTGGCCTCGTACGCCGGCATTTTAGGGCGCATTGTTTGCAGCTGCGACGCGGCTTGCATCGCAGGCGCAGGACGCGTCCTTGAACGTCTAAACGGCAAGCTATGTATATATACACTTAACGCTGGTGATGGTCATCTTGGGAGGGGGGCTATTGTGTGCCCCCCGAAACATTACCAGCGGAATAGCGCAATGAGCGCGCATCGCCTAGAAATATTGTATACGCTACCTAGGGAGCATATAGACCCATTCCGTATTTGTAAACACGGGTAGGCCGATGTCGTCGAAATTATGGGGAAAATAAAAGAGACGCCCACGCGTAACTTCCACCATAAGCACTGAAGGCTGCGATGTGCGCCAACAAAACGACGTTGTGAGACGCCATAAGCGTTGTGAAAGCCATAAGCACTGAGGGCTGCATTGTGCGCCAACAAACAAAACTAAGCTGCGAGACGTGACTCACATCCGACCTCGACGCAGCTCGTCGGCATACCAGTTTTTTTTTCCTCGTTGCTTGATTGAGAACACCATTGAGAACTTAACAGAAACTGTGGTAGGCAGAGCGTCTTTTGCCTACCAAGACAGATAGATAGATAGATAGATAACTTTATTGTACACCGAGGGAGGAGAGTCGGGTTTTACCCCGACGCCCCTGCGGGCCGCTCCCACGTTGGAACAGGCAGGGAGTACCTGCCTGCGGCATCGTGGGCCCCTTGGATTGCCCGAAGCTGACGGTGACGATCCGTACTTTTGATGGCGGAATAAAACCCTTGTCTTGGGATGATTTGCGCCTTGAGTTCCTTGGGTATGTGGGGGCAGTCCCACATCATGTGCTCAAATGTACACACACACCCACAGTCCGGGCAGTCAGGAGATATATCCATATAAATAGATACATTAGCTGGGCAGGGGTAAACCCCTGTCTGTAGTAGTCTGAGCGTGACTTCTTGTCCTCTGGTAAGATGCGAATGGGGTGGAGGAAAGACCCTACGACTCAAACGATAATGTGAAGTGACTTCGTTAAATGTCGCTAGAACGTCCCGCGACCCTCGATCGGCCGCACCCCCATCCAGAGGATCGGCCCCGGGCGGGGCGGAGCGGTCCAACGTGCCAGGGCCGTGAAGCCCCGCGCGGAAGGCAAGTCCTCGCGCCCGGGCGTGGGCCAATTCGTTGGAGTTGGTGATGCCGCCGATCGTGGAGCCCATATGGGCCGGGAACCAAATGATCTCGTGTGGAGTGATGGTCCTACCTCTGAGAATTCTAGCAACAGGTGGGGAGACCCTGCCAGAGGCAAAGGCTCTAACCGCCGAACGGGAATCAGAATAGATCTGAACACGGGATGAATCCAAAAGCCCTAGTGCGATGGATACCTGTTCAGCTATTGCTGGGGAGGTTGCCTTGACAGAGCATGCCGACATTACTGTACCTCGCTCAGAGACCGCAACGGCCACATAACGATTCCTATCCGCACGCGCAGCGTCCGTGAAGGTCGACGATCCCGACTTCGAGTGCACCTGCTCCAAAATTTTCTTGGCTCTAGCCCTTCTCCTTGCGACGTTAAATTGAGGGTGCATATTCCTAGGAATAGGATAAACTACGAGTGCCTGTCTAACGGCGGAGTCAAGAGAAGTCATCCGCTCTTCCTGGAGTATTGTAGAAATTCCGGCACGTGCCAAAATCTCCCGACCCGCCCGGGTGACCGAGAGGCGAGAGATCTGCGCCGTGCGTTGAGCCTCTATAATTTCATCCAACGTGTTGTGAATTCCTAATGCTAACAGCCCCTCCGTGCTAGTTCGGATTGGAAGGCCGAGTGCCCTTTTAACAGTTTTACGGATCAGTACATTGAGCTTCTCCCTTTCTGCAGCGAGCCAGTGATGCATAGACGCAACATAATGAACGTGACTCATGAGGAAGGCATGAAAGAGGCGAAGAAGATTGTCCTCCTTCATGCCTCCTTTCCTGTTAGAAACTCTAATAATGAGGCGAAGCGTAGCCGCAGTATGTTGCTCTAATCTACGTAAAGTTTCCGTGTTACGTCCATCCGCTGAAATGAGCATGCCTAATATCCTGATACAGCTAACCTTGGGAATTCTAGCCCCACTAGCAGTCAATAATGTCACATCCACCTGCTCAGGGGGGACCCAGTCCTTAGGTCGCCGTCCTTGTCTGGTGGGCCTGTATATTAATAGCTCAGATTTACTACTTGAAAGCTTTAAAGACATACGACTGATGTTTCTTTCAACCGTGTTGACCGCCTCCTGCAATCTGTCCTCAAGGCGCCCTATGGCACCGCCTCGGACCCACACCGTGATATCATCCGCGTAGAGCGCACTTTCCAACCCCTCGAGTTCGTCCAGTTCGCGAGCAAGGCGAGTCATGCCAATATTGAAAAGAAGCGGGGAGACGACTGCCCCCTGAGGGTTCCACGTGAACCTAATTCGTACCGTTCTGACTTCAGCTCCCCCAACTTAAGAGTAGCCGTTCGGTCACTGAGAAAAGCAGCGGCAAAATTATAAAATCGCGCACCCAGGTTCATGTCATTTATGGATTCCAATATGTGGGCATGAGATATGTGATCAAACGCCTTAGCCAGATCGAGACCAAGTATGGCCCTGGCATCGCGAGTGCTGTCGTCAATGATGTGAGATTTAAGGAGAAGCATCACATCCTGCGTTGAGAGGTGTGGACGGAAACCCACCATATTCGGAGGGAGGAGACCCTCATCCTCGATAAATGCACAGAACCTATTATTCAGAACATGCTCATAGACCTTTCCAACACAAGATGTAAGTGAGATGGGGCGGAGGCTGTCAAGGCTGGGCTTTTTGCCCGGCTTAGGGATGAGGATCACCTCCGCATGTCTCCATTCCTCGGGGAACGTGCCATCAGCCCAGTGTTTGTTAAAAAGGTCGGTGAGAAAGTCAATTGAGGCGTCATCAAGGTTCCTCAAAGTCTTGTTAGTGATCTGGTCAGCCCCGGGTGCCGACCTGCCATTGAGATCCATTAGCGCCATCCGAACTTCAGCTGTCGTGATATTCTCATCAAGCTTGGATTGCATCCGCCCACTATAGAGGGGGGGCTTGGAAAGGGTGGGATCCATCCCTCTAAGCGGCAAATATTTGCTTGCAAGCATATCGCAAACCTCCTTTTCTGAGCTGTCTCTGAGAGCCGCGCTGACTATGCGGTCGACCACCCGGCACTGACTACCCTTGCTTTTTTCGGGCCCCATCAGATGTTTAAGCAAGTTCCATTTCCCCCCAACACGCATTTGTCCATCTACCATGTTGCATGTCTCCTCCCATCGCGCTCTCTCAAGCTGCATGGAGTAGGTCTCGATCTCCCTGTTAATTTCAGCAATCCTTCGCCTTAACCGCCGATTGAGCTTGTTCAGTTTCCAGCGCTCCCTAAGGCCATTTCTGGCCTCGAAGAGGTGGGCAAGTTTGCTATCCATGGTTCCAATCTCTGGCGGCGTCTCGATGACCTTTGTGGCCCTCTTAACGTCGCTAGATAAGTTCTGTTTCCAATCCGCAAGATTTTCCCAGCAGCCCCCATCTTTACGAATATCGCGGAAAAGATCCCAGTCTACTATAGTGTGTTTCCTGCTAGCTGTGACAGTTGCCGACAGCGTAGTTTCTAGTATATAATGGTCGCTACCTAAGTGTTCATATAAATTAGTCCACTCGCAGTGATCCTGAAAATTTGTAAAAGTCAAATCAGGCGTAGTGTCCCTACAAGCTGAATTTCCTATTCGCGACGGATAACGGGGGTCAGTCAGCATAATCATGCCCAAGTCATGCATGCTCTTGTAAAGTGAGTCACCCTTCGTTGTAGTTTTTGGATACCCCCACGCAGTGTGTGGCGCGTTAAAAATCTCCAGACACCAAAAGCGGGATCTTCCCGCGGTTCGCGAGACTCATAGCCTTTGAAATAAGGGCATAAAAGCGGTCCTTCGAACGTTTCGGGGAACTGTAAACATGTAAAATTAGCAACCCCTTGAGCAGTCGCCTCCCGGGGAGAAGCTCAATGCACTGATATTCTGATTTAAATCGCTTGTCAAGATCGTGATGTACGAGAGCCGAGATTTGCTTGGAACGCACACCGCTATCCCCCTGCCGTCATCCGATTTGCGGCAGAAAGTCTCATACCCAGAGAGGGTAATCCCCTCTAGGAGAGTCTCCTGCAGCAACAGGACATGTGGCTTGCCTTCTCTAGCTCTAATAAATTGGCACAATGCCGCCTTTTTTCTTTGAAACCCCCAGCAGTTCCACTGCCACACGCGGAGTGCCGGGTGCTGCTTATTTTGCCCCGCCATTTTCGCTGCCAAATTTTGCGTTTCCATCCGCCCCAGCCTTTGACTGTGGCGAAGGGAGATGCGGCGTCTGCCCTTTCTCCTGTGGCGTAACTTCTTGGACCTCATCAGTCCTAGTCTCCAATGCTCGAAGTCGCTTACCGTGATCAGCGCTCTGCTTCTTGAGCTCCCCTACGTCCACTCGAAGCTGTTGGAGTATGTTCGTGATCTCCGATAGCGACTTCTCCATAGTCTCCCGAAACGCTTCAAAACCGTCCTTGTCCGAAACAGCTACATCACCTACCGCTTTGCGTTTGCGACCTACAGGTCCTGCCGAAGTCTCCATAGTAACAGGAGCCGACTTACTAGTATCCTCCAAAGCTTTCCTCAGCGTTCCGATCTCCTCTTTAAGTGTCATTACCATCTCCTTTAGAAGAGAATTCTCCTCTCTCATCTGTTTAAGTTCCTCACTGCCCGGCTGCCAAGTAGGACTACCCCCACTTACCTGCTGTGTTTTCACACCACCAGCCTTCTGCGCCCATGTTGTTTGCGCCGGGAGATGACCAGGCCTTGAGCCGGATTGTGACCTAGGGCCAGCGGACTCTGAGCGATGGGTAGAGCCATGGCTCCGCCGTTGGTCGCCCCGCTCTTCGATGCGAGGAAAATCTTCAAATCTTCCGGGAAGCTGTCGTTCCCGTCTTGACTCTTCAATCCGTTCTCTTCGTCGCTGTCTCACGATGAAAGGAGTCTGATAGCGCTGCTTACAAGTCCGATCACCCGTTGGGTGACCCTGTCCGCATAGCTTGCACTTCGCTTTACACTCGTGTGAGTCCGTGGGGTTTTCCACCCCGCATCCACGACAGGTTTTCTTCTCCGGCGTCGGGCATACATCCGCTCGATGGCCTACTTTGGCGCATATGTAGCACACATCCACCTGCCGCCTATACAGGTAGCACTTGAGAAGAACACCTCCAAACTTGACGTGATTCGGAACTTCATAGCCTTCAAATACGATGACCACGGAACCAGTGTCCTTTATGCGTTTGGCTTGCATGGCAGTCGGATTCCCGGAATGCACAATCATAGTGTTGAGTTCCTTCTCGGTGATTTCCCGGTCCACATTCCGAATAACACCCTTGCAGTAGCCGTCACCCGCGGAGTAGTAGGCGTTGACGTTGTACACTTTCTCTCCAACCTTGATTTGCTTAATGCGCACGTAGTTCTTCGCGTGCTCCTCCAGCGGCGTACTAACCACGACGATATTCTGTGTAACGTTGGGGCAGACTACGTCTTCTCCCGCAGCGTCGTAAGTGATCTTCGCAGCGGCCATGATTGCCTCTGCAACTTTGCAGTGTCCTGCTTTTCTGAGATCCAAACCATCCCGCGGTCGTATGACGATCCGTCGGTGATCTTCCGGCAAGTCGGGCATGCGAGAGGACGCAATAATCCGTTTTTTCAGTGTTGAACGGCCCGCGGCGGGAAGACGCGCCAGAACCGACGCCATATCTTCTAGAACCTTCGTCGGGTCGTGCCCGCCGATTCTTTGCTGTGAAGACCTGCCGCGCACAAAATTCCAGCCCGCATCGCTGAGTTCCTCTTCCTCGATCATTTCGCCTTCCACTTCAACTTGCATCTTCTCGGGAAAAGTGTGAGCAACCGCCCTACTCGTCACTAGGCCTAACTGACGGCGGCGAAGCGGCAAAGCCGCTAAGCCTAATGTTAGGGCTAGCCCTCTTCCGCGGCGTTCCGATCAGAAGAACGGTCGAAAAATGGCAAATACGCACCCAAAGTCCAGAAATCGGGTATCCACGTGCGCAAAACCTCCTTATACACAGATTCAGAGCAGAGAACTGGGTTGAAAACTCCATAAAAAACCCGAAAAAAGCAAAAGATTCAGAGCCGATGCGGAGACGTCGCGCTGGTCAGCGCCCCCCAACGGCCCCCCCCC